>JANZLQ010000079.1:46517277-46544266 GCA_026212715.1 Elanus axillaris
GGGGCCTTGCCAGCCGGGCGGGCTGAAGCGCTTCTCGCCTCTTCTCCCGGCGGCTTTGAGGAGCCAGCTTCCCCAAACCGGGCGCTCCCTCCCTCCCTTTGCTCCCTCCCTCGCCTTGGAAATACTCGCTCAGGCAGTCTGACGGGAACAAGTGGCAGCTGCCCGCATTCTCCCGCCTGGCGGGCGCCACGGGAGGGGGGGGGGGGGCGCCGCCATCGCCGCCACCGCGCCGGGGCCATTGTGAAGGCGCTGAAGAGCTGTACCGGCCGAGGCGGCGGCCGGCCTCCGTGAAACGCAAGAGCCAGATGCAGACCGTCTTTCCAGTCTGCCAAGTACCGGGGAGGGCTCCCTCTCGCCCGCCAACGGGCGCCTGCCGTTCCGCCGCGCCCTTCTCCGGCCGGGCGGGCCGGCCCTCGGCAGAGAGCTGGCGCGACTCCCGCGCTGCCGTCACGGGCAGCACGTCCCGCGGGCGTGGGAGCTGAAGGGACACCGGCTCTCTCCCTCGCCGCCAGTGGGAGTACAGCACCTCCTGATGACGCTGCCCGCCGCCGACTGTTGATGTTTTCAGCGCTAGGCGGGCTACGTCAGCCCCGTCACCAGGGCTCCGCCGTCGCTCCGTAGCTCAGGGAGCGCCTTCCCGTCGTCAGCGAAATTGGCAGGCACGGTTTTCCTGGGCCCCCGACCCCCGCCAGCCCCTCAGGGCGGCCGCCCGCCGCTTCGCCCGGCCGGACTGGCCCGTACGAGCGCGGAAGGCGCCCGGCGCTGCTGGCGGCCGCCTGACGCGGCAGCAAGCGGCACCAGCGAGGGAGCGAGCGAGCGACCTAGCGCTCGTCCCGGGCTACGGCGGGCCAGGCGAGGGCGAACCCGCCCCCAGCCACCCGTCACGCGGCAACCTCTTACCCCGCGGACAACCCCCGCCACGCCCCCCTCCTGGCGACGCTCGTCATTGGGTAGGCCGGCTCACGCCAGGCCCGGGCGGCGCTGTTCTCGCGAGAGTTAAAGGTTGTATGTGCGGGCCGCAAGCGGAAATAGCTCCCTTTCCTGCAGCAGCGCGGCCCGGAGAGGATGAAGGTGGGCGTCGCGGCCGGGTGTGTGTGTGGTGGTTCGGGTTCCTGTGCCGCTGATGGCTCCTGCAGTGCGTGCGGAGCCGCTGGCGGGGAGCGATGGTCACTGGGCGCGGGGCTGGAGCGGCCCTGTGGGGCGGATGGGAGCGGATTGTTGGCGGCGTGACATGACATGGCGGCCTCGTAGCCGGGCCCTCTCCTGCCACCTGGCTGTGGGACGGCAGGTTATGGCAGCGGCCATGCCTCCGCTGAGGAGGCCGCCTGCTGGGGTGAGGCCCGCGCTCTCGGGGTGGGGGGGACCTCGTGTGGGCGAGGGTCGGGCTTGGGACGGTGCCGGTGCCGGGCAGCCTCGCCGAGGCTGTTGGCATGGCGCCGGCACGCAGGAAGCACGAGTAGTCGCGAACGGCTCGTGTCGAGTCGTTTGGCTCGTTAACGCGATTTGCTAAAGCGGAGTCTGTCGCAAAGGGCTTGCGGAAGGAGAGGGAACGCGTTTCTGCTGCTCTCCCCTTGAACTCATTGGTGCTAGTCTGTCTGAATGTGATCGAGTGATCGAGCTCCGGCTGCGGTAAAGACAGTTTTGGATGTAACTGAAGGGGTAACGCAGCCCAGCCTGGCCAACGACAGACTGCTTGGCCCTCGAGTGTGGTAGTAATAGATTACAGGTCGTAAGCATTCATGTAAGCATGTAGGGAATTTCGGCTTTGAAATGTAAAAATGAAACTGGCAGATAAATGCTGATTTTCCATTAAAATGTCTCACGAGAAGTTTTAACCAAATCTGTGTTTGTTCGGGTGTTTTTCCCCTATTAGCTGAACATCTCTTTCCCGGCCACTGGCTGCCAGAAACTCATTGAAGTGGATGATGAGCGCAAACTGAGAACATTCTATGAGAAACGGATGGCCACAGAGGTTGCAGCTGATTCTCTTGGTGAGGAGTGGAAGGTAAGACATAATGTGTCAAGAGCTGTATTTGGGAAGCTTAAATTACAACATTTCTCCAGTATGTAGTTGTCATGGTGGAGTGTTTTTGTGGGGTACATGTGGCAGGTATGTTGAAAGTTTCTTTTGCTGTATATACTGAATTTGGTGATAAGGCTAGCCCGTTCTGCTACTTTGATTTATCTAAGTGCTTTTTGTTTTTAAGGCTTGTGTTTAGAGTTTCTTGCTGCTCTCTGCAGTAGTTTTTTTTTTGTTCTTCATTTGACTGCTGCCTTGGTATTCAGGACAAACTAAATCTGTACCCTGAAACTGCTGATCTGCTCTTTACCAAATGAGAGTTCAGGAGAGTTCAAGATTGCCGTCATTGTGTTTAAACTGCTGCTGGTGCACAGGAAAAAGCATGTTGGGCCTGTTGGATGGGCTTGGAATAGTTGAGTGTTAGTATGGATGGTCCAGCTGAATTTGGATTAAGTTGATCTTTTCTGCTGCCACTTCCAACAGGAAGGCAATAAAATAAAAGCTTTTCCTTTTTACCCATGTGTCCCTACTCCAGACATTCTTGTATGCAGATTTCCAGTTTGGGATGAAAACAGGTTTTGGGTAGGTTTAGGATTAAAGAAAAAACTGGACAGTAATGGACAAAATTCAGTCTGGTGTAGGTTAAAACTTTGAACGGATCAGAATTTGATTTTTGAATATATATTTGAAGATAAGTAGAATAAATGCGAATTCTGCTATGCAGAGGTATTTTTTGTATCAGCTAAGTAAAATTCCTGAACCATTGGAGTGGTGTTGGCTAAATAATGTTATTTGCATCGGCAGTAACAATGACGTTTCCTGAATCACGGGCACAGTGCCCTGTTGTTTTGAACAGTATGTTGCAATATCCACCACTTATCCTTGAAGTAGATGTGTGACGAACTAAGAAGTGTATTTCCGTGTTTTCGTAGGGCTATGTTGTCCGCATCAGTGGTGGCAATGACAAACAAGGCTTCCCTATGAAGCAAGGTGTCCTGACTCATGGACGTGTCCGCCTTCTGCTCAGCAAGGGCCACTCCTGCTACCGCCCCAGAAGAACTGGGGAGAGAAAACGCAAATCTGTTCGTGGTTGCATTGTTGATGCCAACTTGAGTGTTCTGAACTTGGTCATAGTGAAAAAGGGTAAGACTGAATGAAGCAAAAAATATGTAGAAATAAGCACTTGGAAGGACCCTGCTTGCTGGTGGCTGAGAAGTTCTGTAGAATGCAAATGCAGTCTGAACTTCAGAGTGTGAATGTGTCTTGAAATTCCCACTGACCATTAACGTTCTCGTAATTTTAAAACTCGGCACTGAAACACTTACTGCTGCCAACAATCTGATCGCATTAAATCGGCAAAGTGTGGCTGGGGGTGCCGTGCTTTTGGCAGGTGAACCCCAAGTACTATCTAGTATTAGCTTGGAATTTTTCTGCATTTTAAACTTAAAATTGAAATTCACTAACGAAGTAGGTGTTCAGTAGATGCAGGATTAATTGGCATGCTTAACCTTAACATTCTTCAAGGTGAAAAGGATATTCCTGGGCTGACAGACACAACTGTGCCTCGTCGTCTTGGTCCCAAGAGGGCTAGCAGAATCCGCAAACTGTTCAACCTGTCTAAGGAGGATGATGTTCGCCAGTATGTTGTGAGGAAGCCTCTGAACAAAGAGGGTAAGGACTCAAGTTTTACAGCTCCTTGGTTTCATGTTACTATCAGCAAGGAGGTGTCCAGCCTAGTGAAGTGAATGAAACATGCTATAGTAGCAGGTACAGGAGTTGACTGTTACGGTATTTAAGCTTTGTCAGCTGTAACTTAAGGGTAAGAAGCGGAGTTTCTTGGAGACACTGTTCACGAGAATCTGGAGTAATACTTAGTAGTGGTTCTAAGAATAATCCAAAAAAAGTTGTTAATAAAAGAAGGTTAAATATGAGGTGGAATGTTTTTTAAACATTTTTACGAGGTGGAGGAAAAAAGCAGTAGAGAACATAATAAGATTCTTCCCCGTTGCTTACAGCAGTCTCTGAAATGAACTTTTATTGGAAGGGCACTGTTTTGCTTACCACCTGTCTTCTGCAGTGTAACGTTTTAATTTGGGGTTCTATTGTGTTTGATCAGGAAACAGAAAAGGTGAGGATTTGTAGCAGAAAGGACATGATAAAGCTTGGGCACTGGGAAAGTTTGTTGGGTTAAAGACCACTATTTTCTGCATCATAAGAACTATTCTGTCCATTAAAAAACGTGATCCTGGTGTTGCTTGTGATTTCTGAAGTCAGGCAGGATTGAGTAATGAAATTTTACAGATTGTGTGGTTTTGTGTTTTTGTTTGCTCATTATAGACTGTGTAGATCTGAGGGTTTTTTTAGATACATGTCAAGCCTGTGTAGAATTGTAGAGAGGTCTTTAACACTGAAAACATAATTGCTTGTTCTGAAAATTCCATGATGAGTTTCCGTATTCTTTAAACATTTTAAGTCTAGGGGGAATTACTTAAGACAGGCCTGTTGAGAAGCGACAAATTTTCATAAAAATGCACAAAGAGATGCATTACTTATACTTTGTTGCTGATAAGAAATCATGAGCATTAAGACTATATTTTGTTAATGCTGCATCTGACAGTAATTGATCATTTTTCCTGCAAAATCTGTCAAGAGGTTGAACTCTGTGTAAGTTGCTATAATACGTAGTATGCTAAATGTTACCATAACAGTAAATGGAACGTACTCTTAAGTTTGCTAGATGAGGCCTGAGGGCTCTTTGGAAAATAATCTCTCACTTCTGCTGATTCGTAATGCTTTTTTAGGCAAGAAACCCAGAACCAAGGCCCCCAAGATCCAGCGACTAGTGACTCCTCGAGTTCTGCAACATAAACGCAGACGTATTGCTCTGAAGAAACAGCGCACTCAAAAGAATAAGGAGGAAGCAGCAGAATATGCAAAGCTCTTGGCAAAGAGGATGAAGGTGTGTTTTGCTCTTATAACTCAGCTGTATGGAATACCTCATACCTCAGAATCAAGGGTTTTGATAAAGTTGACGGTACACTTGGAGCTGCTCTGTACCTAGCTCATTTTGAATAGGAGTGCCTTGAATGTGAGTACAAACATTGCTGGTCAGATGTTTTTTGTGAGCTTTTCTATCCATTTTTGCCAGTCTTAGAATAGTAGAAATTGACTGGACCAGTTAATTTAACTGAGAGCTGATTTTGAAGGAAACAGTTAACAGTTATGGCCTGTGAAGATTTATTTGAACTAAAATTGCTACTGCAAAATTCTAGTTTAACTCAGGATGCCCAAGCATTCAAGTGATTGCGTGGAGAAATAGGACCTGGATTGGAAGGTAACTTGGCAGGAAGTTGTTTGTTTGAATGAGTTTGCAAAGCAGCAGTGACTGCCAAAGCACGACTTCTGGAACATTTGGCACAGTATTTGAGTGTTTCGTGTCTTTCAGATGGAAACTGAGAGTAGATAGACCTCTGGTATGTTGTGAACTCTGCATTAGCATTTTTACTGTAATTTTGGATGGTAGTCCGTATTGTTTAAAGATGTGGGTCTGAACAGGTTTGGATACTTGCATAATTCTTCTGATCTGTAAAGAAGTGAAACTGTATTTTGCTTTATTCATGTAGGGAATCCATTCTTTCTGCTAGCTTCTGTCACGCTGCATTTTCCCTAGTCTGTTCCTTTGTAGATCTTTTGAAGTGCTTGATTATGTGTAACATCTCAGTACTCACTTCACGCTGCTTGGCTTTTCAGGAGGCCAAGGAGAAACGCCAGGAGCAGATTGCAAAGAGACGCCGGCTGTCTTCATTGAGAGCTTCTACATCCAAGTCTGAGTCCAGTCAGAAGTAGAGATGCACATGGTGCTAAAAATAAACCCTTTTTGTGGTTAACTTTAAGTGTGAGACTTCGCGGTGTGTATTGTTACTGGCCATCTCTTAAAAGAAATAGTAGTCTAGACTAACTGCATTGTGCAGACCAAACTGGAACCGCAAACCTTGGTCTTGATACAGTTCTCTTTTGAGAACGTGTAATATGTATTCATGTCTTTAGTGAGAAGTTCCACTTTATAATAACCTTGAGCATGCATGTTGATTTTTCTATAGGCAGGATTTGCCTGTAATGGCAAAATCCTATGTGATGGTGCAGCAGTGTCCATAGGAAATAAACTTCAGGTCTTTAGGAGCTGTGTGTAGAAGTCACTTGGTGCTGTTCAGTGGTTGGTTTGTTGTGGGTTTTTTAATCTTAAGTACAAGATAAGTGTTTCCAGATGAGGAATCTTGTCACTTGCTTTTGATACTGAGTGTAAGATTGTTAAAACATAGATACCAGCTGATTCTTGGCAGAATTAATTTCAATAAAGTCACCCCCTGGAACAGGCTCTTCAGGGAAGTGGTCATGGCACCACGCCTGTCAAGAGTTCAAGGAGCATCTGGACGAGGCTGTGAGTCATATGGTTTAGTGTTAGGTAGTCCTGCGAGGAGCAGAAAGTTGGACTCAATCCTTATGGATTCCATCCACTGTATAATTCTGTAAGTATTTCAGCATTCTGTTCTTGAAATTGGTACTAAATACAGAGCATGAGTAAGCCAGCCTTTAAAAGGTTTGACTTAGGAATTTCACTGAAGGATAAAGAACTTTACAGTAGCCTTTATGTATTCAGACTGTACTTTGTGCAGACCTAGTGCCAGGTAAGGGTGGTAGGAGCTTGCTTCTGCTCCTTGCAGCAGTTTCTGGCTGCCACCCATCCCCACAGAGCCACTGAAAGTCTGTAGTGCAAACCCCTGGTGAAGCAGGGTTATATCCAGTCAGGTCTGAGCATTTCTCAAAGGATGGAGATTCCACAACCTTCCAGGCAACCTGTTCCAGTGTTTCACCACCCTTGGAGTTAAAACATCTAAGTTGATTTTCCTGTAGTTCAAGTTTGTGCCCATTGCCTCTTCTGGCATAGGACACCATGGAGAAGAGTGGCTTTGCCTTCTCTATTCCCCACCCACCCCATCAGGTGTTTAGACACATGGGTGAGATTCTCCCTAGTCCTTGACCTGCAATCTTTCTCCAGGTTGAACGGTGCTGGCTCTGTCAACCTCCCCTTGTGTGACATGCTGCAAAGCTCACCACCTTTGTTGCCCTTCACTGGAATCATTCCATGATGTCCAAGTCTCTCTTGGTACTAGTCAGCCCAGATTTGGCCACAGCACTCAGACATGTCTCACCGGTGCTGAGTAGAGAGGAAAGATCACCTCCCTCCACTTGCTGGCAATGGTCTGCCTAGTTCACCCAGGACACTTGGCTTGCTTTCCTGTCAGGGCACTCTGCTGGCTCATGGTCAGCTTTGGGTCCACCAGGAACCCTGGGTCTTTTCCTGCCCAGCTGCTCTCCAGCTGGTCTGCCCCCAGCCTGCACTGGTGCATGGGATTCTTTGTGTTCCCTTTTGGACCCCATCAGATTTTGTCCAGCTTGGCAAGTTAGTGACTTCCTTTACTCCCCTCTGTAGACAGAAGTTTGTCTCTACAGACCTGAGGGGAGCTACCACTAATGAGTGTTCTGATGGTCACTGTAAACAAATGAAGGATCAGAACTTCCTTAAGCCAGCTCCTTCTGCTATTGACCACCTTCTACTATCACATTGCCTCAAGCTTCCCATCTGATTTTGGCACAGGAGACAGCAGTTCCCTCTTCCCTGCAGCTTCAAACCCAAATCCTGTGTTCATGCTTCTTTGGTGATTCCTCAAAGGCAAGTTTTTGTTCCTGGTTGTTACACACTCCCTGCTTCAGCCTCGTCTCTCAACAGGCTTCATTAAAGGTAGTACATTAGGAAGGCGGTTGTAATATTTTTAGCAGGCAGTATTATTAAAAAGACAGCAGTGATGAAAGCAGGGCAAAACAAGCACAGTCATTGTGATGCTGACAAGATTATAAAAGTCTGAAAGACTTCCTGAGCTCCCTACCTAAAAACAGGCCCAAAAAGATGAGTTTATTATTAATCTTCTCTACAAGCTACCAGTTTGTGCTATGTGTATCAGTTTCTTCAGAGAGGAAGTTCCTTAGAAAAAATAAGAATACCAGACCCTAACAGATTAATTGACTGCCGTACATATGGCATTTTGAAAGACACTGTTGTGAAGGCCTGAAGCACTTGACAGTAACTGGCAGTTTCTACTGCTTAAATTTTGCTCTAGCCTCATTCCACTCCCCCCTCCTCTGCCCCTTTAAAACAAAAAGGCTGGAAACTGCATGTAAACCTGCAAGTATGTTATAAGGCAGGAGGTCCACCAGTGTCTCTGGCAAGCTAGGGTGCATCACTGAAAGCATCACTCTGTGCCCCCATTACAAAGCCACTGAGAAACCAGAACTCCTTGGAAGTATTCTGCCAAGTACGGCCACCAACCCATGGCGTGCTTAAGCTGCCATGGAGCCATTGTTTCTCGTGAACCAATCTCCACAACTGAATCCCATCTTTTCTCTTCTTCTCCCCCTGCCTCAACTGCTCCTACTGTTTCCCACCATTCAGAAGTCACTGGGGTACTATGAAGAAATTCCAGAAAAAGGCAGTCAAAACTCTGCTTTTGCCCAACTATAGGCCAAATCTGCATTCAAGATTAAGTTCTGTCAAGCAGGCAAGTAAGTTCCAATGGCAAAAAAGCTGAACATTTGAAATTTTTGCACAGGATACATACATGTTTTATTTTGGGAAATACATTAAAAATTGTTTCCTAATCTAGGATATCTATACAGAATTCAGAATATGTGGAGTGCCCTTTTAAACTCAAGAAACATTTGTCAAACGTACAAAAACATTACAGAGAAACACTTGTTAATCAAAGCACAGTATATGGACGCCATTTTTCAACAGTTCAAAACAGTCTCTAAACCAGTGCAAATTTTATTGCATTAAAAACTTCCCAGCTCACTTAATAAATTCATAATTTATTCACGCTACATCCTTTCATCCTTGTTACAATAGTTTATTTTAAGCTCCTAAAAGGAGTTTAATGTGCTTCTAAAACCAGCAAACAATCCCTTTTATTTGCACCATTGATTGATGCAGACTGAAAGAACAAATAAAAATCCCATCTGTTTCTCTCCTCGTATGCATCATGATATACAGCACAGTAGAATATAGAACTAGAGTCCAATTCAACCATTTAGTTTCAAGACTTAAAAGTCACATGGGTGTGTGTTTTGTTTTTTTAAAAAGGTCCATAATGAAAAGCTGATATACAAAGGCACCTTAAGGCTTTTATTAGTTGAAAGAAAAAAACCTTTGTTGAAAATGTACAGTTACGTGAATAAGACCACCTTTATTTAGTGAAATAAAGTTATCTGCATTGAACAATTGTTGAATTAAGAGTTTTAAAAAAAACCTACTGAGTGAATTCTTGTTACTTACATTTTAACAATTTGTTTTAAAAATATAATTTCTATAATCTAATTTAATATACATTTTGAAAATATCCCCTATGTTGCAGTTATTCAAGGAAAGCGGTAAACTCAGTGAAAGGTATATTTTTCTAGCTGCAGCAATACAAAAGCCATTAATTCACAGTTAAAATGGAATAAAATTATTCATTCACAAGTGCAACGTAGCTTGAGCTTAACCAATGTGAAATTTCACTAGGAACAAGACTAAGTTACTTGCAAAAAAAAATGAATTTAGTTTGAAACATATATACTAAATAAAATATTTTCCATTAAAATTGTATTGCCTAAACTTGAGTTATATAAAATGTGAAGACAGGATATGTCTGTATGTAACATAACAGATGCATCTAGTAACATGTAAAAGCTGGTACCTATTACTGTCCCAGTACTGCAGCCACAACAGTCTCCTATACCTGTGGGGTTTTGGAAGTTGTGTGCCAGAATGTATTTATAATTCATAAAGAAAAACATTGTCACTTAAGAATCCTGATTTTAAACCTTTAAGACCCCATTTGTTGTTTTAATCCTACAAAAAATAGCTATTTTGATATGAGCACACAAGCTATATGTAACTGTTTTATAGCTGAGTGAAAGGTGCAAGATAGTATCTTCTCAGTGTAACTTGACTGCAGTTCAATGTCCTTAGGGCAATAATTCAAGGAAGCTTCTGTGTGATAATTATTATTCCAACACAAACTTTCAAAGTTCTTGGGCTTACCAGAAATTCATTAACAGCTTGCATCCACATACATAATCAGTTTGGTTTATACCCTCACTTTGTGCACACATTGCAGGTTTTAAAGTTAATACTGATCTGCAGCCATTTTCTTCACGTTTATACGTGAGAATTCCAAAATACACACAGAAGAGCCACCTCCTCCTGAACACTGGCTGTTGAGCTACTAGAAGGAGTATTTGGAGGGAAGAGTTTTGTGACTGAGCAAAATAGTATTTTTTCTGCTTACTCTGAAAGGAAAACAGAACTAAGATAAAGGTTATCCATACTCCTCCTTCACAACTCTTTGTCCAGCTTATTCATGCATTATGGATTCAGATAAATTTGGATTACTAGGAGTGAGGTTTCAAATTAGAAGCCTTTGTAGGTAACTAAGTCATTCCCATGCAGCCCAAAAAGTTCATGCTGTTACTACTAGCTTGCATGTAAGAACTTACCATGCCTTTCATGCCTAATTTTCAGAAAGACAAAAGCGTTTGCAATGCACTCACAAAAAAACTTTTGAAGACTTTTCCCTGTTTATTTTTGGCCAGATTTTCAACCACAGGAGTATTGAGCCATGCTAAACTTTTATGCCATGCCCTTTTCTTAGGCATGCTAACCAGTTCTTTCAGCATTCAAATTAGGGAAGCCTACATCTCAGAAAGTTTGTGTAGGAAAAAACCACAGTCTCTGCCTGATTGATAGAAGGAGACCTAAAAGTCAAAGGAAGAACAGGAAGTGCCATCATGCATTTGAAAGGAGAGAAAGCAACCAGGAAAAAACCACTCAGTTCTTAATCCCTTTCAAATTTTTGTGAACTCTTCTGTTTTTCCCCAAAAAAAGCATCTTCTTAGATGAGTCCTTAATAACCAATCACTTTCAGAGATCTCCCTTTGCATTTGAACTATGGATTTCATTCAAGAACCAGCTGATGAGTCAGCCATTACAAACTAGGCATTAAAACCAGCCCCAAATTAAAAAAAGCAAGCAACTTACTTTTGTCATTCTATATCAAAGAATTAAGTTCAACAGACAGATTCAAGATTTCAAGTAATTGCATGCAGAACTTCTACCACTCTGAAATCCAGGTACATACAACAGGAATAGAAGTTAATTTGTAGTGTACAGAAACGCCAACATGCAGGAGCAAATGAAAGCAAGTTTAATCCTGTAGCTGTCCTTTTCCCCTCAGGCTATAGGATTTTTTTTGTTTAGTGTATATACCTGGCGAAAGTCTTAACATTTAGCACTACATGCTGTGACACAATCTGCTTTGCTGTTTCTACAACACTACTGCCTGATTAATCTGTATTTTAAGCAACAGATGGGAAGGTTGTTTCAAAATGAAGGTGATCTGCTTACAGAATTTAGTTCATAGTAGTACCATTTACAATGGTTTAAAACAATTTGAATGTCACCAGTTCTCTAAAACGGCAATCACTGGATACATTTTCTTTGCAATTTAATGAGCTGGGAGAATTTACAGGTAACAAAAACTTGATTCCTTGCAAGTTGCATCACATAATCATATGTTTGTCCATTTAACATTCAAAAATTATCTTTGTATAGCTGTATGTTTAAGATCAGTATAGCATCATACAGAAAATTTTGCTGTTTTGATTTGTAGAAGTATTAAGTTGTTTGGAGAAATGCTTCAGCAAGACTTTTACTTTAAAAGGATGGAACGGCGCATGTCAATTATGTAATAGGAGAAGAGAGGAAAATAGGAAGAATCAAGCTCTACTCTTCCATTGTGATGTAGGTCAGATATCTGCAACCAACCATGCATAAACCCAAAGAATATAGAATGAAAAAAAAAGCCAGTGTGTGCTTTCTTGCTTTTAATTGTTGAGCAAGCACAGTATTTTCATCAGGAGAGAATCTGTTCAGGCAATATCCCCATATTAACTTAGGATCAGCACTTTTAGACAAAATACAAGGATCAGTCTATGATGCAAATGTATTTTCTCCCAATTAGTGCAAATCCTTTGTTTTAGCCTCATGAAAAAAACAAAAGTTGGTTTTGTTGTTTCATGTAGAAGCTGTGCCAGACAGATCTTCATCCCTCATCATTTTCAAGAATGAAAATTTTTAAGAAAGAGAGTAGTACAAAGTAATACATTCATACTCAAATGTGATTATAGTTTTAGCTATGCTCCTTTAACATGCTACAAATCTTAACTCTTTTTTTCTCTAAAAATAATTCCATCAGAAAAAACACACCACTAGAATTCAGAAAAAAACCTGGAATCAATCTTACCATATTCCTCAAGTAACAGAAACATTTAAACTGTTGACCAGTATCCAGGCTCTTCTTGCTAAGACTATGACTACTGTAGTCAATGAGATATGTGAGGTGAGGAAGTGTCTTACCTACTAGAAGCAATCCAAAAGTTGGATTCATCTTTTCAGATTATACACTGAAGCACTTCGTTTGTGCTAATATACACCTTGAATACCACATTTATAAATACATTTTAATTGAAATATTGAATTTGAACTATCAGTGCAAAATAATTAACCCACAGGCTAGCATGAAACCATGGGAAAAGGTGATAAAGAATTCAAGGAAAAGACACTTTTAAGCACACATGAATACAGTATAAAGCATGATTTTTTCAGCAATATCTGCTTTACAAATGTTTTATGTATCCTAATGCCATTTAATCTTCTTATCTCATTGTTAGAAAGCCAGCCATTTCTGAGCTGCTTAGTGTAGAAGCCTATCATTCTTCTGGAGAAAGCAGCAACATTAATAGGATCTTTAATTTGTCAAAGAATACAGGAAAACTGAGTGTAAGTTTCTGGGTTTTACAACTATAGACATATATTATGAGAAGGTCAGCCAAAGATCATTTAGAATACTGACTGGGACAAGATGAAGGGTAGCAATTTTAGGTACTGTGATCTGACAAAAGCAACTGCATTGCAACTTCCAATCCAAGGACTCAAATATTTACATTCTTGCATACATACTGCACACCTGTAAATAGATTCCTCTTTCGGTAAAGGTAATTTTAAAGAAGTAGTGAAGGATCTTAAGTATTCTGTTTCAGGAAAGTGAGTTCATTAAAATATACAAATATTGGTGGCCCTTAAGAAAGTCACCAACTACAGGCTGCTGTTGATCAGCCTTTTTGAACAAATTGATATTGTGGGGGAAAGATTTGAGGAAGGAAAAGGAGAAGTATATACAGGGAAAAAAGCATATCAATCACTGAAACCAACTCACCCTATTAATATAGTTTTAAAACATTTTAACGTGCTTTACACTGTGTCTCACGAGAGATGAGACATGCTGAGCTATGTTGTAGCTCCATGAAATTGCTTTGACAAATTGCTTAATTATCACCTTTTGGGATTCAAAGTGTATATCTCACGATGCTCCCGGTTTGTTCACCTCTGCTTTTGTCTCACTGAAGTTTAGCGTGTCTTTCTCATTTTTATATTAACGGTGCTCCAAAGCACTTCCGGCAACACTCAACCCTGCTGCTTGGTGGAGCATCTATCTTCTGCATCTTTTCAAGAACATCCTTTGGTAGATTTTTATGTGCAAGCCTGTATTCACTATCAAAGACCTCTGAAATAGAAAAAGCATAGTTTAAGTTATTTAAGAAACCCTGTACAGTGCACACTACTGTTTCTATAAAATACTTTTGGTGATTTTTATATAACAAAATGATTAACTTAACTAGCCACTGTTTTTTTAAAATGAATCCTTTCAGAGAACCTAAAAAGCATCTTCATGGTGGTGCATCACAGTGCATCACAGTGGATGCCCATTACATCTGTCACAGTTCAGTTTGCCTGTTCCCAGGTATTTCCCCTGTCATATCCCATAAGGGAGTCCCTTTGCTTCCATAGGGAAGCAAAACCTAAGTCAGGGCAGAGGAATTCAGGAAGGGGTGGGCAATCAGGTGGCTAGATGACAAAGGTCCAATATGTGGATTGGAGAAAGATGGACAAGACTGAGAACAAGTTTTCTGACCTGAGGAATTAAAGCTTCAAGCTAATAAACTTTGTTTAAAATAACTGATTACTGGTTTCAGACAAAGGCAAAACTAACAGCCCCATTTGAATTACACTTTCACAAAAGCAACAGCTACTTGAAGAGTGACAGCACAGTAATTTTCACTAAAACATAGCAATTGAAAAGTTACTTTGAAACTCATGGATGAAAAGTTTCTTTTATACACTAGTTTTCATATAAAGTATTCACATATTTCATACACAGGCACTATGCATTTCACAGTATTTTTTACTTACCAATGTCAATGTTCTCTCTTCCAAGAGACACCAGAGACAGGAAAAGAATTTCTCTGTAAAAACTCCTAGGAAATATTTTTAAGGGCAAGTTAATGAAAGCACTAACTATCCTAACCTTAGAAAGTCAATGTTGAAGATATTAATCTTGCATCATGTAGTTTCTGCAACTGTTCTGTTAAACTTGCTTGTGAACAAAGTGACCAATCTATATGATCACTAGCTTAAGGTTTTCTCATGCCTGAATATTTTTCCTTAACGCATGAAGTTATATTATCGTCAAATCCCAGCAGTTACATTCTCTGTGGAAAAATCCCTCTGCCAAACGTGCCATAAAAACAAGAAATACAAAATTAAGCACCACTTATTAACTCATTCTTGCCTGAAGGTGAAGTACAGGGAGCAGGCTTATTTCAGATCATCCATACTTTTGTTTTTTGTTTCAGAATGTAATTGTCTATCTCAGAACTCTGTATCACTAAACAATTTAGATACTTATTCTTTTTTCCTTGTGGAACTCAAGGATTCTTCTCTAGCCAGATTAGTTCTTGTTTCTTTTTAGTAACTACAAACCACAGAAGCAAAGATGACTTAGCATGACAGACTTCAACACATCTTGTATCTGCTGTAATTTACTTTAGAGGCTGTTGCTTTTGTACGAAGCCCTCTTTGAACTGTAGTGCAGATGGCAAAATGTACCGTACAAGTGTTATTTACATGTCTCCCTTTGTTTGTGGATCATGCTGTATCCACTTTTCTTAACCAGTACTTGAGGCTGGTAGAATTTCAATATGTATAACGAGGTAGTTTGGAAAATATTCCAGACACTGCAACAGGACGCTGCATACTTGTATTTACCAATTTGCTACATCTCGAACAACATCAAAACCTGCATAGAGTTTTTCTTATTCATCTGTAAAATGTCGGATTTGATTAAAGAATTACATTTATCTATTTGATTTGCATGAATTAATGCATCTGGCTGTAGAATGCATCTGTTTGTAAACATAGGCATAAACAAGTAAGTGTTTGGTGGACACAGATGAAACTGAATATTCCTGAGAGGTCTTTATGGAAATATCATTATAAAGTGTATACAGTCTGATATTGTTTAACTTTGATGGGGGAGAAAGTAAGAAGAGATTACCCCTTTACCTCTGTCGTTTCACATCTGGCTTAACTTTCTGTAGAAGGAGGTTTATTGGTTTAACAACATTATTGTGTTGAATACTTAGTTTGATGTTCTCCAACAAAGTCTTTGTTGCCTGCTGATCTTCTGCCACTGAGGAGGGTCTCTTTTCAGAAGAATCTGGGAAATGGAACAGTATAGACTATTAAAGATTATTAAGATTTTTATTTCACTTAATAAGCAGAAGATATTTCAGAAAGTAAGATATACAGAACCTCTACTCAATCTACACAAACTTGTTACAATGGGAAGTTTTTATCTGCTTATAGTCTTTACTCCACCATGAATGTGACAGGATGCATCAAGTATCCATGTACAAGAACTCCCACATGACAGAGAAATACAAGAGACTGAACAGTATCCAGCATCAGATGTTGCTTGTGATAGTTTGTTAGCTCAGATTTATTGCTGTACTTAAGTTGACTGCAAGAAGGTTATTTCTACACAAAGGAAAAGAAATAAAAGAAAACACTGTCATGTTTCTTATCAAAGAAACTTTTCTTATCAAAGCCCTTCTTAAAAGCCATGTACAATCCATGGATTAACTTTGGGCTACATATTTAAATAGATAATGCAGTTGTGTCAAACAGGACAGAAAATTATCAAGACATTTACCATCATGATTTGTTGCTTACATTGCCACTGCCAGAATAACACTGAACTATTATTTGTTGGAAAACATTAACTCGTAAGGGAATAGTATGTCAATTTACAGGCAAAAATATAAGGCTATAGAATAGACAGCAAGTATGTGGCATGTAAATGAAATGTAGACCAAGGCTAGTAATAACAATCACACCGACCTAAGATTTCCATAAAATTTACATATCTGGTGGCTACAAATGTAATTTCCTGTTTTCCAAATACTTTCTGACACTGCTGTAGTGCTTATCTACAATACTGCTACTTTTCTTCCACATTTAAAACAGGGCTTTTGCTCCTTTATTTACACAAATACATATATTTATGCATCTTCATTCATGTCTGAATGCTTTTCATGTATTATGCTCAAATCAATATGCTTTTGTAGAAGCTGAGGGAAACACCACTTCTTATTCTGTGCTCTTGACTATAATTTTCTGATCAGTCTGTTTATTTTTAGGACACTTTTCCACAAAACCTTTTTTCTTCCTTAGAACCAGAATTAGCATGCATACTACATAGTTTTTAGCACAGTTTTAAGAAGTTAAAACACAGACTGAGAACTTCAGGTCAACAATAGGTTTTCTGCTGATCAGAAGTAATAAAATCCTGAAGTTCTCACAACCAGTCTGCTTGGTTTTTATTCCTTCCAAATCAAGTTATGGTAGACAAAGGCTTTCTTGGATCTTATTTTTTGACATTCAAGTAGGCTGCCAAATGTACATATTAATGGGACTTATGACCTTTTATTCATCTATAGAAACACAAGATACTTCTTTGTAATACAGTCTCCTTTTTCATGCCTGCATAGATATAACCAGATAATGCAGTGAAACATTCAAATGAGGTGAGGCTCATCTAGCACGACATCTAGAGCAAATCCTCCCACCCTGTTTATAAGTGTATGACATATAAAGAACAGGTAACATACCTTTTCACACAGATCAGTAAGACATTTTCCCAAATAATTTGACACCGAGACTATGTTAAGTACCTAAGGGATTGCAGATGCTTCACACACTAAAAATCTTTCCAACTTGATGGGCTGTGTACACTTCAGATGCTAGAGAACAACTGCTTCTTTCCATAGCTTCTGCTCCCTCTGCTTTCTGTAACATTTGTTTTACTTACTGAGATTCCTCCAAGATATGTACAGGGGCTCCCCTGGCTCTTGGTGGAGGTTGATATTGTCCCACAGAAGATGAATGTATACTAGCTTGCTATCTTGGGCAAGAGATGTCAAAGGAAGCTAAAAAACATGAGGAAAGGGAAAAGGTTTTACAAACATCAGTATAGTCTTATGATTTAAAAAACTGCTCTTTTACTCATTTTGCAAACAAAAAAAGGTTTACTTTGTTTATCTTGAATACAACAAACAGTTGATATCTTCTAGAGGAAACTGCACTCAACCAGAGCAAAGTCACAAGTACCGCAACATTTAATTGCCTTTTCTAGTTTCACTTAGTGTATGAAGGTCTTTCAGTTTTCTACAGATACGTGAAGAAAATATTTGTGAGTATGTATCTGAAAATATTTTTTCTGCACCAAACACGTTACTTGATTTGTACTACTTATCATGCCATACCTTCATATTTTCTGATCTGATTAAGATTTGGTATGCATGTCTATGTATTGGGCTTCCCAACAAGCAGAAAGAATCTGTATTTGCATACAGATAGGAAACATATCTTTCCATTAAAAATATATGGCACTCAAAACAATAGTTCCATTAATTATTTTATAAATTTAAGTGCCTCTGGAATCACTAATACAATGAGAATTTGTGGGCAAGAAAAGTTTACCACTAGTGTGTCAATTTAAAGTAGTAATTATGAGCTATTACGTCCCATATTGTGGTTTTCCCTGCTAATGCATTGTATTTTCCCAGTATGCTTCAGATTTCGTTAGAACTGGTCTTCGCCTACATTACTCAGAAAATTGTTCTTGGTTCTCCGCGGGGGCTTTTTAGAAAATTGACGGAAAGAATTTTAAAATTAAAGTGCATACAAGTAGATAGGAAAATACTACCTTTTCACATGCATCACATAAAAATACTACAGAATTTGATACTTATGTACACAAACTGTATCAGCTTCAGAAAAACATTTGCTCCTTAAAATGAGAAAAACAAAATACTCAAAAGATAGCATTCATTCTGCGTTTTTCTGTTCTATTCGTATAGTAATGAAACTCAGTGGAGTTTGAATAGCAAAAACTATTAGTGAAAAGAACAAAAAATATGGACCAATAATTTAAAAGTTTTATATACTCAAGTAAGTAACCCACACGTTGTGGATTAAAATGTATTGTAATTTGTGAGTTCTCCACAGACACATCTTGTTTCCTTTTGTATGTCAGCCTTCTCTTTAATGAATCTTACTCTCTGGCTTTTTAAATGTGAACAGATCGACTAGAATTTGAATGCTCTTTTCACTCATCTTCCTTCAAGGTTCCTTGAGGAAAACAAGTCTTGTCTACTTGTATTATAAAAAACAGGAATGTCGATCCAAGCTACTTCTACTTAGCTACTTCTTTTGAACCAGACTCTCAAATTTATCTTACTCTAGTATCTGCAGTTCTAATATGATGAAGGTACTTTACCTGCACTCCATCATTACAGTGTTCAGATGTTAGAATGAGTCCAGGTAAGTTGCTAGGTAGATCCAACCGTCGGAAGTACCAAACTAGGTTCCAGAAAATTATGGGGTGTTGATTGATGAATTTGGGTGTATGAATTACTTGCTCTCCCTCATTTTCCAACAGTGATTCAAGCTCCTTACGCAGTACCAAAGGGCTCAGGTAGGGTACAGATACAGCGAGAGGGTTAGGTCTTTTTCTTAAAGGATCCTAAATCCAAAATAACACACAAAAGAAAAATCGGTCTTTTTACAGTCAAAGATTTTTTTTCCAGAAATAGTCTTGAGGGTTGCTTGCCCCGAAAATCCCCCATTGCACAGTTTCTTTTGATATTTGGAAGAAGCCTCTGAAAGTACTGAACACACAGTAACTTTAACAGCATCAGCAGTTTTGACTGTTGAGGTGTTTCTTAACTTTGAAGAACAATCACTTAAGCTGTCTCTATTATGTGAAAAAGAGAAAATGCTGATTTGTTGTGACTTGTTCTTCATTGTGCAGTTTCAAGCTATCTAAGCCAGTACTAAGCCAGTAATTACATCAGCTGTGGAACTGAACAATGAGTTCACATGTTAAGACAGCTTCTCAGCAATAAAAAGCACCAGGAGAGAGGACAAACGCTTTGTTTCACATAGAAGAATCATGTAATAGCCTCAGTACTGCCTCTTACCTTCTCCCATCCATTCAACAATATAAAGGAGGAGTGTAAGTATATGTGTGGAAAAGGAACAAACTTTCACTCTTGTAACAGTGTGTTGCTTGCTCTATTGTGTTTAGTCTGCTGTAGAAGGTGGGTTATTTTTAAATCAAACCTCCAGTTCTAGAAAGAGAAAGACTAGCTTCATTCTGCTAGAGGGAACATTTCAAATCAAGCAGCACCATTTGTACAATGTACTGAAAAAGCAATTTTAGATTAATTGAACCAAGGTTTTTTTTTGTCATAAGAACATGAAAATATGCTTGGCCATTCCTATTCCCCAAACGGACGAGAATGCTAGTAGTAGAATATTATTCATTGTAAGTTCATTGCATTCAATATATTTCTGTCAATTGAATGTACAGCTTACAGACTTACCACAACTTCCTGCAAACTGTTTGGAAGACTAACTGTTGAAATGCCATGAGATGGTCTCTGGGAAAGATCAATGTTTTGCAGTGGACCTCCAACACTGTGGCTCCGAGTCAAAGACACTCCTCTTTTTGGTGGATTATTGGTAGATGTCTTCATGGTTCTGGGATCTTTACTCTGTTCTTCTGCCACATCACTGTTTGGATTTTAGAAGAGAATATGCTAATATGAAACTATTCAGCATTCCTACGGCAACAGGAAGAAAGCAGAGAAAGGCTGCCAAGTAAGTATCCCAAAGCAAGTTTCTCTATTAACAAGGAATCATATTTACCCAGTTAGCTCCACAGTTCAGGGAAAACAAAATAAAATGCCTCTCAGAACAGTATAAACATCCCTCCAGAAAAGCAGCTAAGTATAAACTAAGACATGAATCTGAAAGCATTGCATTTCTGTATAGGTGCCATTGCTCTGGTACATCTTTATCTTGCTTAGAAAAACAACCATGTACAGTTTTGTAAACACACAAAGATTATCCTGTTCTGAGATTGCTTATTTTTACTTCCTCCTCCCTTTATGTTCTCTAAATTTCATAAGCAGAGAGAAAATATTATAGAAAACAATTTATAAGTTGCACGCCAAAATAACTGAAAAAATAAAACTGTGTCAAACTCATCCAACAAGATAATTTAAGCAAACTTCTATTACAGGCTTGTCAAATTTAACCCATACAATCAAGCCACTTGCAGATGTGGGAATATTCATTTTCTGCCCCTTATAACTGAAACAATGGATTAAAACAATTCAACTATAATACACAAGAAAAAGCACCAAATGAAAGAGAAGGTGTCTGCTTCCAAATAATCTGCAAAGAGAGAGATTAATTTAGAGGTGACTTTCACTCCTAACTTTGACTTTAGTTAAGAATATGTAACATCAAGGTTAAGAGATTAACATAAGTAATACCACCTCACATTTTTAGAGTTTTAAGACTAACTACTATCACATTGATTTAAGTTTTAATACTCTGACACATGCATTAGCTCATTAGCTCACAAGCACTGATACTCAAGAATTCTGAACTGCATAATGTTTTCTTAGAAAAAAAACTTTTTACATCAAATTGTCAACAAATCCCAGTAAAAAAGTCACAATTCATAGCAGCACTATTTCAGTTCTTCTCTCTTCCAACATGACACCTTCTCCTTATGCTTCTTTTTCTCAAACTGTTTCAAAAGTGGTATTGTTTATCTGAGTTTCAGTTTTACATCAGTATTATCGGTCATATAATGGATGTTTGGTACAAGTGTTGAGTGCCCTGAGAGCTTTCTCTTAAAAAAACAGTGTTCCAGCAAATCGACTTATTTTTCCCCATAATGCAGTGTCCTTCTTGTTAAATTCTAAACACAAGGAAAGGAGAAGTAATGCTTAAATTCTGTGTGTCATTAAAAGGTAAGTGTGTTCTAACAATACAGAGTAGAATTTTTACCTATTGCTCAATAGCCAATGGACCTGAAGATTTATTTCTATATTTTTTTCTCTAAAACTCACTCATTTAGTGGAACTAGCTTACTTCAAATTGATAAAAGCACACTTAAAACATGCAAAAAGAATGAGAGGAAACTGGTGATTGTCAAGTTACAATTTTACTTCTCCACCATATTTGGTACATGAGCCAACCTTCACTTTAGAAGTGGAGGAGAAATACTGTAAGTGTCAATACATTTCTGACAGAACTAACAACCCTGTTTTACCTACCTTTGCTCAGCTGCAGAGCTAGTTTCTTCAGCTATGGTGTGGCTGGACTGTGTGTCATCTGAAAAACTAATCAAGTCAGCAACAGCTGGGCTGGACAACAGTTTCTGCTCCAGTGGATCCATGGTTAATGGAAGGGTACCACTCTGTAAACTATCTCCTGAGGTACTTTGCTTCAGGAAAAAGCTAAGTTACAACATGAATGGGTGGGAAGAGAAATACAAAGGTTAAGATGTAAGCATAAAATTATTAAAAAGTTATTTTCTACATTTACTTTCAAAAAATAGCAAAAATAAGGAAACACAAAATTAAAAACCTTGACAACAGGACACAAACTTCATCCTACTCTCTTCACTGTAACTTATATAGGCAGAGTAAATGAACACATACAGAGATTTGATCTGCAAAATAAGAAATTCTATGCTGGACATAAGTCATTACAAGTGACCTTAGTTTGTCATGGTTCCCAGTCAGCAATAATATATATAGCAATAGCTGACACATCCCTGAAGCTGGTTGTTATTGTAATGTGACATTACAGACTAGACGACTACACACCATTACAGGCACAAGATAACAGGAACGTGTCTTGCTTCGCTAAGCTTTTTAAAGCTTACACTCTACAGATGTTCAGTTTCAGCATTAGAAATCACTAATGGAAGTTCTGTTTCACAGCAATAACTGCTACAGTGAGAATCCATTTTAAATAACCTTAAAATAAGTCCCAGCCTTCACAGTGCAATTAAAAGAGGTAAAAATAGCAAGTGGAGAAGCTTTAACTGGAGAACTACTGGAGAAACAATAAGCTGGAGCATCTGTAACTAAAAGCTATTAGTAAATTTAACTTGGGAGAAATTCTTTGCTGACAGATTTAAAAACTGCTTCATATGCTTTTAAAAAGTTCACGATCCATTAGCTTTGTTTTAAAAGCTAAAAAATGAAAACAGACTTATACCTTCCATACAGCTATGCTTGCAAAGAAAATATGAAAAGAAGTGTAAAAAGGCAACCACTTCTTTGCTTTTTGTCTGTTTTACAATGAAACTCAATAGTTTACATGACTTAAAATTTCCTTCAGTACAATCACAACTGTCAAGCAGGCAGTGACATTCTTGTAAACATCTAGACAAAAATATTGGGAGATATAACTAAGATCCTTCTGTGAAAAAATATAACCATGTACAAATGCAAAGGCAGAAGGAGATTATCTAAAAAACCCACTAACCTTGCAGAGCCACGTAGGTCTTTAAATTCAACATTAAGTAAAGGTAGGAAGGTACTTTTACAGAAAGGACAGGTAGTGTTCAAGTTTGAATCATCTGCTGTCCATCCAGCCATAATTTCTTCATCATAAACCAAAGCATCACAAGCTCTACATTGAGAGCAGCTTGACATCAATACCTAGAACAGCAAAGAATGAGTATTACCAGTCTTGATCCAGGGTTCTTCTGTAATTGGCTTTATAGCCCTAGTATCCACAAGAGTCTAACAGCTATCAGAATGCCAGGTGGGAGGTACGAGTTCACCACTATACCCAGAGTTATCTTGTCCACATAACATTTACCTATGAAATGCAAATACTAATAATGTATTTTTCTTAAGTATTTTGAGACCTAGAAGAAGCATTACCTTGAAATGCTACTCATTTAGCATTTGCAGTTCCTCACTCCTATGAAGCCTTCCGCATATATGAATTGTTTTGAACTGTATAAATAAATGCATGTCTACTTCTCAAAAAAAGAAAAAAACAAAACCCCAAACCAAACAAACAAAAAAGCAACCATTATAGTGGTGTGGTGGGTTGACCTTGGCTGCATACCAGATGCCCACCAAGCTGCTCTATCACTCCCTCTCCTCAGCTGGACAGGGGGAGAAAAATACAAGAAAAAGCATATTTGTAAAGGTAAGGGATATCACTTAGCAATTACTGTCAAGGGCAGAACAGACTTGACTAGGGGAAATGAAAATTTATTGCCAATAAAAAGTCAAAGTAGGGTAATGAGAAATAAAAACTAAATCTTAAAACACTTTCCTCACCATGCCTACCTTCTTCCTGGGCTCAACTTCACTCCCAACTTTTCTACATCATCCCCCCACAAGCGGCACAGGGGGATGGGGAATGGGGGTTGGGGTCAGTTTATCACATGTTGTCTCTGTGGTTCCTTCCTCCTCACTCTCTTCCCCTGCTCCAGCGTGGGGTTCCACCCACGGGAGATAGTCCTCCACGAAATCCTCGAAGATGGGTCCTTCCCATGGGCTGCAGTTCTCCAGAAACTGCTCCAGCATGCCTCCCTTCCATGGGGTGCAGTCCTTCAGCCACAGACTGCTCCAGCGTGGGTGCCCCATGGCATCACAAGTCCTGCCAGCAAACCTCCTCCAGCGTGGGCTCCTCTCCATAGGGTCACAGCTTCCTTTGGGAGCATCCACCTGCTCCGGCGTGGGGTCCTCCACGGGCTGCAGGTGGAGATCTGCTCCACTGTGGACCTCCCTGGGCTACAGGGGGACAGCCTGCCTCACCATGGGCTTGCCCATGGGCTGCAGGGGAATCTCTGCTCCAGCCCCTGGAGCATGTCCTCCCCCTCCTTCTTCACTGACCTTGTCTGCAGGGTTGTTTCTTTTACATGTTCTCGCTCCTCTCTCCGGCTGCTGTTGTGCAGCAGGTTTTTTTCCCTTTGTAAATACGTTATCACAGAGGTGCTACTGCCATTGCTGATGGGCTCAGCCTTGGCTGGCAGTGGATCTATCTTAAAGCCGGGTGGCATTGGCTCTGTTGGACATGGGGTAGGCTTCCAGCAGCTTCTCACATAAGCCACCCCTGTAACTCCTCCCGCTACCAAAACCTTGCCACAGAAACCCAATACATATGCCCCTTATATAATGCAGTACAGAAGTTTGACAAGCATAGATCTCCAGAAGATCAAATATAAAAGAAAATTACATGGGAACTAGCAAAATAACACTACAGCTGAAAGAAAAGCAACAAAGGCAAATGCAGTGACCATTGCCTAGGATCTACAAGTGATAACTGAAACAGAGAGGCATACTAAATCATTATTGTGTTGTATTTGTGTGGGATAGAGTTAGTTTTCTTCATAGCAGTCTTTATGGTGGTGTGTTTTAGACTGGTGACCAACTCCGTGTTGATAACACACCATGTTCTAAGTATTCCTGAACATGCCTTACACACATCATCATGACCTTTTCTTTCTCTTTCTGTCCCCAACCCAGCAAGGAGGCTGGGGGTGCACAAGATTTTGGGAGGGGACTCAGCCAGGACAGCTGACCCCAGCTGACCAAAGGGATACTATGTAACGTCATGCTCAGCAACAAAACAAAACTAGGTGTGGGGAGAGGAGTTTTTTGCAAGGTAGCTGTTGCTTGGCGTGTCATGGTGCTGACTGATTGTCATTGCATGACTTGGTTTTTGTTGTCCCCCCTCCTGTTTCGTTGGCTTTTTTTTCCCCAGTTCACTTAGGCTTGTCTTAATCTTGACCTTCAAGCCTTTTTTTCACTTCTGCCCTTCTGATTCTCTCCCCTATCCTGATAAGGGGGGAGTAAGCAAGTGCCTGGGTGAAAGGCTTAGCTGCTGGCTGTGGTCAACCCACCACAATTATTTAGTGACAACACATAATTTTCATAAGGGGGGGGGGGGGGAGCTTGAAAGGAAAAGGAAAAACCCAACTTGTTTCCTCTCTAATTTCTGTCTCACTTAACATTTTGACTGTTCCCTCACTTGTCTCTTCTCTCTCTATATGAGAGATACATAGAAGAATTTAACACACTTTTCTTTTTTTAAGCTAGTGTCACACCCTGGGCTAAAAGTATCAAGCATCTTTGCAGTAGAAACATGGGAAAAATTTGTTTTGAAAAATCCAACCACAATCCAACTAAACAGGTAATTAATGCATACAGTACTATTGAATAATTGTATCTTTCCTCTATGAGTTTATTAATCTTACCTCCATTGCATAGTTCTGGAAAATGCTGGATAAACTAGTATTATGTGAAGAGCTGTGTTCTGACTTCTCAGAATCTAGAACTTTCATACTTCTTGGGAATGAAACTTCACCTGTACAGAAAGAGTTGTTTGGGTCTTGTACTCAAGGAAAGAGCAATTTATCCATTCCCAAAGAAAGTAATTTCTGTTCGACCAAGACAAGAATTGTACCAGGAGATCGCCAAAGATACGTGTAGCTCTGTAACTTCACTGGTATTATAATTAAAATATAGATAAATACCTTTTTAGTAATTAACATTCCAAAGTTATTTTTGTCTAGCACAATATATCACAGACTGGTAAAAGAAAAAAAGCATCAGTGAATAAAATCTGAAGATACAAAGAAAGAATAAAGAATGGCAAAGAGCAGTAAGATTGCTCAATATATATATTCTAAAAAGTTGTTCCAGGTTTCTTGAATGATACATCCATATGTAAATAGCAAACAGAAGGATAGTACCAGGAAACACACGATACCAAATATGCTGTTACTGTGCTTAAATTTTCCCTGGCTAATATTGGAGTAAACCAAATAATCTTTCTTTGGTAAGACTGGGTTTTAGAATTATAAGCTTTGCCCAGAAGAAGGGGAAAGGACTTGTAATGTATTTACCAGAAGGAAATGGTTAGAATCAGTTTTAGGAAGCAAAACTATCAGCATTTCTTCCTCTGACAAGCCCAGTCAAACTTCCTTGTGCAAAAAATCACTACCATAGTCTCCTCATCATATAGAAGGCTCCTCTGCTTCTTCAGCTAAAGTTTATGTTTGTCAACAAATTTTACCTATTCTGTTGATGGCTGCCACTCTTTATAGTTAGTTCTTATAACCCTCCTAACCAGAACTAGAAGGTATCTCATCAAGATTTTGCTACACAGGGCCAGCTTATGTCTAGTCTGCAAGACAGCTCTTCCTTCATTGAGGCAGATGGCTTTATGACATTTGCATCATTAAAGTACTGCAAAGAGAGCTAAACCAAACACCCGGCTGGTTCAGCAGCACATCTTTTTCTCAAAATAAGAATCAAATCTAACTGAATCAAATCTGAACTGAAAATTATTAGATTACTTCATCTAGTTTTAGAACTAGGGTGGCGGTGGAGAAGGACAATTTAGCAATAGGCATATATTCATCAATCATTTACCTTCACAGCTTCAAATCAAGTATGCATCCAATACCTCCTATTTCACAGTACAGCTGATGCATTTTTTTTTTGTGTTGCTTTGGTATTTTTGTGGGCTTGGGGCTGGAGGGGTGGTTTCATTCATTTGTTTTCAGTTTGCCCCCC
>JANZLQ010000079.1:46544366-46555208 GCA_026212715.1 Elanus axillaris
TTTTGCCCCCCCCCCCCAAAAAAAAAAAAAAAAAAAAAAAAGATCTGCCCCTGTGAGTTATGCAATTATTTTCAGTTTTTCGAATACTGCTCTGCTTGTCTGTACTAATATTTCAAGAACTTTCAGGGCATTATGACTTTACATGAATGAGCAGGTGTTCCTGGCTATAACTAGTTAGGAACCTTCCTATCACATACACAGAGGAAGTATTTTTACAATTAAATCCCTGTATTTTGTGTCAACTTTTTATATATTCAACAGATAAAAGAATTAGCTATTTACTACTGCAGAAGAAGAGTACAGAATGCAAGTACAAATTTGCTTGTACTTATTTTAAGGGCTTGAAATAATTTCAGATTACCATAGCTTCCACTGCTACAAATTATTTCACACATAATTGTTTGGGTTTTATATTATAAACAAGTTATGAGGGGGAAAACAAATAACTCACCTGCACTATAATGCTGTCTTCCTACGTCTCCACTGCTACTGCTACTGCCTAGACTAGTAGTGCTTTGTGCAAGCTCATTCGTAATTAGCCCCGGGACACCAGTTCTTGATGACAGATTATCTCCTAAAATATTATCTTCAAAACCAGCAGGGAAGTTAAAGTCTGCTCGATTGTTTTCTTCCTTTAATACAAGAAGAAAATTAGTATGTTTTAGTACTCCCAGACTCATTACTTGACCTCCATCTTTATCCTAATAAATAAGTAATAGCAGAATAAGATGAAAACCTGGTGTAAAAATTTATTAGACACAGGATAAATCTACGCAACCCCCAGAAGAGCAGCTATTAGAAAAAACAGAAAGATATGGGAAAAATGAAAGGCTTTAGCAGTCAAAATACTTAGCTGAGGATCAAACTGAGTGAGAAAGCAACAGGGATATAAACTTCTTCACTACAGGAGAAAGAGGAAAAACAATGCAAGTAATAGTGATTTGGCAGTTGTTACACAAATGAAGGAATTATCAGAAAAAAGGTCTGAGTTGAAGTCTCATTTTCAGATTTGAAGACAGAAATTAAACATACCAGCTGAAATAATGTAGCAATAACACAGTCACTAAGACAGATGATGTGACAAAGTATAATTATTAGGATATTAAAAAAGGGAAGTTGCAGAAATTAAAGAAGAGATAATGAAAAGATCCTTGAAGGAAATTAAAATAAGTCCCACTAAGGACATTATGATGTGCCATTAAACAAACTTCTATAGAACAGATCAGTATAACAGAAATGCACACAGGAAAACCTAGGTCACAGGAAAAAACTCTGGAAAGAAAGCAAACCAGTGAGTTTTCATTGTCACAGGCAAAATCTGGTTTAAAAGAAAAATTAAGAAAAATGTTTTTTTTTTATTTAATAAAAAGGACCCTATTAGTAATATCAGTTAAATTTGTTTCATGTTGAATTAAAGCCAGACAGCTATCTTCCCCTTTTCCACCTTTTATGGAGGCTCGGGAAAGGAGGGATAATTGAAAAAGGAAACAAGAAGCTATCTTAACAGCCTGAAGAGAGGGGACAAAAGGTCCTTAAAGCCAAACACCAGATTGAGGGGTTAACTGGATCAAGCAGAAAAGCCTTTCTAAGAGAGAAAACTATGTAGAGGCACAATAACAAGATATATATTGAAAGGGGGAAGTTACAATATTCATCCCTCCATCTCCTCTTTCATTCCTGACATTATACTCTGAAATGTTTTACTCTGAAAAAGACTCTGTTAATCAAGTGTTCTCACAATAGAACCATAACATTTAGTTTCCAAATTCCTGACGAGTGAATTTACTAGATCTCAGGCTGTCCTTTACTACTTTCAACTTCAATCCTCACCAACCCAACTTCTTTGGTTTGTGATTTGTTTTCACAACCTCTTCTTAATTTTTTAAAATAGGACAGGCAGTATGATATCATTTAATATGATGTAATTTTGTTCTTTACTAGAGTTTCTTGGTGCAGTTTCTTTAAACATAAATAAAAAGATAAATAGATAAATAAATGGGAGGGAATGTTGAGAACAAAAAGTCAAAGTTTAAATCTACTGCATCAAGACCATTTAATTTGCTTTTGTCTGAAAAGTGGCTTTTCATGACAGAGGAAAACTCTACCATACATAAAATACAATCTTCTGAACACAGAAGTTACCCCTTTAAGTTTGCCTCCCAAAATTTTTCATATTGAGAAAACACTTGCCTCATCATCTGAGTAACTATATGCTGAAGTTACAACTCCCCACATCTTACTGGCCACATTGGCAGCCTGCTTCATGCCTGATTTCAGAACATCCATTTTTGGTCCAGACAGTATATTGTCTAACTTCAGATTGGATAAAGTTGTTACAACAGATCCTAACGAGCCATGTGGAGAAGATCGACCCAGTCCTGTCAAAGATGAAGACCGCTCCTTTTGAACTCGTGGGTGGGTTTGTTGCTTTGGTCGTCCAGTAAACGTTTTGGATCTGGAGACAGACGGACTTCTCCGATTTTCATAAGACTTGGGGGATGGCAGGATAGGATCCAAAGGCAGACTTGACCTCCTTTCTTGGGAGTGACCAAGTGTACCAGAGGCTTCTGCTTCCCTCTTTGGCTTGTGCAGTTCCATGCTGGGAAACTTACTACCCAATG
The DNA here is from genome assembly GCA_026212715.1 of Elanus axillaris. NCBI lineage: Eukaryota > Metazoa > Chordata > Aves > Accipitriformes > Accipitridae > Elanus > Elanus axillaris. The sequence goes on from JANZLQ010000079.1 coordinate 46,546,988, forward strand.
GGTTCTTCAGGTTCATATAGCTCTCTATTTCATCTGCCAAATTACGTGCTGCAACTGGTGACACCAACTTTTCATCAGGTTCTGGATGCCTTGGTTGCATGCTATCAGTAGCCAGCAAAGACAAAGGGTCCAAGCCTACTTCAACGTCTTCCCTTTCAATAGGCTTAACCACTCCATAAAAGCTATTCCTTTTAGTAGTTGCATCTTTGGATTCTGGCTTCCGGTTTTTTGACTCAGCTGACTGTTCAAGGTTCATGTCTTCCACTGTGGTCATGTTTTCATCTCTTCCATTCTCAAGATGTTCCTGCCCTTCCCCAGGTTCTTCCAGCACTGGTGAAGACCTATGCTCCAAATCCCAATCACTCTCAGTCACACAACTCCAAGTGCCACTTAGGCCAGAAACCTGCTGGTCAACAATACTTTCAAAGCTGGGGGATTTATTGAAATGACAGGGCGAAATTTTGGCCCCAGATAAAGCTGCTGTTAGAATCTTGGCATCTGCTCCCATCATTATTGCTATTTCTTTAGAATGCAAGTCCAAGCTGCCTTTTTTTAGCAGCATTCCTGCTCTGCTTTCACTGCTGAAACTGCAGCTTCTCTCTGAAAACAGTTTCTGCCTCCTCTGTCCTTTTTCACTTGTTTTCTTAGGAGAAACATCACCAAAGTCTACATCTTCAACTGAATCCTGAGTTATGAACAGTGGGCTGGAACCTGTTTCTAAAAGAGAAAATGTATTAATATGGTATCCATAGACACCAAAAATGTTTATTTCCTGAAATCATGTGAAATCTCCTTATCAGTGAGAAGACTGGGAGCACCACAATCTCAAGTTATCCATTAAGAATTACACTAGTATTAACAAGTTATTATATTGGCTGCAAAGGCATCCTGCAGATCAAAAGTCACCTACTCTTTGACTCCTTGAAGTTGAAGCCTTTTATGGCTTCTACCTCCTTTCCCTCTGCTAACACCAGCAGAGAGTAGGTACTACATCCATGAACTAAAGGGAAGTACAATTATAAGTAAAGATTGCTCTATGCTTTTTCTTCCAGAGCTATATTCACAGATCTATACATCAAACTCCATAATTCATTCTGGTTCGGAAAAAAAACTACTGTGTGTGTCTGCACAACACAAAAACATTGCTTTGTTTATTATGACACAGTCATATTTAGAGAAAGCTAATTAAAATTAGCATGTGGAAGATATAAACTAATCTTACAAATATTCCCATTCCTTGGGGGATTTGGGAATATTTATTGCCTAGAAACCTTTGTTAGTGAGGCAAAAACCTCCGCAAGTATGAGAATTCTACTATATTAGGATCCCAACAGAGGACAGTCAAGGACAGGCACAAAGGCAGAAAAAACAGTGAGCCCCAAGATTTGCCTTTTATATAGCAATAAGTCTTCCTCAAGCTCCAGATACGTAAACAAATTTTGTATGGCACAAAGACAACATGCATTGTTCCCAGGTTATACATTGGCAATATAAGCCACAGGAACAGAGACTTGTCCAAGGTCAGCAGGGTTTAGGTGACAAAATCAAGACTAGACACCCTAAATTTCTTGAGTTTCTAATACAGTACTGAAAGACTCTTAGTGCAGGACAGGGAAAATCTTGATTTCAATGTACTCAACACTGACTGTCAACCTTAGAATCCACAGATTCCTTCTAAGTCACCTGAAAAGGGTAACAGTGGAAAGCAAATATGCGTGATTATCTGCACCTTAAGTAGAAGGTTTGTTTCTTTTCATAGCACGAAAAAGATTGCAAAACACTATAGCACAATAAGATCAGGACTTTAGCAAGCCCTGCTTCACCCAGTGACTCACCACCACTGCTTTTCCTTCCACTGCTATCAAAAATGCCAGATGGAACTTTCACAATGCTGTTACCCCAAGAAGGTGGGTCTGTTGGACTATGAGTTTCTATATTCAGCTGTTGCTTTTCATCAGATTTCTCAGTACAAACCTCTACAAGAAAAAGAATGTGAACTTCAGTTAATTTAACTAAATAATTTCATTTGCACTGTTACGGAAAATATAAACTCAAATACTGTTCCCTTAGGTAATTACAACCTAAAGGATCAGTCCTTACTAGGTACTGAGCATTTCTTGGAAATAATACCCAGACAGATGACAGCAGACAGTATTATGCAGAGTGCTCAGCTGTTCACAAGGTTAGAGCATATGCCAACTTCTTCCTTTGCTATTTTTTCAACTAACAAAAGTAGAGCAGGAACAGCAGTTCTAAGATTTTCATGCAGGGCTATTTGTCTACTGACAGCTTTAGAAGCCCTAACTCCCATTAAGGATCTAGTAACACAGATATGAAACAGATTCAGTAATGAGAAAGACAAATACAGAGAAATTAAGGGCAAGACCTGGACAGAATACAGGAGATGATCACATTTTCTACAGCTGGGAAGAGTTTGTAGGAAAAAGTAGTGCCTTTTATCAGGTCAACTGGTATAGCTAAAAAAATGGCCATGTTTTCAAATAAAAAAATTAGAGGAACAGAATACAAAATACTGTGTGCCCCAGCACTTGTCCAGTTTTTCTATCTATATTAAATTAGTCTAATAAAAGGCTATTTCTACCTATACGTATTCTACTGCTATTATCTAGGGCACAGAAATAGAGATTTCTAGGGCACAGATTTCACACAGTCATATATTGACCTTGGCAACATTATGAATTCAGTACATCAAGTTATTTGTCTAATGCATGACGCAGATTTATTACAAGAAGCCTTCATCAATGTAAACACGCATACTTAACCTCCTATTAGGTCTTCAGCTTTAGAAGAAATATCTTTCTCTACTTGTGTTTCAGTTGCATGAAGACTATCCCCATCATCTCTTAAAAGTTCATCCTTTGACCCGTAGCCCTGGTCTGACTGACCACCTGTTTGAAGGAATACAAACACATGCCTCAGATTTGTTTTTCATTCGTAAATTAGTTTTTCAATAAGAAAATGAACTGAAATTAATTTGTTTCACATTTTGTTTGTGAAGTTCATAGTAAGATCACCAAAATGCCTAATCTGTGCACAGAGCTACTTGGTCAGACAATTAGGCTGTGCAATCCAAATTTACTTTTCTAACTATTATATTAAATACAAATTTTTCCCCCATGACCAAACACTACAGTGACTAACTACTTTTAACATACTGTATCTTCTTTCATTCCTTTCCTTTCTCATTAGCATGAAATATTTCATCGCTGGGCAAGCTAAATTCTCAAATGCATCTAGAAAAGAGATTTAGACAAGTGCAACAGAAATTGAGCAAGCTTCTAACCGTGAATACATCCCTGAAAAGAACTGTACCATAAACTGTTCTACATCTTTGTGCTATAGCGCAAAATATAAAATGTAATAGAAAAAAAGTTAAAATCTAAATATTTTTAAAAGTCCTGTTCTTCCACAATACCAGTTAAACTTGACAGCTGTAAGTCATTCTTAAAAAAACACACAAAAAACCCCAAACAAAACCCAAACCAAACAGTTTACAGTAGTTCAAAAAGTCTGCTATAGGAAACAATCCAGAAAGACACTCTCTTCTTTGTTATGCTGCTGCATATGCAAAAATACAAAAATACTATATGGGACATATCCCACAGTGACATGTTAAGCAGGATTATTTATATGCCTTAGAGTACCTGTTAGAATACATGACAGTATTTAAAAAGATCAAAGTATAAGTAAGTTACTGAGTGTGAAAGGTTTTAGGAAGCTCCACAAAACTTGAGTGACAGACATAATTTATCTATGATGTCATATACATATGACTGATGTTTATTTTACCAACAAAGAAGAAACATGTAAAAAAGATTTAAATGTAGAAGTCTGAGCAGCCATCAATTATTACATTTGGCTACTATATGAAAAACCTTTTATACAGAAAAGTAAGTTCTGACATTCTTCAGTCCTTATTTTCTCCCTGTCATCGTTTCAACAATGTTAGTACCCCTCCTTTGCACAGAAGTGAAAACACCCTATCAATAAATGGGTGAATTACCTGCAGAAGTAACATTCAAGGGTAGAAATAATGCACACGTGCATCCAAGGCTTCACACCATATAAGTCTGCACCCCACACCATGATAGCCAAGGACAAATGCGGCACCCAAGAGACAGCAAAGAGCAAAAAGCAAAGCAACAAAGAGCAGAGAGAAGGGAAGTTCAGTAATCTAGGCAGGCATATCAGATGAAGCAAAGGAATCAGACTTAAAGTTCTCTTTACAGAAGGCCTCAAGACATTAAAAACATGAAGAGTGTGCAAGAACCATTTGTAAATTAAGTTTTGAAATACACACAGAAACGAAGTTTAGTTGAGACTGTGCAAAGGTAGGATGTAATCAGTACTAAAGCAGATATGAAGACGCATGAATTTTGTCTTGCCATCTCAAGTGATTAACTTCTTGTGTACTCTTTTTACTCCAGTTTGTCTGGAAGAGTGCACATTGACTTTAGAGCAGAGTTTTTCTCCAGCTTTTCATCTGTCTTTCCATTCCCAGGGTGTCTCATGAAGACTACAGCAAGGTTCTGATAATTTCTATATTTATTTCCAAGTTTAGCAACTACTATTAAGAAGCTTGAATATGGCCTTTAAAAGCATATTTTACTATAACCAAACATAACATATTAATTCCAGGAATGCTGATTAGGCCCTTCTGGATTACCATCAAGGAGCAACATTTTAAAGTGTTAGCTTCTAATCACCTCAGCAACTTTGACTCCTTTCCTTTAATGTAGAGAAAGGTTTTACTCACACAATCATTTCTATAGATAAATGACAATATGCAAAAATTGAACAGACTCATATGTCAGAGGCGTCATACCTTTTCTGAAGATTAGCACAAAAAGCAAGGTTCATGAGACCACAGCAAGACATTCATTTTAACGTAACAGTACTTCTGCTACAGTTCACTCTAAACTAAAGAAGCAGCATGATCTGCAGTAAAGGAGTAATATTCAACAAGAGTGTATTTCTTTGTCTTTACATAGTTTTTAACTCCATGCTTCATTCTCTACAGCCTCAAGAGGTGAAGGTGATGGTTGTGGAGGAGAAATCAACAGGAAACTAGAAAATTTAGTCTTTTGGGGGACTGTTAGTAGTGAAACCCAGCAGAATCTAGTACCTGTGCTAGAGTGATTATCAATGGAATCAAGCCTGACTAAGTCACTGACGAAGACAGTGTGCTCCCCACTGTTAGCATCATTAGAACTATCCACGCTACCATGGCTCACCATGTCCCCATCACTTCCACCCGTGGTACTCCGCAGAGCTAAAGACATGAACGAGAGCTGGTTAGGAAGAGAGGATTTAATTTTTCAGGTTTTTAAAACAAATGTAACATCTTCAAGACAACAGTAAATACTTTTGCTTGCACATAAAAAATAAGGATACAAAATTCTAGCAAGATAATTCAGACAATTAATTCTGCAGCATGTGAAAGACATTCTAAGACTGTTTCATGCATCAAGTTGGCAATTAACAATTTTTATACACTTAAGGAAAGATTTTCCACTTGTAAAAGCCACAATGTTAGCTGCAATCCCTCAGAAAGCATGTCATGCTCTTCTTAATCAGAAATAAATCCATTTTAACTAACTTATTACCTGATATCACAGGTACTCGCAGGCTCTGTGTCGATTTCTTTAAGCACTGCCTAAATTGTGCTGTGCCACGAACTACGTTTCGTACCTTTGTCCACAGGAATATGCCGCTACGGTTACTGCTAGGCCAAGGAGACTCTAATACCGCCTACAGAAAGAGACATTGCCATAACAAAAACAGTAAGAAAGTTACACTAAGAAACACAGTACAGTGAGGAGCTTTTGCTTCCATACTCAAAAAAGGCATTTCCTGTCAACCATGGGAAGAAGGACAAATAGTCGAGTTTTTATGGTCTGTTCCCTTTTATCCCACAGCTCTGAATACAATAGCTGAGTAACAACAAGCACTGGATCAAGATTTCTTTAAGTAAACAGAGTGGGTTTTATTCTTATTTATATATGTTGGTAGCAACAAAAGACCATAGTAGCAACTCTTTCCTATTACATTAAATAGTTTACTAAGAAGTTTCATCAACATATTACAGGAACTTGGAAGCAACGAAAAGAGGGGGAGGCTACTTCAACTGGCCTAATTCCAGTCTTCACCCATTTTGGATCCTGCTACCTTAAAGGATAGACCTAGGAACAGATGGCTTTGACATGGAAGCACTAGACAGGTTCCAAATCTTGGAAATGGAAACACTATAAATGTGTATTTCAACACAATTTTTGGTTAGCCAAACAGCACAGGAATGTACACTTAACAGTGTAAAACCATACAGTGTAGTCCAGTGAACCGTAAGCATGTCCAAAATTATTGCTTGCCCAACAGAATCAGCAAATCCAAGTGAAGAGCCATAAAAAACAATCTTCAAAACATGCTACAGGACAACAGGAGTAACAACAGCAAGACAGACATTGGTCCGGTATCCCCCATGAACACTTCTCTTACCTTATTGTAATAACCATAGGTGATGGCATTTGGCTGTATTCCAGCGTTTTTCATTTCAAAGAGGACTCTCACGGCCTGAACAGGCTGACCCCACAGTCCACAGAGCTGCATTACAACTCTGTAGCAGACCTGACAAGATACAGAAATGGATAAATGGACTGATGACAAGGATTTTGAAAAATCTTCAGCTCTTCCCTGATTTCCAACTTTTACACGTGTAAAAGGGAAAACCATGTGAGAGCAGCTACTCAGTACATAACACTAAACAGCCACAGGAGGGAGCAAAAATTAAACAGGAAATCACAGGATGTGAAATAACATCAGCAATCACACTGCTGAGAATGCTGAATTTTTTTTCCACTCGGCTCTTCTGTTTGCAAAATAAAGGAGGGAAGGAAACGCCCACAACAAAAAGCAGGATAACTTGCTGCTGTGTGCCTGTGGATACTACTGAAAGAATGGCATGCTGCACACAAATTCATTATCCCTTCTGTACAGTAAGGCTGCAAAGCATTAATTCAAAGTGCATTTAAAAAATAGGGATATTCAAGAACTTCCTGCTTGAAGAAGTCTGGGAGAAGACTAGCAACACTAAGTTGTAGTACTTGACCCAGCTGACACTACATTGGTTATGAAAAAGGAAATTAATTTCCTGTTGCCCTAGTTAAGCAGACTTCTTTAAGATCATTTCAAGGTGGCTTCAAAAGTGGTGAAACTGTAAGTACGCTTAACCTGGTGGTGACGGTGAAACACACTCTATTTGGACCTTGTCTTCTATTCCATGTTCAAGGTAAGTTTTTTTATTCACACTTGCCTCATCTAGTGGTTCCACATCAGTTTTCCTCATTTTAATTAGAACATCGTATGCCTGTTGCAGTGCTTTGACCTTTGGATGTGCAACTCTTATGTAGGCTGGCAGACAAATAAACCATAGGCTGTAACTATGACTGAAGAGACACTTAGCCCATTGTGGAGGGCTTACATAATATTTCTTGGCTAATTTATGGGCTGTTTTTATCTCCTGTAAGGATGAAACAAAACAAAAAAGCAGATAAAAGATGTAACATCCTGAATCTAGAAGCCATTACTAACTCAGACAGACAACATTCAACTGAAGCTCCCTTCTTACCACTCTCTTATTAAGGCTCTCTGCAGGCAAAAACTAGCATCAGAATTAATCCTCTTCTTTTTTCTCCCCCATTCAAGTATTAATTTTCATTTCCTTTTATTCTATATTACACTCTAAAGCTTAAAAACGGGTTTGCCAGTAAATTGTAATCTCAGATGCTAATTTGTTTATTTGTTGTCTTCTTTCTTTTTCAAGTGTTGATCTCAGTAGTTACACAGACCAAACCTCTAACATTAACTTACAGAATACATAGGTAATGGCAGTTTTACCAAGAAACTTCATATCTTTCAGTGTTCACACAGTGATTACAGTAAGACTCATCTGACCTGTTTTGTCCTCTTTGCCATGAGTGCTGGACTATTTGAAATGTTGCTTCCAGCTGGGTGTCTGCTGAAGGAGAGCTTGAGCTCCTGTGGCCTGTCAAAGAGCTTGAAATCTAGTCGTGGGAAGTTTTTATAGCTATACAGATGATTTTAAAAAAACAGAAAATAAAAGAAAAGCTTTTCACATACCTGCTGAAAGCTATACAAAGACAACTTGCATGCAAAGAACTGACAAACAGGAAAATAAAGAGAT
>JANZLQ010000079.1:46564911-46577866 GCA_026212715.1 Elanus axillaris
TAAGAATGTTACAGGAAGTTAAAAAAAAAAAAAAGTTACTGCTAGCAAACTTCTGACAACTGTTTAGGATTAACTAGTTGAGTGCTGCTAATAATACCATACATCAAATATCTACCCATCTATTTAATAACTATCACGTCAATATGAGACTTGTATTGCCACAAATAAACAAAAATTCAAATTCTATTGCTAAAGAAACATATGCTATACCATGCTACTGCTGAGTTTGCATTGTGGCAATCTCTCTCATATATACACAGGCACCTTTCCTCGTAAAAGTAAAACAGATCTAACTGGTCAACAACTCATGCAAGCACATATACCACCAGTAGTTTCATAGGATGGATTATCTCAGGCAAAAATTGTAAACTAGAGTATCCATTTGATCTTAGACTCACAGTATCAAATTATAATACTAGTCAAGTAAAATCTCTCCATCATTCTGATAGCAACATTCATGTAGTTTCTACAGTTTAGACTCCATTTGTTTGCACTGTACACATTTAGGAACTGTAATGACAGCTGTAAGAGCACAGGGGTGTAAAATCTGTCCTTAGAAAAGTGCTTATATGTTACTTTGCAGTTTGGTGGCTGGCTACAATTTTTCACTTAAAAGAGGCTGTGTAATAGATATGATTAAACATGGAATTCTTCTGCATACAGAATATTACATGATAATGTTTAACGGGAGAGGAGAAATAAATAAAAAAAAAGGGAAGAACATTTTGGGTTTTAACTGAAAAACAAACCAAAAATCAACAATGCCATCCAAACAAAACCCCATGTCAAAATCACATGGATCTCCAGCCCAGAAGATGCAGGCAGTATCCACAGAGACCACATAAAACTTCAAGCACAAATAGCAATTTTTATATATAATTCTGAATTTCGGAAACATTTGCACACTCATGCATTGACTGATTTCACATAGGTGCTTGACATAAATGTCTCTCTTGGATCTGAAAATGGAAAAAACTCCAACAGTCTATATATGCTATTAGAAAAAAGTTTTGCTTACTACACAGGTTCTGAAAATACAAGATATTTAAATACATGTATTTTTTTCCTCACAGCCTGCTGCTTCTTTCTTCACAGTTCCTACAGTAATCTGGCAATTCATCTTTACTTCAGGATAATGAGCGACATTATTCTTCCACAAGGGACAGGTCTATGTCAAAAAGATAAAACTGTATAATATAATAAATGTGTATTGAGTTTTCTCTTTATAAGATCTAATAATATTGCAGTAATGTTTGGCTTCCTTCTATGACTCATTCCCATTTGCATCTGAATTTTTCAAGCAGCATACATTTAAAGCATTAATAATGATACCTTAATGGCAATGGCGTAGAAACTGGCTGAGACAATATTAAGGCATCATGGGCAGAAAGCTGAAACACATAAAGTAGTATGTGATTGATATGGACAACTCCAAAGCTAATATACTATAATATTCCAATATAAATGTATATCCATAGTCTCAAACTGCCTGACAGAGTCGCATTGTCATGCAAGAGACACAAATCAGAAACAATTTCTAGGACTTGTGTTCACTAGATCAACAGAGCTTGTATTAGTCACTGAAACGATTCTCAGAAGTTACAGGAAATTGTCTGTGACTCAGTGTTGAATATGTAACTGCTGCTAGGTGATTGAAGAGAAGCACAAGAGACAGTGCCCCAGGGGACTAACCTCTGACCCACAGTAGTGGGTGGACAAGTGAGAGAAAGACAGAAAACAAACACCACCCCCCAATGAGGTAATGCAAATGGTGCCTATAAAATGAAAGGGTAATATATGCCAGAAATATCAAAAGTGCAAGTAGGAAGCTGCTGCCATCCGCAACCTGAAGTCTGAAATAGTCTCCTTTGCTAAGTTACCCCAGGTTTATACCAATGAAAAAGAAGGCCAACCCACCCACCTCCTCCTCTCTCCCTTCGAGCAGATGAGTATTCAAAGCTGAGTAAAAAGCCTAAAGGAAGAAACCAGGCTTTCAAAAGCAAGAAAGAGGGTTTGCCATTATTGTAACTTAAAATGGAAAGAAATGTTATGCTTACCTGCACCAGAATTCTTGGCCTTTGTGGTGAAGGGAAAGGTATATTGTGCATAAAATGGGATATGTGCCTGAAAAGAAGACAAGTTGTCAGAAAACCAGCACCGGGGACTCATCGGGGGTGGAAAACAATGTTAATCACATTTCCGAATTACTATGGTACCATATTTTAGAAAGGCTGTTAAGATTTATTTACTGGTTTGATAAGTTTAAGAGCCTCTTTATGTAAACAGAAACAGCGAAGCTCCATTCACTCACATTTTGTGCGTGAAAATTAATACTGGCATCTTCAGATATGTATGCAAAAGATAAGAACACACTGGCATTTAGGCAAGCCATTTAAAATTCCCCACAGCCTAACCTCATTCTACAGAGTTTCTCATGAGGCTTAGCTAAGAGAAATTACATACTTCACTGCCAGATGTCTAATACAGTTTTGAAGGTAACACTGTATTTCAGCAACTTTTAGGACCATGAAAAATATCCTCTACAGAGGTTATGCACACACACACAGATACACACGTTCTCTCTGTCTCTCTGCCCCCACCCCATGAATTAGTTGCAGTGCTTGGAAACAGACACAGATATTCATTGCTAGTGCACACAGTTCCTGAGCTTGTATTTATTAACCTAAAATGCAGGCCTGCAAACATTAGCATGTATCTTAGAGCTCAGCCATTTTCTGTATTAAGAGAAAGGTAAACAGGCTTGACACATTCTAACAGAAAGCCACGGTAAAATCCAGTTCACTTTCCTGGCACTGCAAGAGCAACTGTTACTAAACAGAAGCAGCAGTATTTCTATCAGTATAACATAAGTTACAAAATGCAAGCAAAAGGATGGAGCAAATATACCAAATAAGTAAGTATGACATGTATAAATCACATGACTCCTTAGGCCGATATAACTACCTTCCCACATTAACTTGAAAAACATTTTACATACTTTTCAATGGGAAGAGGATGAGGTCCAGAGACAGAGAGTTTGTAGATGAACATAAGAAATTTTCGAAATGCTTCAAAGAAAGGCCAGTGTGAGAGAAGGCAGATGCATTTGTTGGAATTGATGGACTTGGAAGTAACCACTTTCCTCTCTACAGCTGTCAGGAGACCCAGCTGCAATTGCTGTTTTTCTGTTAGCAGCTCCCGGGGATAAGGCTCATAAAACTGAATAGCAGCACCATAAACCTAAAAGGTGAAGAAAAACAGCTCAGCAGACCCAGTATTTGACAGGAGATTGGGTTAGAACTTTTGAAGCACCCTTAAGTCTTTGGTGTTTGCACACACACTACAGTGCTTTTGTGGGTAGCTTGTGAAATGCCTTTTCATTTATGTAAACATACACAAAGTATCCTTATAAATGAAATGATTTGGACCCTTGTGCCTCTCCCTCTTTTTCATTGCACTTTACTGAACAAAGTATTCATACTCAGTAAATTGAAAGAGAAGGAACCAAACTGCATGTGTGACAAAACCCTATCCATTAACCATTATGGTAAAAAAACCCAAAACCACCACCAAAATCTCATGAAATGCCTGTGCTCAGTAAATTCCCCTATCATTAGCATACTAAACAATAAAACAATTTTAGCTTTGATTTCACTCATTTTATCAAGCTAAACAACTACCAACCTTTTCTAATATCCCTTCCCTATTTGTCAGAGTTTCATAATTAACTGAATTATTCTGGCAAGCTTAGCAAAAGGAGAACAGAGAAAGATGGATACCACAGTATACTTTGTCTCTGAGAAAAATACTGGCAGGTACTGCATTCCTCCTTGCAAAAGAAGTATTAATATATTGGAGAAAGATTTTTTTTTTGTTGCTTGGAAATGTAGAAGTATATAAATTTCCATGACAGAGGACTGAGGCAGAGTGGAAGTTGACCTGTTATCACTAATAGAGCCAAACTACTGTTTATTAGTCAGAGAGAGCTAATCACACATTACAATCACTTATTCCCTCACACTGTGCTGTTCACACACACAGAGACACACCTGGCAAGCTGAAGCAACACCTGGGAGACCAACCCCAAACAAGGGCTCCCTTGCTTCATCAGGTGTACCTATAACACTGTAGTCTCTGTGTATAGCAGACACTGCCTTATCACATGTGGGCTGAGTCATGCATCACATTTTTAGTGCCTGTGTGCTGGTGGCCTTATACAGATTTGGCAGATGGCTGGTGTTCCAAATGCATAACTTTGTGTAAATTCAACAGGATCACTGGTCTCAGGCGCTCATCTGTTCTTCAGAGCCTCTCACATGCTCCTTCTCAGAACATACTTTTCCTCTCCCTGCCCTGCTGTTTTCTGGTAACTATTTTCCTATTCAAGTACATAGACACCTACAGAGCCCAATTACGCAAATTCACACAGAAGTGGTGTTTAAGGTAACCATAGGAAAACCATAACAACTTAAACATTGCTAACACATGTAGTAAGTGAACATCTCTTTAACATGTAGGCTACATTTCCTAGAAACTTCTTACTTGAAAGAACAGGGAAATCCAGGCACTGGGAGTTTTGGTTTTGTTAAGTGTATGGTTGAGTTTACATGGGACTAACCAGCACATAGACTTCCAACTATTTCCTGTTTTGGTTTACTTCTGTCTTACATGAAGGCTTAAAAAAAATAATTTTATAAGGAAAGTATTTAACAATTTATTTTGTAGTATTTCTCAAATACAGAAGAAACAATGCCAATTTCTCTCCATAGCAGCCATTTGAACTAAAAGCAAAGACTAGTCACCATGTAGAGCCATACCTTTTCTGCAGAAGAGCAGGTCAGTACAAATGTTGAGAACACTGGCAGAGGATATTTGGTTTGTGGGTCCCAGCACTCAATAGTAGCTCCCATAGGAAGGCAAAAGAGAGGTACAGATTCCGATAGTGGGAATGACTCATAGTTCTCTTGAGGATATCTGAAAATTAAGCCTTCAGAATGGAAGAAGGAAAAGTAAGCACATTTGCTCTGAAAGCTCTAAACAATGGAAGCAATGTATTTTCCACAACATACAGCAAAGTCTGATGGTCATGGGGACTTTATAACCGAATATTATATCTGCAGAAGAAGAAAGTCTCACATTTGACAGTAAGACTAAGTCATCCAAGTCATAAACATCTAGAAATTGTGTATGAATACTGAAGTACTCTCTTCTGGCAAGTGCTCAAAACCCAGTACCTAGTAAAAACTAATTAGTGAAGAGTTTTACTTTAAACCAGTTGGGGATTACCTGTGATATTTAAATGTGCCTTTAGAATGGATTTTATTACAAAGAAATTCCTATGAAGAAAGTGGTTATTTATCTACTGTAAAAAACAACAGCAATACCTCCACTGAAAATAGGATGAACTAACTAGCTGGCTGTCCACGTTTTGCTAACCACTCATTATGTTCAATTTAAACAAGCAGTTTATTCAGTTTTCATAAATATATCTAACTCTTGCTGGTAAATAGGCACACAAGCATCGGTTTATTATTGCTGTTCATGTAGCTTATTTTATGATACACTGACTTAATTATCTATGCTTACCACTTCTACTTGGTAGTTTACTCCTTTCAAAGGAATTTGGTGCACTTAGTGCTCAGTAGAAATTCTTTTGAAGGTTTTGACTTCAGAAAAAAGATAATAATCTGTAGCAATGCATTAAAAAAACTTATAAAAGCCAGATTTAAGAGAAAATACTTTTTGTCATTTATTGTACAGAATATTTTTTGCTCTCCTCAAATAAGAAACAAGCAAATAGTTGTGGAACTGAAGGGAAGAAACACATTTAATTTTCAAATTAAATAAAAGATGTTGCATTAGCTGTAAGACATTAAAAGAAAAGAGTAAGATTGAATGGAATTTTTAAATACTCCTTCTCCATCACTACCAACACAAGAAATATGAAGTCTTTTGTTACATCTGAAATGCTTGCTAAGCTTTACACTAAGCTCCTAAGCTACCAAACCTGTTGTGATAAGAACTAAATTAATACAGAACAATGCTATTCCTATTAAGGCTTTTTTTTTTTTTTTTTGCTTGGAAAAAAGTGAGGATTGCAAAGAGGCATTATAGGAGTTGATTTGAACTGACATGCTCTAGGAACAGAATACTGACAAACAGCACTTAAGCTTTTAAAATTATTATTCAATTTCAGCGAGGCATTTGAATCCTTCTGTTAGCATGTTTTGACAGTCTGCTTCTAACATTACTTACCAGCTTTATATGCTAAAGAGTTAGAAGCTGGCACAGACTTCTTATAACAAAGGTACACACTGGAACCCCACTGGAAGACACAAGTTTCATCTTAGAACCAGCAAAGATGACAATAGGCAGCAAAGAAATAAAGTATAAGCATTTTCATATATGCCCAATATTACAAACAAAGCAGACATTTAAATGAAAAGCATTACAGAATAAAATGTCTGGCTGGCTGCTGAGTGCATGTAAATCATGAAATCAGGAATTCACCCTTCTTACATTTTTTAGAGATTACAGGTTTTACGTAAAATAATCACACCACCACACTACCCTTTGACTTACTGCAACGGAAGAACAGGGAAAAGTGAAGCAGATCATTTGCGGCTTCACATTTTATTGGTTATTTAAAAGGAGATTTTTATGGGAACCTCATCCATGGAAGTGAAATTCTAAACATCATCAGTTGAAGATTTATTGTACTTCCATAAACTGGTTATTTACACAGTGGTTTTGCAGTTTGTCTAAATAAACTTTACCATTTGAAAAAAATCACTTATTTCAGTCTGAGTAAACTAAATACAAAACTGACTAAATAAAAGTGAACTTACTGAAAAAAAGTACATTGAGAACTTCAAGCAGTAATCATGATTCTTGCATGTTTTAGCAACATAGGCATTATTAATAACTAAGAAAAAAGTGTTTGTCATTTATCCAGAGTGTCAGCATCACCAAAGGGAGGGCAGGAACAAGATTTAAAAAAAAAAAAAATTAAAAAAAAATCCATCACACTACCCCTAAACAGCACCTAGACATGAATATGCAAACTGAAGTAGAGAGTAATCAGATTGAAAAAGTAATTCCTAACACAAAAGGAAATTAAGAGCAACAAAACCTACAAAAGTGAAGTCTCACACATGGTATATAGAATGAAAGAATTTCGATGTAGTGATAGAATACAATTATAACAGTGCTAAGAAAAGTTCAAAGAGCTACTCCTTTGGGTTGGTTTGTTGGGTTTCAAAAAAAAAAAAAAAAAGAAAAGAGACATTCAACCTTTTAAATACTTACCATACCACAATTTAAATTCTTATCTACTTTGCAGAATGTATGAGGAGGAGTTTCTCCTTTGCTGGTAACAATAACACAGATATCCGTCACTGCCAATGAATTCTGAGGTCGTACTAGAGGAGCCCTTCGATATGTGATAAAGATCCGTTGAGAAGATGCTGAACTGTTGTTAACATTAGCGCAACGACCATAAGGAGTAGCCTGAATCACCTCGCAGCCTGAAATGATGCGTTCCTTCCCTTCATATAGAACTCTGCAGACAGGAAGGAAACAAAATATTATGCACATTCAAATATATGTGAAGTTGCTTGGACAAATTCACAGAAATCACCCATCCATTAGCACCCTATGTCATCACTGCAACATTCTAATATGCATTTTATATATTGTGTCTCATTTTGCACGACTTGAGGCAAAGAAACTGTTCAGACATTTTTAAATATTATAAGAAATCTCTGTGGGAATGTATCATAGGTATGGAAAAATAAAATCAAGCCACACTGAAAAAGATTTAGTTATAGAACTAGTAGGAATGCTGCACTATCAGTGAAAATTAAATACAAAGGAAGCTTAATTTGTTTGCACACATAATACCTGATAATCTCTTAGAAATATTTCCCTCACTAAAATGTCTTGAAAGTAATTTCAAGCTCACCTTTTTTTCTTTTAAGGAATGTTATTGGAAAAGAACAACAGAAGACAGAAGTCTGCTTCCTAGATGAATTTTTACAGGAAAATAACCCCAAACCCAGTAATGATTTACATTCATAGTTTGAATAACATTCCTTAATGGAGTGTGGGAGGAAAGATAAACTAATACTCCATTCCACAGAAAAGAAAGAATAACTACAATTGGCTGTAATCCTAGAAAGCAGAATACATCTTACATGGCCATACGGCAATGTTCACATAGCCAGATCACTCATAGATCACCACATTCTTAGCAAAAAAAAGATCCTTCACAACTTCACAGCAGCTCAATGAACTAAAACTTTACATTCGGATCTTTCCCAAACATAAAGCTAGTAGGAAATGACCATGAGAAGAAATGTGGAAGGCAAACCATGTATCACTGCCTATTTTTAATGCATGGATGCTATGAGAGGGCATGCTTTATCTCCCATTCCACAACCAAATAAGCTATGGTTCCATTTGCTTGATTCTCTGCAGTATGTACAGAGTACTTGCCACCTTCAAATGAGTTTTCCTTTTTACAATACACAGCAAGATTTAAGGTAACACATTAAAACTTTTTATTTTGTGACCTGCAGCTTCCCACATGTAGTCCGTCACAACTTTAAAATAAAAAATAACCAGGCAGTATATATTTTACAGTCCCAAAATATCCTTAGTTAAATGTCTGACAGACTACTAGCAAGTATATATTTGAAAACCTCAAAAAGTCGTGTGAATAATCTAGAAAAAAAAATCCAGCTTTTTCCAGATCCAACAATTCTCAGAACTTTCAAAAAAGTATATACCATTAAACTTCCTAAATTACTTAAATACTATTGTTCATCTTTAAACTGGAATATTCAAATATTACTGTTTATTCTGATTCCACAGAACAAATTCATATCTTGTCACAGTATTGAGGATATATGTGAACTACAGTCCTAGAATCCTTCAATAAAGCAATCACATGAGTTGGGAGTATACTGATGTAGCTACCAGACTGCCATATAAATTTATTCAGCTAGTTCATGGAGGACAATATACTTTTCTTCAATAATGGTTTCAGTTGTAAAGAGTCTGATCATCCCACTTTTGCTACATTTAAAACAATGTGTAATCTCAGATTCAAAACCAGCCTAATACCAGTACTTCCAAGTTACAACATTAGTTTTAATATACTGCCTACTGGTTCAAGATACGTATAGGGAAAGTACATGCTATTCCAATTACTTCTAAACTAAATAATCTTCTGGAAGAACATGTATTTTGCTCTTTTTATTGGGTTACCTACTTCATGAAGTTGAAAAAAAAAACAAAAACAAACACAAACCAAATGACCACAATGGCAGCAGGTCTCAGGCCACCTCCATTGTGCATAAAAAGTTTACAGGAACTCTTCACATCACTGCCTTACATTAATCAGAAGAGAATATTAACAGAGCAGTCTCCAATGGAGGTTTCAGTTCAGCTTTATTTCAATTTGATGTATTTTAAATAAAATCCAAGAATATGAAGCTATTCCAGAAACATTTGTCAGCTGACAGCTTTTGAGAAGGAAAATGTATTAATCAGACAATTCCAGGAGTTCAATTTAATAGCTCTACAAGGATTCTCAGAAAGATACTTAAAGACTGAACAATTTCTCCGTTGTGCAAATACTTCTAAGAGGTAAGGGGCTGACCAGTACTCAAGACTGTAACAATGGGGTCACCTCCCACCAAAACCAAAAAGAAAATGAAAGCAACTCTCACCCCTTCACATACATAACAGAAGTAGTATTAAAACCACATCATTTCCTGACCTCATGCATAGTATTGAATTTAAGAAAACAAGCAAACAGAAGAAAAACACCATACATGGATCACTCAAATTAAACAATTGTTTTAATGATTCAGACAAGAATATTCAGAAGTGATGCATGAAATATTTAACATGACACCTTGTGTATATACAAAGTCCTCCCTGAGAGAGTCAGTTTACTCCTATTTATTCCAACTTTCAGTGTCTGCCTACAATTATTAGTACCAATCAGGGTTAAAGCTTGTTTCCTGCTTCTGTGAGCTTATACTTTGGCCTGGATCCCAAGTATACCTTATTTGCTACATTATTCTATCAACTTCAATAAAGTTTCATTTCAAGCAAAATGTAACCTACAGTTTCCTCTAGATGTTAGGTCCTGTCTTTGTAAGAAAAGCAAATAAACCTTGTTATCTATTCATAAGACAGTTTCATGTTGTACATGGAAGTTCTCTCATGACCAGTTTTACTGATTCAAAGGTATACTTCAATACATCAGTTAAAAGATTTAGAAAAGAGAAATACTACCCTCTTGCAGCTGTTGAGTTAAAAACCTTAAACCACTGAAAACTTTGCTTCTGGAAAACCATTTTAAAAAAGGTGGACTGTTACAAATTGTATTGTGTGGGCCTGCTCTCCAGCTTGACCTCTCCTCTAGGTCCAACCACATTTCTGCCTCTCACAGTCCTTATGCTAAATTAACTCTTTACAATAATTCTTCCTGTCTCATTTAAGAGAAGGCAGTATGCAAGTATTGAATAATAAAGGCACTAAAATAAATATACTAGGCAGTAGGGGGGTCAGAGGAGAAGCATTGGGTGAAGCAGAGGGGAAAAAATTGACCTATCTTTTATTTCTACTGCACGACTATTATTATTTGTCTAAACATACAAGTGATTAGTTTCATCATTATTATCCTAAGCTGTTCCAAACACCCAACTGCAGTTGTCACACTAGTGGGATATAAAAAACAATGGAGGATGCTGGCTGTTACAAACATCTTCCAGTTTCAGTTATGGTTCTTCAAGTTTGAGTTCACTTTCATTTTTTAAATACATTTCTAAGTAAAGAAAAACATTTGTTCAACTGATACTCTTGTGGATATTTTCAGAAACCAGGTATGCAGAATGAAATGGGTCCTTGGCACAAAATCACTTACCAAATTAAAGCTTCCCGCACCAGTTAAAAAAAACCAAACAAACAGTATTTCTTTACTTATACAATGCAAGTTACCTTTGCATTACTCAGGTAATACAAGAACCTCTGCTTCAAACAAGAAGTCTGATATTCCTTCTTTGGTCCTTTCTACAGTAAGTGATACAAATTACCACTTACACTTAAAAAGCATTTTTCTGTCATCTATTCTTCCATTTAGAAAAGAAGTGCTGGAGCTCTCCCATATTCCTAACTCAACTGTAAAACAAAGAGAGGTGAGATCTTCTTTCAAAATCTCACTGCACCTAAACCAAAACAAATCTCAAATCTCGTTTCTTGTCTACTTCTGGAACATCAGCAAAAATACTAGTTAAGAAAGCAACAGAATGACTAGTAGCTGAATTTTTTATAGAAATATAAGCTTAAGATACTAAATTTTACAGCAGTATGTAGGAAAAGGACCTTAGACATCTCTTCTCCTAGGATGAAACCTTTATTCTTCCAACTAAGAACAGCCACAGCAAATGCAACATGCAGAGGCATGGCACATGGCCTAACTATATGCAAGTGAACACCTGCATCAGAAGTCACTCTAGCAGCTTACAGACATTTCAACTTAAGAACCAGTGGAAGAATAGGAAGGAAAGAGAATGGAGAGCACAGAAATACAGAACACAAGGACAATGGGAGAGAATCACTAGAGTGTACCCCTATCTCCCCCTTCTTCCAAACAGCATTTGTTTAATTAGTTTCCCTAAAAATAGCCCTGAAAGAAATACACACACACATTTATCAAGATGCATCTGAATGCCTTGACTACAAGATAACTCAACTTTTTATCTATATTGACTACCTTGACACCAGACTGTGTATTTGACCCTTTCAAGGGATATACTCTACCTACTAAGTCCACTCAACACGTCACCTGACTTAATGGATATTTAAGGGTCAAAGATAAAATATTCTTTCACACTTGTTTCATTAATTAAGAGTAGAGAACAGCATAAATAAGCCTTCAGACTGTACATACATCTCATGCCCAAACTCAACTTTCATTTGAACACACTGAAATGGAGAAAAAGAAAAAAAAAGCTTGCTCTAACTACCTCTTGCACATAGTTGCAACAGCAGGAACGGCAAGGGGAAAACATTCATATGCATCATTGCTCAGAGAGAAAAGCCTGCCATGATTTGTTAGGTGTGACACCCAAACTAGATCTGTGTAAAAAAAAAAAACCAAACAGAATAAATGCTACTTGCCAAATACCACAGTTTTCCACCAGTAGTTTAAAAAAGTGTCTCTGTTAGGGAAGCCCTTAGTCAGTCAACTATTTGCCTGTTTTGCTTATCACGTATTCCCTATGAAATCTACCCAAGCATTCAAGTTCCTGAAGTTATGGGAGACATCAAAATAAACTGTGCTAGCAGAGTCACTTCCATAAAGGCACACACTGAAGACCAATGGTTTAAAAATCTCTTTGAGGAATCATTCCCTCTAAAAATTCTTTCTTCTGCTAGAACTTACTGAAGTTTGACATATCATTCAAAGAATAACCTTATACTGAATTCTACACAAATTCCTTTATCCTCATCTCGCAGTGTCAGTCACACACATGGGAAAAGACTATTTTAAAAATAACAGTTTCACTGAAGATTAGAACATAGTTTAGATGATTGAGATGAACTGAAATTAGAATATACCAGGTTAATTATACAACTTGAATTACAATCCTTAGAGCAGAGATCTTGCAATGTAACTAATTTCATTACTAAGATTTCACTATGTTTTGGGTTTGTGTGGTGGGGTTTGGGTAGTGAGGGAGGGGCTGCAGGGGTGACTCCTGTGAGAAGCTGCTAGAAGCTTCCCCAGCTCCAAGTCAGACCCGCCTCTGGTCCAGGCCGAGTCCATCAGTGATGGTGGCAGCACGTCTGGGAGAACATATTTAAGAAGGGAAACCTGCAGCGGGGGAGGAGATGGGAATGTGAGAGGACCCCCTCTGCAGACACCCAGGTCAGTGTG
>JANZLQ010000079.1:46589267-46599691 GCA_026212715.1 Elanus axillaris
CTCCTGTCCTTATCTTGACCCACAAGCCCTTTGTTATATTTTTTTCTCCTCTCCCCTGTCCAGCGAAGAGGGGGGGCGGAGTGATAGAACGACTTGGTGGGCACCTGGCGTCCAGCCATGGTCAACCCACCACAGGAAGGTAGAACCTGAAGGCCTCAACTTAGCAAGTTTGACCAGCAGTGAGGGTCTGGACACTTAAGAGTTTTGTTCCTAGGACTGTTTATAAAAAACAAATGTAAATACTTGGATATAATGGTTAGCAGTAATACTATGAATACTGTTTTTTCAAACTTCACATTAGTGGAAATGCATCAACAACAGTGCTTCCTCTGGCTTTTTTTTTTTTTTTTTTAACTATTTTCTAGTTGTATTCCATACCGACAGAAAGAACACAGCGAAGGTGATTCTCAATGTTAACCGTATTCAGTAAATCAGAATGATTGTTTTTGTTCTAATTGCCTCAAATTGTTCTAATTGTCTCAAATTTTGTCCTTGTTTAGTTGGATTTCAAGACATAGAAGCTAACATTTGAAGTCACTTTGAAAAGCAAAGAGCAATGCGGTCCATGCAATCATGGACTATACTTGGCAACTGAAACTTTAGACCGTTCTTTTTAAACACAAAATACAGATATGATTCTAGCACACATACATACCCACATGGGCTTAAATGTAAGCAAGCATACACAAAGACAGTCACCAATGTTAACATTTAATAACCAGAACATACTGGAGTACACACACAGGGTTTCCAAAGAGCTTGCATTCCACTTGCTTGTCCATTTTAACATACCTTCACTACTAATTGCTCATATCAGTCTGCCTGTCTGTACCATAGTCACTTTTAAGCAAGCCCATTTCTACTCAGTTAAGTGTGCAACTCCAGCTTATGCATCTCAGTTTGGTGCATGTGGGACAACAGAAATCAGACCTTGCGTATGCATCACAGATGATTTAAAATTACTACAGAATGGAACATTATAAACTAGACTGTTCAACAGTGTTAAACGAGTTCAGATGAACCAAGAAGGTTGTCAAACACTTCAGATGTCATTAGCAACACAAAGGGAAGTTACAAAGCACATTTTACTATCTGTAAGAATGTACTATGAATGCACACACACACATATATATATATACACACACAACAAAAGACAAGGTAAGGCAACATTACTTCAAGCATACCATTAGCACTGAACAAGACTAAAACAGAAAAAAAAAGTACTCCACTGATTATTAGTCACATTCAGTCAGCAACAAGAGAAAAAGAATCCCTAGACGTGCATTTAAAGGCTTTCTTTTTTGGAATGCATGTCACATTGTCATAAATTATGACATGAAGTAACAGTTACAGTCACTTGACTAAATCACACAAGTATTAGAAAGACTAGAGTTGCAAAACTAACTTCGCAGACACGCAATGCCACCTTCTACCTGTCTTAACACAAAAAGCTGTGGAACAAGAATGGTTGGATGTC
This sequence comes from Elanus axillaris, assembly GCA_026212715.1. Lineage (NCBI taxonomy): Eukaryota > Metazoa > Chordata > Aves > Accipitriformes > Accipitridae > Elanus > Elanus axillaris. The sequence continues at coordinate 46,590,745 of JANZLQ010000079.1, forward strand.
ACCCACGCCTGGGTCTGAACATGCACCTATGCAAACGCAGGGCCATTCCTTCATAGCAGTCTTCAAGCAAATGGTTGCACAACTGACATAGGTTACAAGCTGCAAGCTGGTTATCATCTAGAGGTCTGTAACATTGTGAAAAATAAGGACGGGGTGAAAGATAAAAGTCTTGCTAATTACACTTAATGAAGTATTCCTATAGGATGGCTTTTATCAGTTAATTGAACTTCATTCAGAAAACAAGTTGTATCAAGGTAAGGTACTGCAAATAATCTAAACTGGCTTTTTATGTCATGTAACTAAATTGTTGCAAATTTGGAGGTACTCAAAGAAAAATATGTTGACTCTATACTAGCTGTTTGTGTACCAGATCATTTTCTGACAGCATCCAGCACAAAAATCACACATAGAATGAATGTAATCAGCTTAGTGGGACAGTTTCCTAAACCCTTCCAAACAAATCAGGGCACTACAGTAGGAAAGGAGCAGGAATATTGCATCAAATCACCTCAGGTAAGAAACTCATACAGAAGCAAAGGCACCAAGCCTAGAAACAATTTGATGAAACAGTTGCCCTTTTTTTTCCCCTCACCTATACAAAAAACAGTTCTCAGAGCACCAGAGTTCTGCAAACTGTGAATGTTTTGAGAACAAAATCACTTCTGCTTTAAGCTCCTGAAATGTCAAACACAGCTCTACAGTTAATACTGAAAAACAAACCGTATTTTATAAATGAGTAAATAAAAACAAATCTCAACATCACACTAGCAGACATACTTAAAAACCAAAGACCAAGGGCTAAAACACCACACATGGGAAATGAAAATATCTTTTTCACAATTTTAACTGTAACTTCTATGATGGCTAAAGACATCCATAATTCTTTAAAACTTGACTAAGACAAATACTTGGTATCTCTCTTTGGTGATGTGTAACTGCCGTTTTCATGAGAGCCACTAACAAATACATGATTGATATAATGGGAAACAGGTGTCTGTATTCTTCCAACTTAGTTTTCCTTTTCAATTTCAAACTGTGGGCTTTCAAACAATGCAATAGTGTGCTTCATATGAGAAGGAAGGGGTGTTGAGGAAATGAACTGACTTTTGCAAATCTGGTATCATAAATGATAATTACATACCAATAATTCTCTAGTTTTGTAAGGCATATACAGTTTGCTACTTCAGCATCAATTTTGATGACAAGTCTTACAGCTTTTCAGACCTGTTTTAGAAACAAATAGAGAACATTTTAAAATAATTTTGCCCTTAAACAAAACATATTACTATTCTCCATTACCCTGAATTTTCCTTGCATTTTCTAAGTTGTCCTGTCCTGTATGCGATGCCTTGGATTGCTGGAGCAAAAATTATCAAAAGAAGGGAGGAAACTAGTAATAAATTTTAAGCTTTATATTTAATAAATTGGAATTATTCAGAGAAGACACAAAAGCAAACTACTAACAATTTAAGATCCTGTCTTAAGAAGCAGAACTGCGCTTTTAGTCTGATTTTTTTCTGATTGTCAGCAAAACCAGTTACCACTGCTACGTAACAGTGGGGCAATGATGTTATGATATAAATGCTTGTATCAAACATAACAAAGCTTTCAGAAGCAAAGTTTTCTGACAGCAATTTGAACAGCCACTTATGAATTATAAATGACTGAAAATATCACTAGGTTAATGGGTCCTGTAATCCAGGATGCTCAGGAGTATGAAAATGCCCCTCAGAAAAATCCTAAGTGAAGAACAAAAGAAAATTTAAAAAAAGAGAAAAAAAACAACTCTAGACTATCCAGACTATCTCTGCCATATTCACCATTTCAACTTTTCCTATTTTACAGTAATTTCAAGTTGTTCAATGATATAAAAATTGGAGTGGTTATAGACATCTGAGGACAAAAAACAAATTCTGAAGTGACCTACAGAGTCTAGAGGAGAAGCAGCTGGAGGCAATGAACACAAGTTTGGTATTAGTAAATTAAGTTCTATTGCCAAGGACAGAAAACAGAAATGGAAAAGATGTGAGATGGGAAGAGTGATAATCAGCAAGTAGTCCAGCTACACTCATTTAGTAAGCCAGTTTAATCTTGTTTTATCAGTGTTGTACCCAAATTGTTCTTTCACATAACAGAAGATGGCAACTACTCCAGACACTGTAAACAAAACAGTCCAAGAGAGAAGAAAAAAAAATTAATAATAATTCTCAGAGCAAGGAAAGTACTTTTTACAGAACGTACCTACTGCCCCAGTTGCAAGCTTTAAAGGTTAGCCATGCTCAGTATTATGTAATGAGTGAAACATCTGCAGCCCTGGAAACATTCTTTGTTAGAGAACTCTTTCTGTAATTGGAAACTCTGTTGGAACAAAACCAAATATAGTAGCCTGAAACAAAAATATAACAGTGAAGAAAAAGTCAAGAGACAATAGTCTAGTGGTTAAGTGCCTTCTGAGAGCCCATATCTCCTAGATCGCTTTTTGTAGTTTTATTGGTGCCCATTCTTGGTTGGGGTAAGGCCAGACTATGTTTTGGTTTTGAGAGGCCTAAGGAGAGAAGAAAAGATGTTCTGTTTCATATCCACCTGAGAGGTTACTCAAAGTAAGCAGTATGAGTTTGAGATATTCTCTTTCTTGTTGCTCTCTCTATGAAGCATTGAAATAGTTAAGTATTAGCTTTGAAATTGTTTTGCCAGAATCCCCAGGGGCAGAGATTTGCCAGATCATACAATCATGCTTTGATTTCATTTTTCTTAGCTGCCTACAATACAATCGGCCATTTGCTGCTTGAAATCGTCTCCTAAGAGCTCCACAAATCCAGAGTGGAAAACGCATTCACTTGTTTTGACAACTTTACTCATTTTTATCTTTTGGGATAAAAAACCCTGCAGGAAGGTGTCATTCTTCCCTGTAGGTCTCTCCATTGACAGCTTTATTGACATCAAACACAGGCTACACTATCAACACTTTCAGAGCCTCACAGCCTATCCCCACCCCACTGAACACCTTTCCTGGCTATCAAGAGGATGACTCCCATTTCTGGTTGGCCTATGACACCAGCCTCAAATTGCTCAGTTTCATGTCAGCATTTTCATTCCTTCTTGGCTTCTTTTCAAGCTTGGCAGGAGCTTATTAACACTTCAGAAGTCTGTCTTTTAATCCTCTTGCCAACTCCTCATTAAGAAACTCTTTTTTGCCAAGATGGCTTAAAAAAGTCCAAACCACACGCTTGACAGCAGCTAGAATATTCATGCTTTTGGTCTTATGCTGCAGCCGTGATAATCTTACAGGAGGAACTGTCTTTTTGCTCTTTATGCTGCACCAGGCATACCATGATCTTGATTTGCAGCACATTTTTGCAGTGAGGGTTTGCATTAGCACATCTGTAGCAAATGCAGAAAGAGTATAGGCTAACCCATAGGGGCTCCAAGTAACCCTTCTACCCCACTCACTTTGCAGGTCACCTCACAATGAAGTTACCACAAACATAAATCAGGTGTAATAAGCTTAAGCAGGAGTATGGTTCCTGAAAATTCATGGCCTCGACTTTCCTAAGGGTTTTCTGTATTGTCAAATGTTTTAGCAAAACTTTCTAAAGACAAGCTCTTTGCTTAGGATCTAAATCCGAGATAAAGGCTAATAGAGAAATGGATCATAGCAATCTAAGAAAGTGTAGTAACTGCCAATGATTGCCTCCCATGTCTCTTCTAATTTATTTTAAAGAATATTCACAAGAGGACCCATGCAACCACACTCCAGTCCAGTCACAACTCCAAAAGTCAGGACAAAATGGACCAAACCACCTAAAGGGTAGCAAAGCTATCTCAATATTTAAAGTACAGAAATCGAAAAGCATTCACAAATAAAAGCCATCAAGTGGATGGTGTATCTGCGAAAGCATACAGATAAAGTGATTCGAACTCTTCAATACGACTACAACTCTTGCTCCAGAATAAACATAAAAATACTGCTTAAGTTTGTACTGACAGAGTTAATTTTTATCCACAGACAAGAAAATTTTGTCATTCTGTGGAAAATTGAATTATATTTTCTTGTTTCTTTTCAGTTAAGTTTTCAGTTAGTTAAAAGTTTCTCTTCTGATTCTCTCCTCATCCCACTGGGGGGAAGGGAGTGAGCAGCTGCATGGGGCTCAGATGCAGGCTTGGGTTAAACCATGACACCTCTGAATTCTGCAGTAAGTGTAAAGAAACTTGTGTTTGCACACCATAAAAGCCCTTGGTTATCAACCTTTGCTTCCTGCTGTGCTAACCTGGATTTCTGAATATATATATTCAGGAGAACTTAGTATTTGCATCCATCAAAGCCCATATTTCATTCTTCTGAATGTACATCAAATATGAGATCATTACAATATTAAAATCATGTGTATTATATGAACTTCTAAAGAAAATAACCCTGAAAGATAACATATTAGAAAGGTACTACTTACACAGAAAAATGTATCAATAAATACTTTCCCCCAACACTAAAAAAAAAAACCTCTCAAAGTACTGCAAGCCTGAGATTCTCTGTCATGAAGCCTTATCACTCACCAGATGGCAAGGAAATGTTATTACACGTACTTTGATCCTTCTCATAGTACTATCACCTAACATTCAAAATATCTATACTGTATTACTCAACACACTGGTGGAGTTCTCGGACAAAACTCTTACAGGAACTGTGATTTTCTGGGATGAACTATACAGATTTTCAACAGTAAAAGAAGTGCTTAAGCCAGATCATTGCCAAGTCCATACCTGCTTACCTACAATACAAAAACAGAGAAGGGAAGAAAAGGTTATCTTTTGTAAAATTTCAAGCAGCCTCCAACATACTTGCCTAAAAATCTGGAGAAATATGCTTTCAGAGAGCCTAAAACTTAGCTACGGTAAGATTCTGTCATGGTTTAACCCCAGCCAGCAACTAAGCACCACATAGCTGCTCACTCACTCCCCACTCTCCCAGTGGGATGGGGGAGGGAATCAGGGGGAAAAAAATAAAAACAAAGGCAAAATGCATGGGTTGAGTTAATAGGAAAGAAAGGAAGAAAATAACAACAACAATAACAACAAAATGGCAATAATAGTAATAAAAGAATTGGAATACAGAAAACAAATCATGGACAATGCAATTGCTCACCACTCGCTGACCGATGTCCAGTTAGTTCCCGAGCAGTGATCCGCCCTCCAGGCCAGCTCCCCCCAGTTTATATACTGGGCATGACATCACATCATATGGAATATCCCTTTGGCTGGTTTGGGTCAGCTGTCCTGGCTCTGTCCCCTCCCAACTTCTTCTGCCCCTCCAGCCTTCTTGCTGGCTGGGTAGGAGAAGCTGAAAAATCCTTCACTTAGTCGAAACACTACTTAGCAACAACTGAAAACATCAGTGTGTTATCAACATTCTTCTCATACTGAACCTAAAACATAACACTATACCAGCTACTAGAAAGAAAATTAACTCTATCCCAGCCAAACCCAAGACAGATTCTGAAAGCAGATTTAAGTATTCAGTCTTATTTTCTCTTGTGCAAAGAGAAAGCAATGTGAAAAGCAGCGTTGATTTACTGTTTCATATTGTTCTGCCCTTCATGTTATTGTTATTACCCTTTATTATTTGCAATATCCATTTCTGTCATAATTTAACACATGTACTTGTCCTATTTAAAATACTCTTCATGCCTGTTTTTATGTATTTTTTGATACAAATATTTTGATACATAATGTTTTATTCATTTAGTAATACAGTAGAGATGAAAAATCTTGTTTCCTAAAGCAGGCTATGACTTTTGTGGATACAATTCACAATTGTTAGCATTTCTATTTCCAATTTAACTGTCTAGGAATGGATTAATTCAATTCTCCTTAGAGGACTGATCTCAGCTCTTTCCAAACTGTTTGGAAATTCAGACACCCTTTCCCAACATTTGTCCCCATACAACTTATACAACAACACAGTCCCATCACTCTACCCAATGCTCGGTTTCTGTGGCAAGCACAAAATGTTTGAGACCCCTACGTTCACTTCTCTGCACAGGGTGAAGTGGAATACACAATTTCTTCCTTTGCAAAAAAAACCCAGCATGCCAGGCCTCACAATCTGCTGCCAAGTATACAGTAGTGGAACATCTTCATTCTCCTCTACTGATACTGCTCCACTGTGATCTTTAACATATTACTGGCTCTGGGAAGAGGCAGGTGGGACCATAGTTACATAGTCAGAAGATTTACCCAAGAGGTGGTCTACCAGCTTTTCAGTCCCTGCTCAAAAGAAACGGCATCACACAGCCCTCTATTACACAGTTTTATATCTTTACACTTCTTTTTTTAATTCATCCTCTGTCATTTTTAACAGGTCTAGGGCAGCATCAATACTCTATACAGACAAAAAGAGTAGGGATACAAATAGAGCGATATAAGATAGTTTTGCACTTACCAACCTGGACAACCCAAATGCAAAGTATTTCAACACAGATGTTCCATCCAGCAAGCATGCCAGTTAAGGATAAGATTTTTAAAAAGGTGCAAGAGACAATTATGCACTTGAGGCTCAAAGCAGTTTCCCTTCTCAGATTTGTGCATCATCTGGCTATTAATACAGCTAGGAAAACAGTTTAAAATTAGAGGAGTGACTTATTTAATAGGATTTTTTTTTCCCTAGCATAATCAGTTAGATCAAAGAGACTAAGAAGGAGAGGTTTTGAGATAAACACTGTATACACTGTACATCTGAATCTCACAGAATGAAGATGAAAAAGCTGTAAATGTCTTTGTGCAAAATTTGTTCTGTTTTCTTTAAAATAAACTGAAATGTCACATTAGTCATTACATTCATGGTGAATGACTCATCATAACCCAAAGGAACTTAAGACTTTCACATGTAATTATCTTACAAGAAAATGCCTACAAAAAAAAGAGTTCAAAGCAGAAATGCAACAAAGTATATATATCAGAGTTTGAAATGACACTGCCTTTTTAAGAAAGCCTGGGTCACATACTGTGCGTTTTGTCACACCTTTAGAAGGTAAACATTCTACTTAGCCTACCCAATCCTGAACAACATACTCTTTCTTTTATTATGCATAACGTAGGTTTGGTTTATTCCTAGAACTTTATCAGCATAAAAGAATTCTGCTCTTCAGAGACATACAGGTATTCTGGCATAAGCCCCTGTGTAAATACACCACCATCAGCAAAACCAATTTTTCTTTTGCAAAGTCTATTCTATTTATGACTAGTGATTTTCTTATACCAGTACAACTTCAAGTTTGCCTACATAGTTTATTAGTATTGGAAAACTTTAGTGATGTGCTTATACTTTATCCAGGTAACAAAACATAAACAGTCCTATACAGGGAGAATTACTACTTCAAGCCTAAGGCATAACTAAAAAAAAAAAAAAAAAAAAAAAAGCCAAGTAAGGATGCCTCCCCAAGGATATGCAAGATTTTAAAGTCAGAAGAAACTCAAGTCTTTCACTGATGATTCTACCTGCAAGAATTCACTTTGAGTCAAGTAAACACTGTACAGGAGACACCTAGACTTGATTTTTTCCTGGTTTCATCACAACTTTGAGAAAACAGTAACATGTTTATACAGTTGGGAAGTTTTCTTTTTTATGTCCTGCTTACCCTTTCATACTGAGAACTGAAAACAAACCTGGATGTGACCAATAAGAGGCATACTGCTCCCATTCATTAACAAACCACATCTATACATCACAGTGGTTCATGACTCAGCCTATAAGAAAATGACTTGTACTCTTCCTCCTCCTGCCAAATCCAAATTTTACTCACAGATGTTTACGGGACCTATTCAGAAAACTAAACTTAACGTCACATGGGTAGCTTTCCCAGGTTCCTTCTACAGGAAGTGGAAGAGGAGCTTCAAATGATAACTGAGGGCACCTAAAGTCAGGCTTTCATTGGGAATTCCCCCTAAAAATTAAGTGGTGGATAACAGGGGTATAGAAGGGGGCTGAGAAAGATGGCTATCCCCAGGCTAAACTTTGCTTCTGTCAATATCCCTCTTCAGTCACATCTTTGGTGGTTTCAGAAGCTTAAGAGGTACAAGACACACATTTTACATACATTAAACATTTCTCAGGTTATCCACATCCTTGAAAGTATTTCCTCTGGCAAACACAAAGCTTATTTTTTATGATTTGTTTTAAGGCAACCTGCAAAAGATATTGTCTACGCCTTCAACAAAAAACAAACCTCAGTGTACTTAAGTTCATACTACCTTCAAACACAACAATTTTCTGCCACTTACACCTAGATACCCAGCAGTTTATATTCTCATTAGGGTCGGGTCATTCATTGCTTCAAATGTTACTGGCAAAACTCAAGCGTCAAGAAAACAATGAAAGCATAGGTACAAAAGACCCCGTCTAGCTGAGCTGCTGCTGTTACTTCCAAGGGTGGCTGGCTGATTAACTGTTGAGAACTGGCCACACCAGTTTTCATATTTTGCAATAGTCCCATTCAATGGTTACAGTAACCAACTGAATAACCTGTTGCTGTGACTCAGCAGTTTACCTTATTTTTCCTTTCTATAACTTTCTCTTAGACCAAGATGGATATCCTGTAGAAGCTTCAGGGCTTAACTATATAGCTATAGCTGCCTTGATTTCTTGCTTTTCCTGAAATATTAAGTGCTTGAACTTCTTTTTCTTCAAATGCTGCTCCTACGTAGCTGCTCTCTAGTTGTGGTTCTCTTTCTCCCAACTTTGGCCCCAATTTTATCCCTTCTTAAAGCAGAAAGATATAGTTTACACATTATATAGACATGGCTGGAGGATACCTTACTTGCAAGACATCTACCTGTCAGGTTTCTTATCTGAGTGAGAGTATAGTTTCTTCCCCAGAGAATAACAAAGAAGGCTGGAGCCCTGTTATGTGACACCAGGAATAGCAACAGTGGGTTGCACAACGGGGGAAGGGGG
>JANZLQ010000079.1:46599705-46610296 GCA_026212715.1 Elanus axillaris
GGGGGGGGAGAAAAAAGTCTTGCTTTCACTAGCCACACAATGCCTCAACATGAAAGACTTGCAAAGGGAAAGAGGAGCACTGAAGAATGCATCAGTGGTTAGACTTCAGTTTAAGCATTACTGATCAAAGGCTGTAATTAATTAATTAAATAATTATAAAGGCAAAAGCTATCATTGAAATATGTTGGTTCAGAGACAAAGCAAAAATATGGGGTTCTTTGCCTCTCTGGTGAAAAATGGCTAAGTTTTGTAGTAGAGCTGCAACCATTCACAACTGGAAAACACTTTCATTTCAACAGGAAGAAAGCTTCTACTACTTTGGAGACTTGTAATTGTAAACTTAGCTTTTGCTGCCAGAACTGAACAACTTAATTTGCAAGTCAATCCCTGATTTACACTATTTTTAACATCTTTTAGATAGAAAAACACAGGCTCTTGGTTGATGCTTGAAAAGCATCAAGTCTCTTTAAAGAGGTTTTTGAGAGTAAAGGAAAGGAACTGAAGTGTCACAAAATGTGAAGATGAAAGCAGAATAAGGCAAAACTGGCTCACTGCACTTAACTGAAACAAAGCAAATCGGATGTTTAATGACATGCAAGCCAAGCTTTTAGGCAAGAAGTCATGGGTACATTTTTACTGTTCTCTGCATCAACAGTCTTGAGTTTGCTGGTCTTAAAAAAAACAGGTTAGAACAAAGAGTCGCATGCATAAACAGAGAACATCATTATAATATTTGCTATTCTGAAAACTGTTTTCAAGTTTCCTGTCTGCCAAAGCAAACAGTAAGCATCAGGACCACATTTATAGCCTTGAAGAGCCTGTAAGAAGAAACAAAGGACTAGAGTGAGGTATAAACCAAGATAAAACTTTCTGCTCTATTCCAGCTTGGAATGCATAGCACAGTGTAACTGTATTCCTGAAACTTTAGAATAAGTAAGTCTGTATGCACACATCTTGTGACAGATGTTGTCACAAGAATAACTGAACACAAAACCGACACACTCTACCAGAATCTATGTTGTAGTCCAGAAACAGTCTTGAACTAACTCACTTCGCTTCTAATGACCATTTGCACAGACTTGTGAGCCTTTATCTCCACAAATCTGCAAAAAGAAAGCAATCTCATTATCATCACGGGGGTGGAGTATTTCCAATAACACTACTTTTTCATCCAGTGGGAAAGGAGCAGCAGAATTTCTGCATAACTGAGGGCAACAATTTTGAGACGGATGATTTTTGTAGCAAGACAGAAGCTCAAAAGTAGATCAAAAAATCCAAAGACTTCAGTTTACAGTCTGAAGCCCTTCAGGGGTTCAGCAGATCTCATGCTGCACAGTACAGCAAACTGATTCTCATTTTACAGATTTGAATAAGCAGTAATGGACAACTATCTGGCAAGTCACATGGGAAGCCATTTAATAACTATGACTATGATTTCCACAAGCTATTTTAGAGGTCACCTACACCAAGATCTTGAGTATCTTGAGTATTACTCAAGAAAGTGGCATGGTGAAGGTGGGCAATCCATACCTTGTCATGACTAGCAAGCACAGGGAAAAAAAAAAAAGGTTCTACCACACTGACTTCTACAGTGCAAGCTACCTTCAAAAAAATGATGCCAGATTTAGAGGTTACAGGTGCTTTTTGTTGTTGTTTCAGTCAGAAAGCGAAGTCAGTCAAAAAAGGAGACACTGATACATGAAAGCAGTAAGAAGACTACCAAACATGCTAGTCCTTTAAGCATACTGCTCTATGTCTATGGCTGCCATTGAAATTTATCTGAAAGCTTAACAAATAAGATATCTGATCTTACATAACAGCCAAAATACTATCTTACCTTCCTCTTAGAGCTCTGGCAATATACCTTTCCTACCTCATTCTGCTGAGACTTTTTTCCTACTGTATTTTTAAACAAACCCAGACACATATATCAAGGCTAACACTGGAACTTACTTGTCCTTAAAGCATATCGAGGTTGAATTCCAAACTCAATTCTCCACTGGTCAAAGGCAGACTTAAGAAAGAACGAAGTTTAAAAAGATACCATTTCAAGCACTACATTTCAACAATATGTAGCACTGCTACTCCAAATGGGAATTCATACATGTTGAGTAAGACGGATGTTATCCATGCCACCATGTGGATATGCCTGATTTGCTTAAGTTAGATGGATTTCATTCAAAAAAATATAAAACTTGATTGGAAAGACATCCCACACACAATCTTCAAATAAGACAACAAACATGTAAGACATGGTCCAAGAAGTTCTCATTATGTTTACTTTGGGCTGTAGAAAGCCCAACCTTAACCTAAGAAGGAACAGCCAAATGTAACATTATACTTTGTCGTGGTTTAACCCCAGCCAGCAACTAAGCACCACACAGCCCCCACACAGCCGGATGGCGGAAAGAATCGGGGGGAAAAAAAGTAAAACTTTTGGGCGAGATAAGAACAGTTTAACAGGACAGAAAGGAAGATAATAATAATAATAATAATAATAACAACAACATTATTATTATACAATAATAATAGAAGGAATATGCAAAACATGTGATGCACAGTGCAATTGCTCACCACTCGCTGACCGATGTCCAGTTAGTTCCCGAGCAGTGATCCGCCCTCCAGGCCAGCTCCCCCCAGTTTATATGTTTATATACTGGGCGTGACATCACATCATATGGAATATCCCTTTGGCTGGTTTGGGTCAGCTGTCCTGGCTCTGCCCCTCCCGACTTCTTCTGCCCCTCCAGCCTTCTTGCTGGCTGGGTAGGAGAAGCTGAAAAATCCTTCACTTAGTCGAAACACTGCTTAGCAGCAGCTGAAAACATCAGTGTTATCAACATTCTTCTCATACTGAACCTAAACCATGAAACTGTACCTGCTACTAGAAAGAAAAGTAACTCTATCCCAGCCAAAATCAGGACATATTTATCTATAAGCATTTAAGAAAATGACCACCTTAATTTATAAGATTTTTTTAAATCAGATTTTTGAGAATTTAGCAGTAATAAGTGTCTATGTGCACTAGTACCTGTTTTAACACAGAAGTCTGAAGTCACACAGGCAAGCCAATATTTGCATTTCTGGTTCCTACTTAACTCTTTAATTGCACCACTCAAGAAGAAAGCATTATTAGCATTTCATATCCACTGGAATGGTAAAAAGCAGCCTGTCAGCCAATTATTTTAAAAAATTATCAAAAAAGACTTAAGAGTCACCTTTATAATAAAAGCATTCTAAAGCTATCCAACAGGTTTGATTTTTTTTTTTAGCTTGTGTCCTTTGTGCCAAGCATTTGAAATATATATGCTAGTCTGGTTAGTAGTCTGGTTAGTCACTTAAGTTTGATCATAACTGCTTTTCACAAAAGAAATACAAACGAAAATCATTTCATTTTCCAAACAGGTATGAAGTAATTTGCAGTCTATCATTATTTTTTTCCCCAAGAACACAGAGGACCTTTACTGCCTTAACTTCTAACATGCTACCTTAAAAAGAGTGATGAAAAAACTTTTACTAACTTTGTCTTTAGTCTACACAAAAAATAGCCAACAAAAGTAACTAAAAGCAAATAATTTTCTTTTTACTAACATGTCCATGTACAAGGTCAGATTTAGCTTTTTGTGATATACATCACAATAAGCCAAGAAAATACTACAGAAGTCACCAGAAGTCACACTAACACAGCCTACAAGAAGAAAAGAAAGAAGATCAAATATCCTGTTGGTTTACAAGCTAAGCTCTCATGCAGATCTAAAAGTTTAGCCACAGGCACAAAGTTTGAAATCAGCACAAGTCTATGTTTGCAGCATGCTTGATCTTAACAGCAAACCAGAAAATCACATTAAAAAGATTGGTGTAGAACAGGCATTTAATTTAGATGTAAAGAGTTTTGTTCAGTTTTTGCATCCTTTCTGAGACTGCAGCGTGAACAACATGTTAAGTTGTGCTCAGACACTTCAGAAGATCAATCAGCGCAAACAGCGCAGACCATCAACTTACATCACATTTAAAGCTTCCGACATCTTCTGTAAATATTTTTTCCCTATTTGACATATGAAGGCCCCCGCATATCACCAGATCCTGTTGCTACACAAGATTATCCGGCCACGCAGCAAAGTCCCCATCAGATATCCCTGGATGATAGGACAAGTTGATTAAAAGTTACGGCTCCAGCTTTTTCCTCTTTTTTTTAAAACACGCAGTACGAAACTTGAAGTTTTCTAACACCCTCCTGATACGATCCGCTTCCAAAGCGTAGCACGACTATTGCTAACGGTGCCTTGATCACCGGGTTGCCGGGCAGGGAGGGGAGGGACGACCCCGCTATTCGAACATCCTAACAGCCACGACGCCCTCGCCCACCACCTCCATTTCGGCACAGATCAGAGCAAGCCCTGACAGCCCAGAAGCTCGAACACTTCACTGCAGCAGGCACAGCGCACTACGCACCCGGGGCCCCCGCCGCCGCCCCAGCGCTGCCCAGCAGCCCGCCTCGCCTCGCCTCCGTCCCCCGCAAGGGTTAAATCCGCTGACGCCGCAGCCCAGGGGAGGAGCCGGAGCACGGAAAGGGAGAGGAAAATGGAGAAATAAAGGAGGGAGCTGCCCGGGGACTCACCTGCAGCGCCGGCCACCTGCGCCGCCACCCCCTCGCCCCGCACCGCCCGCGGCAGGCCGAGCGCCGCCCGCGGAGCCCGGTGCTCCCCGGGGAACGGCCGCGGCGGGCAGGAGCTGGGAATTTAACAACAGTCATGATAATAACTAAAGTAATTAAAAAAAAGAAGCCCAGAAAGTGCCTCCGCCCTCCCGGCCCCGCGCGGTGCCGGGTAAGGGCTAGCCCCAGCGCGGAAGCTCTGCCGGGGCAGGGCAGGGCAGGGAAGGAAGAAGCCCTTCCCAGGGACCGACTCGACGCCAGGGGGAACGCGCAGAGCGTCCTTCCCTGTCCGACGAGGAGGGATGTTTCCTCCAGAGGTGGGAGAGGGAAGGAGCCGGGGGGGGGGGAGAAGGGTCCCCCGGCTGGAGTGCCGGCTCCCTGCCGCGCCCCGAGGAGGGGGCAGCGGAAGGCGGACGAGGCGCCAGGTCCAGCGCCCGCTCCCCGCCTGTCAGGCGCCCTCCCTGCCTCCCTTCCTCCCGCGGCCGCTCACCTGCGGCCGGCTCGCCCGCCGACAGCCGCCACCGGGCTCCCCTCGTCCGCCCCAACGGTCGCGGCGCTCCCGTCGTGGAGCTTTTTGCCGCGCACCGCCGCCTCCTCAGGAGCCACCGCACCCGCCGCCGCTCCTGTTCGGGGACGAAGCGGCCACCATGTTACTTTCTCCCCCGCAAACGCCTACAGGCGGGTCCAGGGCCCGCCCCGAAAGGAGGCGGTGGCGGGGCAGGCGAGCGGGTGCGCAGCGCGGCCGGAGTCGCTGCTGCGGCCTGGGGGCGCCCGCGGGCGGCGGCCGACGGCGGAGGGGGTGAGCGGCGCTCGGCTGAGTCCGCCGCCTCGGCCCCGCGGCCCGGGCACCTGCCTGCCTGCCTGCCTGGCGGGGCCCTGCGGTGGGGAGGCAGAGGGTGTGCCTGAGGGAGAGGGGGCTAGCCCGGGGGACCCCTCTGGGCAGGCAGCGAGGTGAGGGTTAAAGGATCTGTGGGGTGCGTCCCCGGTTGGCGCCGGCCTGTGCCCCGGCTGGGGCTTCTGTCAAGTGTTGGTTTGTACCAGAAATTAAAACGTCAGAAAGGGGCTTCGGCAGGTAGTTTCAGCCGTCAGCCCAGACAAGGCTGCTCGCTTTGTAGGTGATTCTCATTACCCGATCAGTGCTCGGTGCATTTTCTGTTAAGATGGCAAGCCATAGCAGTAGGCACAAGTACAGAGGGGCGTGCCTGGGCCCTGGAGAGGCCAGAAGTGCACTTCATTGAAGATGTAAGGGGCCAGTTGTGTCAGCTGGATGTCTGTAACTCCATGGGGCCTGAGGGGATTCATCCCAGGGTACTGGAGGACGTAGCAGATGTTACAGCAGAACACCTCTCAATCATGTACCAAAGGTCTTGGGATTCTGGGGAGGTGCCTGCTGACTGGAAGTTAGCCAATGTTATTCCAATTTACCAGAAGGATGTGACAGAAGACTCCTTGGTCTGTGTGCCTGAACACATCTGCCACAGCCAGAGCAACCTGACGGGGCCCTGGGAAGATGCAGCCAAGGCCTCGGCAACTGGCATGAAACACCAACGTCAAGCACAAGATGAGATGAGAAGATGGAGTGGGCAGTGGTGTTGCTGTAACCCCAGATATGTGTCATTATATTGCACATGCCATCGTTAAATTCCAGCTGCCCAAAGGAGAGAATAAGGCTAAGAGAAAGGCAGCTAATTTATGTCTCTTTTTACCTGTCTGGCCCAGAGACGTTAGCTCTGATTCTTGCCCCTAAAATAATACTTTTTTTCTGGAATATTGTGAGTTTCATGATCCATCCCGCCCTTATTGTCTTTTAAGAGGAGCAGATAATTTAAAAAAATTTGGTGGTGTTAAAAAATAATACTCAGTAGAGTGCATGTGCCAGGCAGCTTGTGACTGATGCTGAAAACCTATAATTTAAGAATTTTACATTACAGCAAATCATTCTTCATTTCCATCTAAGTAGCACAAAAAAATTCTGTTCACAGTAGGTTCAGAGAGTTTTCAAGAATTGTCTTGACTTTGATTTGTCACCAGTTGTCAGATCTGAAGCTCCAGGAAGGCCTGATCCTTTAGCCTCATTGGAGCAAATAATGTGTTTACTCTGGGTGCCTCTGACACACACAGGTGAGGATTTATGCAGATTGAGTCTGTGATAAGCTTACTTTGAGTCCTTGGGAATAAAAATACCTTCCCTTTACAGATTCCTGACTAAGCACTTGCTAATTTCTTAATAACTGCTGGAAGATTTCGTTCCTTTATCCTGCAGTTGCCTCCAGAGTCATATAAAGTAGGGACATGACATCAGAGACCACTTCATCTTCTCTGGCTTTTGGAATTGACATATGGAGTAGGAGTTTTGTCCAGAAAGGGGATAATGAAAATGAACAAAGGGATAGTTGCCTGCTGTTCCAAGGAGTTCCGCTAATCGCAATCTGTTAAAAATTGCTTGAAGTAATGCTTTCAGTGTAGTATGTGGAAGATCCTGATCATTTTTTACTTTTGAATAGCTGACAGAAAGACAGAAAGGTCTGAGTCCAAGTGGTTTATCTTACTGTACAGCTGGTTATTATTTCACAATTTATTCGCTCAGACTGTATGATATGGGGTGGAAGTTGAAGATTCACAAGCTCTTTCTGGCTTTAATAATTTAATCAGTGACATACAGAGACAGGGCAAACACACAGTCATTTTCATACATAGCTTCAGGTTAAAACACGTATCTGATTCATTTTAATTTAAAATGTAATTGTAATTGACAAGTCTATTTCAGCAGACCCGTTTATCTGAAAAACACCATTTTGTCTGAAAGTGTTAGAGTTTCAGTCAGTTTGGAAGTTTTCTCTAGTTGTCACTGTGTTATGAGATCAAAACCCAAGTTAGACAGGCCCTTCTTGCTGGAAAGGTCTTCGTAAATACCAGCAGGTGAGCAGAGGGATCCTTTTCTTTATACAGTGTTCTTTGACAAATTAACACATGCTGCTTAAAATACTGGCCTGAATTCAGGAATACTTTGAAGTTATTAATTTAAAAAATTAAGTTATCTCAATCTTCTCTGCATAAAACATGGCAGTTTTTTTCTGAAATATTTTTTTTCTTAAGGCTTTCTGTGTTTATTTTTCTGGAAACATTATGTTCCCTTTCCCTTTAAAAGCTTTCAGTTGCAGTCTCTCTGTGTCCATCTTAGAAGATAACGGGTCTTAGAATTGTTTTCAAAATGCTTATGATTCCCTTGAGTGTTATTTCTTCTATGAGTCCCCAGCAGTCGAAAAAGAGAGGTTATTCCTGCTAAAAAGGACTGAGCATGATACCTCATGGTTTGGGCAACCTATAGAAAATGGGGTTTTAAATAAGCACAAGATTGTTCTAATGTCTGTTTCTGCTAGGACTCTGCATTGTCTGGTCTTTGCTGTTAGCTTTTACTTTGTATTTTTTAGCAGGTTCCTGGGTTTGCTGTTATTCAACAGCCACTTCTCTCTACTCAACTGAATGTTCCATACGCTGCTGCATGTTGAACCTGACCAGCCAGCCCGCATGAGTGAAAATGCACAAAGACAGTTGTTTTGTAAGTACGCTCAGATTTGTGATGTATGTGACTTTTGATCTACCTGTAATTGATGAGATAATTGGTCCTGTCCTAATATGAATATTTCTGAACATGAATTTTCTTTTAAGGTACAGGTCAGTTTATGCTGACTCACTCTGTCCCTCACCTATCTAAGCTGACTTAACTACCTGTAGGTATTTACCTAGGTCTTATTGGCTGTTTTAGTAACATAACCTCATTTTTACTTTCTAAGAAAACTCATTTCTTGTAAGCAGTTCAATACCATAGACCCTGAAATTCTCATTATCTTAAGTCTTCACTGTTTTCGTCATAATAGTCATCACAGATAACTACTTTGTTCCATTTAGACTTTTGCAATACAATGATGACAGCAAAGTGACCATGAACTTGATTTGGTTTCTCTTTCACTTGTAATCACATTATATAATGTGTGTAACAGATGCGTAAAATAACAGTCAAGGTAAGGAGAATATCCTAGCGATTCATATGAAACAGAAGATGTTGATAGTCTGGGGCAGAAATGGTTATCAGTCCTTGCAGAATACTGTGTTGCCAAGATATCTATTAGTATTTTACACTGAGAAGGGCAGTGTTAGAGAATACAGATATATAGTTTACTTTAGAGATGCTGTGATTTCAGCTGAATATATTGAAAATACCTGGAGGAGACGTCTTACAAAGAGACTAAAAGATCATTAATTTGCTCAGTTTATCAAAAGATTTGGGTTGAGTTGATTGGAATAAGTTAAGTACCTTCACAAAGGGTAAATAGGACTTTTTAATTTAGAGAAAAGCAACAAGAAATAAAAGCTGGAATATAATGCCTTGCAAACTCAGATGTGAAATAAGACATGGTTCCTTACCATATAATAATACCTGATAGATGGTAGATACTTAAATTCTGGCTGCTTTTCTGGGAAGCATTGTTTACTCCTGTGTAGTCTAAAGAAGGCAATATGAGTTAATGATTTTCCTTGGCTTTAAGATCCATGATTAACTACAACATTAGCTCATTTATTTAAAAAAATAGAGCCTACCCAACAAGCCTTCTGTTGGTCCTGTGAGCACTGATTGGAAGTGCCTAACACTGAGTAAAATTAATTTGTTATTTTATCTATCCTTAACAGAAAGATAAAAGGTAGATGCAGAAAGCTTTTCCTGTACTAATAGTATGTCCCTTGTTAAGTCTCACAGATACTGTTGTAAATGGACATGCTCCTAGAAAACTGTATAAACCAGAAAAAGATATGGAGGCAAGTAAACATAAACATTATAATTATATTGCTGTTTTCATTTAAGAATTAAAGGAGCAACAATTTTTACAGTAGGGCAGTGCAAAATGCTTTCTGAGAAGGGAGCAGGGAGGTGGCTGGGGACTAAAGCTATAGTGAGAGTCTTTGAGTATGAACCCAGGCGTCTGGGAGCTGCATGGCATCAGTTACTCCTCACTGGGAGTTGAGGGGGGTTTCTCCCTCAGAGTTAACCACAGGCCACTGCTGCTTGTCTGTAGATTTCTCACTAGTTTTCTGTCCTCTGACTCTACCCCTCCTCTATACACATCTTCCCTGTTACTGCCCATTATCTAATCTCAGTGACAGTGATGTGTCCTCAGCCATCCCACTGTGTGAGGATACATATGAGGGGGAAAGCTTCCTATTAAGCGGTTCTCATGCTAGTCTTCATTAGTATGTAGCCAAAGATCCTATATTTAGTATGTCTGCAGGGACAGATGTCTTAATGCAGTCTGAGACTCCTTAACTCAGGTTGTGATTCCACAAATGCTTCAAGCCAATAGAGGACACCTCCATCACATCCCAGTGCCTAGTTCTTGGTTCTCTTCTTACCTCTTTTATGCTGGCAAGACAGCTCATGTTCTTGTGGAGTGAATAAAGCTAGGCAACTAACATAATAATAATTAAAAAACCCAAAACTTCAGAGGTTTAGTTTTCCTGTGGCTTCACAAATGCTTTTGCTAGCAAAAGAAAGGTGTAAGCAAAAGGATTCCTTTCCCAAACTAGTAAATCAGCTTAAGAAGTCCTTCAGAAAGTACCTCTGAAAAGCAATTGCCTAGTCATAGCAGGTCTAGTTACTGTGGTAGCAGATAAGTACTCTTGGAGGTGTGGGACAGCAGGTAGAGCTGTCTCATCCAGACAGTTCATGTTTCTACAAAAAAGCTTAATGGTTTACATTTGGGTAAGTGGACTTAGAAGCCAAGTCCACTGTTATGATCTTAATCCTTGAAGCACCTACCTGAGACCCTTCCCTCAAGGGGAAAAATTATCACTGTCCTGGTTTCACCTGGGATAGAGTTAAGTGTCTTCCTAGTAGCTGGTACAGTGCTACGTTTTGAGTTCAGTATGAGAAGAATGTTGATA
>JANZLQ010000079.1:46612254-46629112 GCA_026212715.1 Elanus axillaris
GAGCAAAGAGTATTAGCCCAAGTCTCCTCGTCAGCTTTCGGTGACAGATGTCCAGTCTTTGCAAAATGAAAAGTTTGTGAGGTCTGAGAGGTGTCCAACTCAGAGGGAGATGCTGGTCTTGGCCCGCTTGTCCTGGTTTCAGCTGGGATAGAGTTAATTGTCTTCCTGGTAGCTGGTACAGTGCTATATTTTGAGTTCAGTATGAGAAGAATGTTGATAACACAGTCATGTTTTCAGCTGTTGTTAACTAACATTTAGTCTAAAGTTAAGCATTTTTCAGCTTCTCCCAGCGAGAAAGCTAGAGGGGCACAAGAAGTTGAGACAGGACACAGCCAGGGCAGCTGACCCAAACTGGCCAAAGGGGTATTCCATACCATGTGACATCACATCTGGTATATAAACTGGGGTCAGGGGGGGCGGGGAGATCACCGCTTGGGGATTAACTGGGTGTCGATTGGCGAGCAGTTGCGCTATCCATCATTTGTGTATTCCAAACCTTTTATTATTACTGTTGTCATTTTATTAGTGTTATCATTACCATTATTAGTTTCCTCTGTTCTATTAAGCCGTTCTTTTCTCAACCCACGAGTTTTATTTCTTTCCCTATTTTCTCCCCCATCCCACTGGGTGGGAGGGGAGTGAGCAGCTGCCTGGAGCTTAGTTGCTGTCTGGGGTTAAACCACGACACTGCTGCAGCCCAGGAGAGCTCAAAGGGTCTCACTTAGTACCACTCTTTATGGGTGTGGGAGATGACTGGCTTTACTCGTCAGCAAATTACTGGGATTCCAGTAGCTCTGGATGAATTATGATTCAGATAAGGAAGGCTCCAATGCTGTCAGACAATGACTTCAGATTCAGATATGGAATGGTCCAAGGCTGTCAGGAGAGGACTGAGATATATCCCAAGGTTGTCAGGGAACGTCTAATTATCCCTGTTCTGTCCCCAGCCTTCATCAGGCAACAGGAGTCCTTGGTATGGTTAGTGCAGCTCCATGCAAGAGTTCCTGCTACAGTCAAGGGATACGTAACCACCCAACTCATTACACAAATGCTAAGGCCTAGTGAGACTTCCCGAGTTTGTAGATCAGCCCAGAGAGGGAGAAGAAATGCACCAACACATGCCCAAGCACAACAGGCTTAGAGGAATTGGATTTAACTGAAAGCATGGACTGATGTCACATGCTCTATGTCAATATGTGGGAATATGACTTCTAAGCTACTTATTGCAGTACAGTGGTATTTATGTGTTCTTTTTAATATATCTATGATGAGAGCTCAAACTTTATATAAATCTAGTATTCTTTGGCACTTACAAAACATGAAAGATATAAACCATTAATTTTACATTCATTTTTGTTGATTATATTTAAAATGATTGTGTGAATAATATTTGCTAAAGAGCTTTATAGGTTCATAACTGGATACTGTTGTACACCAGCAGAACCTGTTCCTTTGATGTTTTATATTATGAGCATATACGGACAGTTTAAGACATGTAGAATAATA
This sequence comes from Elanus axillaris, assembly GCA_026212715.1. NCBI lineage: Eukaryota > Metazoa > Chordata > Aves > Accipitriformes > Accipitridae > Elanus > Elanus axillaris. The sequence goes on from JANZLQ010000079.1 coordinate 46,613,761, forward strand.
TTAATTTCAGAACAGGTCTGTACTATAGCTTGAAGTCTAAATTTACTTATTCATACACTAAAATACGTGTATTTCCAAAGTAATAATTTGTCCTATTGCAAAACTCTAGAAATAGAAAAGTTCTTTATACTGTTAAAGAAGACCTGAACAAGCTTTAGTGTGATTAGAATCTGGATCAGTAAGTATCTTAATGAGAAACTGGTATTGTATATTCCGTACTTTCACATATTTCCATTATGAGTTTACTGGTTTTCCTTTAAACACCTACAAAATTTTGCAGAACAGCCTATCTTTAAAGCAATATTAACGACAATGCGTTCTAATAAAAATTTAGTTGGAGTAGCTATGATTTAGGTACAGCAAGCTTTGTTCTCAATTCTGACCAAACTAAGAATTTTTAAAACATTATTTTCTATATTTTTCTGGCTTATTAGAAGTATTTCTTTTACCACATGTTAATCTGTTTCTAGGGTCTTCTTGTTCCTCTTGCTTATCTAATGCTGGTTTTGTCCTCTTGGGTTTTTTTCCTATTTTTAAATAGAAAGTACATATAAATTCCCAAGGAAAGAAAGTAGTGGTATTTGCAGCTAGGAGGAACATTAAGCCATAATCCTATTTAACAGAACAGGGTATAAAATGCTCTTTGAAGTATCTTGTGGTGTGGTTATGTTATGTTATTAGTTGTTCTTGATATTCTCTTATTAGACAGCAGAGCATAAGCACTCTTAATTGTGTCACCTACAGTCACCTGCCATCAAATGACAAAGTAGGAAAACCTGGAGAGGTTATCTGCTTTTGCATACAGTTTGGGACAGAATTACCCCTCCCTGGAGCTAATGACTAAACAAGTCTGATCACATTTCAGCTGTATTTAGGTCCTTAATAGAAAATTTGTAACTAAGCCCAAATCTGCCCATTATTGGTGACTTAGTATCCAGACCCACAGCCACATTTTAAGATGGAAGCTACTGTAATAGTAAAAGGTTTTCCATACAGATATACCACTACTGAAGGTATTCTATACATCTTAGTAAAGATACAGTGCATATGGATTCAGATATTATATATGTGAGAACAGCATTATTTTTTTGAAAAGTACAAGTATTTCAAACCTTCCTGAGTAATTTATGGCAGTCTGAGACAATATTTTTAGCTTACATATTGCAGTGTTCACAAGAATATTCAAACTCAATTACCCACGATAAGAATCCAGCTTATGTAACCCTTGGTACCTTCCCATTGTTCTTCGCAAAACTTAGAAGAAAGATGTTTTTCATTACATGCATTGGAGTATATGCAGAATTTATGTATATATACATTAAAAAGAATGCACAGCGTGTCACTGACTTGGCCTGACAGTCTATGCTCCAAGTTCATGCCTAGTGAAAAAAACCACCTGTAAGTACCTAGTGAATTATTAGTACATAGATCTCTGAGTGGCATGCGTGAAGGACTTTGTTTTTATCCAGAGAATGCATGTTACACAAGTAACTGGTACAATATGGAACAAAGCTTTGGCAAACAAAGCAGAACATAACGACCAGATCTTCACCAGTGTGAGTTCATGTAGTTCCCTCAAGTGCTATCAATCTTCGCCCGGTAAGGAATTTCCTATTATTTAATGTACAAATGCAGTAACAGTCAGCATGCCCTGTTCTTTGGAAACTGCCATGCTAAATATTGATATAGCTGCAAGGATAGAAAATGTCCATTAGTTGTTCATTGTATGGGGTAAAGTTGCTGGTGTTTCTTGGTTATTGTTGCTGTAAGTCCTACTTGTAATGTTATTTTGATATAATGATGTCCATTGCTTTGATGCAGCCTAGTTGCCTGCTCAAATAGCAAATAGGAAGCTAACAGGAAAATCTTTTCCTTTCTGACCATTAGGTGGAGCTAAACATCCTGTAAATTAAAAAGTTGATACCATTTGTTTCCATCAAGTTATCCCTGCTTCTATTCGGTTTTGATGTGCTTTCAGTTTTCCCTGATAGAATGTGGCCTTTTTATATAAGCTGCTTTCAGGAAACTTCAGGCACAAATCGGTTTCTATGTTACTGAAAAAGCTGAAAATGTTTTCAGAAGCTGAGGAATAAAATCGTAAGTGTGAAAGCTTCTCCAATTATGGATGTTGTCAAGCTGTATTTTCTTCAGAACAAGAAATGTGTATCACAGTTTTTTAATATTTTGTGCTAATTGTTATTGAGTCCTTACAACCATCATGTTTTCTAAAAGGAGTGTAACACAGGGGCAGAGAGGATTTAAGCATGTTTGTACAGTAGTGAAATCCCCCAAATCAATGTATTTACCTATATTATTTAAGTTAAATTAATGTTTAAAACACTTTACTGGATTGGATCTTATATATTTCTTATATGTCTGGATTGCTGCAGTAAAATATCTGTTGAGAAACCTGCTTATCACATGGACCTTAATACCTATCCACATGATGTAGATTTTTTAATTGTGAAAACAGGCTAAAATTGATGATCTGGGAGGTCTTCACACTTAGATGAGTTTAAATGTGATCTGTCCCATTGATGTTGCATTGGCTTTGTGTAGGCAGTGTTACTGCACACAAAGTTACAATAGCAGCTGTAATTTGGAATGCGAATGTCCTAGTTTTATTTGTAATTCACAGAATATACAACTGTACTGAAGCAGGGGAGGAAGGGAACAATTTGCAGTTTATAGGATTTATTCTTCCATGTGGTGGTGGGAGGAAGCACAACAGGTTCTAAATGTGTTAGCAATAGTGTGATTTTTGTAGAAAAAGTGAATATATTTCAAATATAGCTACTCCTTCCAAAACTCCTTAAATATGTTTGTGGTTATTATACATAGACAAAGCTGCTGTTCAAGTTTCTGTGAAGTTCATACTCCATGGAGATGATCTGAAGAGTTCTTGGCTGTTCCCTCACACTATCCTTCATACTATAGCCTTTTGTAAAGATTCTGGAATTTTTTTAGTGACGTGTGCAGCATTCATAAGGTATTTAAAATTGTGTTTAATTGTCTAAGTTTTCCTTTCTGTTGTGACACATGCTTCCTTTCACATGTGACAGACAAATGTAGAAGCCAGTATTCTTTTAATATGTTTAATTCATGTATTTTGTTTAAAAAAGCCTGTAAACTGTAAGCTGTAGAATACTGTTGAATTGGCTAGATGACACCTGCAAGGCAGAAACAAATCTTCTAACTGGTTTTATTGAGGAGAAAACTGTACTTTAGGAAAAAACAGTATTCCTTTCAAATAACTCATTATTCTGTGGTATTTGAGGGACAGAAATTGTAACCATCATTTGCTATAGTAGTGCCTAATACTGTTTTCACTGAGATGTTAGTTACCACCTCCACTGGTTGTCACTGTTCTGGAGTCTGATTCAGAGAATATTTTCTCCTGAAGCGAAACTGTCCTGATTAGTTGTCTCAGTCCATTGAAGGCTCTTAACCTCTAGAAAAGAGTCTCTTCCTGCCCCTTGGCACAGTGAAATCTAGTCTGTTTGAGAAGTCTTGAAAGGTCAGGAGGAATTTCATGTGGTTTGGGTTGATGTTGCTTGACCTCTAAGAATGGGGTGTCACAGTAGCCATGTGACTAGAAGTAACAAAGATTCTTAGAAGAGAACAAGCAAATAGGTACCCAGGGAAGGACAGAAGTTTTTTAGAATTAGTATGGTTAGTTAATCTTAGTGCTCAGCACATCTATATCAAAATTAATGTAATGGGAATTTTCCCTTCAACCATTATTTGTGTGCTGAACTGGGAAGCACTTTTATCATGCTAATATGGTTAGAGGTTTCATATATGTCTTAATGCAACATGATATGCTTACTTCTGAATAATTTCTTCTTGAACCATTGTTTCACTCTTGTACAGATAGTTTTTATGCTGATGTATGTGAAATTTCACAACAGGACTGTGACTTTCACATGAAACTTTGATCAGACTCATGGTAGTGACAGGTTTTATGCTGTGTATCTTCTGCAGACTTTGACCAAAGGATAGTGTACTAGAATTCCTGGTAGTGCTAGCTGTGTCACAGCACAATACCAGGACAGGTCTAGGAAAACGTTTTTCAGTCAAAGATTCCCTTAGAATTACAATTAAAGAAAGATAGGAATATATACCCATTCTTGGAAAAATATAAAGGATACCACTGCAACCATGTGGTTTCTGTATTATTTACTCAGTCTGCAAAGGAATTTTTAAGCACTGCTGTCTGCAACAGCATTCTTTCTAGAATTTTGAAGCCAATATTAACTCTTCAGTTTTAGTTTGTATCATTAGTCTTGGAAGAGCTACCCAGTAATTTCTGAATATGGTAGCTTAAATGAACACTATAGAAGAAGGTGTATACCACTATTTTTATTCCCTGCAACTTTCTTCTGTCCCAACTGCCTTGATCCTTAGTGTCAGCACAGGTCTTCATATAGGTCATGATGACTTCAACCTGACAGTGAAGTTTAATTTAGAAACATGATGGTTAAGTCTGCAAATTAATTAACAAAGCAGCTGTCCACGTTGTTTGGCCAGTGTAAAAGAGCAGGCTAGTGCAGACAGAGGTAGAGACAGGAACAAAAAAGTCAATGGCAGGGAGAAGGCAGGACCATCTCTTTTACCAACTCAGATAAATTTTTTTTACTTTCAGAACACCAGGGTGCATGCTTTTAAATGTGCACATCAAGGCTGTGCTGTTATATAAAGGTCTTAACAGGCTGGAGAAATGGGCTGGTGAGAACGTCATAAAGTTAAAGAAAGGGAAGTGCCAGGGTCTGTGCCTGGGAACAACCCTATGCACCATACCATGCTGGGGACTGACCAGCTGAAGAGCAGCTTGGCAGAAAAAGCCCTGGGAGTCTAGGTAAACACCAAGCTGACTATGAGTTCACACTGCGCCCCTGAAGCAGAGCAAGCCAGTGGTGTCATGGTGTGCACTAGGCAGAGTATTGACAGGAAGTTGAAGGAGATAATCCTTCTCCTTTACTCAGTCCTGGAGCAATATGCCTGGGTTCTGTGTCCAAGTCTGGCTTGTACCAGGCTCCCTGGTACAAAAGAAGCATGGACATCTTGGAGCGAGTCTAGCAAAGAACCAAAAAAGGTGATGAAGGGCTTGGAGCATCTGTCATACAAGGGGAGGCTGAGAAAGCGGGGACTATTTAGCCTTAAAAGAGAAGGCTAGACATAAATATAAACACCTGAGGAGGGATGCAAGTAGATATTGTAAGACAATGAGCACAGTCTGAAATATAGGAAATTTCACTTAAACACAGTAAAACCTTTTTTTATTGTGATGCTGGTCAAACACTGGATCAGATTGCCCAAGAAGAGTTGTGGAGTGTCCACCCCTGGAAATATTCAGAACTCAGTTGGATACAGACCTTGGCAACCTGTTGTAGCTGACCCTCCTCCTCTGAGCATGTAGTGGGACTACAGACCTCCCAAGGTGTCTTGCAGCCTCAGTGCTTCTGTGATTCTGTGAAGTGGAATGCATGGTGGATGGAAACAAGTCATCAGTTACTCACAGTCATTAGTATTGTCACAAAAATCATATTGCCTATTATGTTTCTTGCTGTTATTTATGTCTGTCTTGCAGAATAGGCATGACTAGAATGTGCAGTACTGTTTTCAAGTGCAGATAATGTGCTATACAATTTACTAATGTAAGAGGAAACAAGTGAAGTATTCACAATGAGTTTTCATATAGTAATCAACATACAAATATTACAAAGAAGGCTGGGTGTATTTTCACTACCTTGTCTTCAATCATTTTTTTCCTCAGAAGACTTACTCTAACTGATGTCTGCAGTAAACTTTTTATTAATATTGGGAGCTGTAATGAATGAAAAAAATTAATAATTTCTTATAACATCCATAGTTGCTGGAAAAGGAGAGAAAACATCAGTAAGTCCACATGATAAAAATATATTAATGTTGTTATAAAATCATGTAGGAGTTACAAGATGATATCAAAATGTTATCTGGAAACTACCAGAAGATTAGTTTGCTACTATCTCTATCAGAGATGTCAGTAAAGAGAAATAGAAAATGGGTTTTCTTAAATAAATAATTGAAATTACTCTAAAAATAATACAGCTATACAGAAGTAACTTCTACATAAAAGTTTAAAGAAATAATAACATAAGAGCTTGTAAGCATGTAGAGCATATGTATGAGCATATTGTGTGAGGCACCTATAATTCTAAGAAGTAGGTGATATGATCTGAAAATCAATTGCCATTCATAATATTTTACCTTTCTTCTTACATAAAAAGCATCATTAGTTTTGTAAAAAATTTCAAGATTTTTGAGTAGTGAGTTATTTTATGAATAGTTCATTTCACTGTGGAGTACTAAATGTGGTCTAGTCCTGATACAGCTGCAAAAGTTTCCACACTTCACTGATACTGATAAGTAATATGTGGATATGCAAAGAATTTTAGTACCACATGGGTGGAGATAAAACTTTGATGCTGTTATGAAACAATTATAATAGATTCCCACACAATAATCCACATCAAAGAGCAAGAAAAGTATTTACTCATTTTAGGTTATTTATGTACTTCGACTGAAGCTTTTTGAGAAAAGCTAGGAAAATCAGTGCTGGGTTAAGAGTATTGGAAGAAAAATGCTGAAAAGCTGCTAAAGCCAGAGTTGCTAATAAGGAAGAAGATTAGTAGGCTTATGAATTGTATCCTTATTCATTCTAACAGTCCATAGGCTCCATGTCTACTCATTTATTATTCAAATACAGGCTACACTAGAATTTGCCTGGAAGGCAACAGACTTGAGCAATTTACGCCTGTAAGGGTTGGCTTTTGAAAGAGGGATGTGAAAGTGAGCATGAAAGTTAAGTCATTCTACAAAAGCAAATTCAAGATTGTGAGGCTGTTTCACCTGGGGGAACAGAGCCTTTGCATCAAAAGTATTAAATTATATGTACTTTCATGGTTTAAAATGGTGTCTCAGCTTACGAATACCAGCCATTTTACAGCACAGTGCTTTATGTTTTAATTCAGATCTAAATGAACGATTATCTGCTAATAACCTAAGAAAATATAACATTTTGCTCATAACTATCATAGAAGAGTGGCCTCCAAATCCTGAGAGATTAATGCAATACCTGTAAGCATCTCTGCCTGCTCCTTGAGGGATGTTAGACAGATACTTGGAATATAATCCAAAGTTAAGTGAACTTAAGAATTTTGCCAAGAACAAGTTTAAATGTATTTTTTAAGTCTTAGAATTAGGACTGTCAGAATTGGAGTGGCTGTTTAAGAAAAATGCTCTTCCACTCCTAATTAGGTACTTGCATCCTTTATCAATTATCGGTGCAAAATCATTCTGAATATAGTTATTACTTAGTGTTGTTAGCATAATTTCCACGAGGATGTTTGGTGCTCCGAACACTGTATACTCCATTTTGAGAAGAACCTTGTGGTTTTGGAAAGTTAGTATTTTTTCTCAGGAATGACATTTACAGATGTCACTGTTAGTAGTTCCAAAATGGGAAAGTTCTTATGAAACAATAGCACAGAGCTGGATTTTTTTGCTTTGCTTTTCTTAGTTGCAGCTGTTCTGAGAAACATTACATGCCTGTAAAGGAAGCCATGATGTTTGTTTTCTGCCAGAAGCTCCATAATCTTCCAGCTTTATCAGAAAGAGAGTTTTATAAGTAGTCCCCACTGCAGGGATTTAGCAAAAAATGAGGCACTGACATTAATTATTTAGTGGAATAAATTATTGTATTTCTGCTGCCTGACTAGTTCTGCCCTTAATATTTGTGTAAATGTAGTTACTGTTCAGAGGGCTGATTAAGATCAAGTAAAAAAGAATGAGGGAGAAGATACCCTAATTTTTGAATGTTTCCTTATTTTTTAAATCAAGGGTGTTGATTTTGATACAAAAGACTAGGAAAGTACAAAAAAGAAAAAAAAAGAGAAACTAGGGGAAAGGTCAAAGATGAAGTATGAAGCAGTGCTGGTAAATACATGGAGCAGTCTGGCAGTGTTTGTCTGACACATGCTACCATATTACAGAATAAGGGGGAAATACAGTCTGCTGACTTCACTCAGGAAGCTTGTTGTCTGCTGACTTACTGACTCAGTATTAGTTCACATGCAGAAAAAGTTGTTCCACAGGAGAGAGCCTTCAATATTAGCTGTAAAATTCTGAGGAAAGTCAAGGAAAAAAACCTCAGTTTTTAAGTGGAAGCAGTAGTAAAGGAATGGGTTTTAACTTTAGATGATCTGCAATTTTTTTTTTTAATGTCAGTTTAGGTGGACAGGAATATTGACTGAACTAAAAGCATACCTGCAATAAAACCTGTCTGTAACAAATATAAGAAAAGCTGGGGAAGCCCAGGCTTTTGTTAGGGCTCAGGAAGAAAGACTAGTGATGTAAGTAATGGTTAAGTTAGGTTCCACCTGTTTAAGATACTAAGGAGAGATGCCTCCCCAGTAGTACTTTGCCGATGTTCAGAAAACAGGTCTTCAGAAAGTAAGCGTTCTGCATCCTTCCCTTGCTGGGGTAGGAAGGATATGGATATTTGAATAGATCTGTGTGCACGTGTGGACTCAGTGCCTGCTTGCTAGTATTTGGGTGAAAAGTCACTTGCAGAGGATTCTGGGTGTTCCTTCTTACGTGATGTTATCAGCAATTTCATCAATTAAATAATTGTTACTGGACATCTACCTTAATTCTTGTTTGAAAGACCGGTCACAACCTTAATACTATTTACTTACCAAGCACCTAAAATGAGTTAAATTTCTGAATCTATTGGCCTAACTTCTTTAGGGAAAAGAAGACACATACTGCTACCTCTTTTCAGCTATGATGTGGTAACTTGGAGCATTCCCTTCTGTTTCCCTTTTGAATCATCCTTCTGCTTTTAAGCTCAAGTATAGAAACATTAAGTATCTGGTAGAAGAAGGAAAGAGCCAAAGAAGGCTGGAAGGAGCAATAAATTGGTTTGGCAGAGCATGAGAAAGGTTTGCAGGTCTTGCATGAGTTTTATTCTCCTCTCAGCAGCTGATGGTTACTGGGCCTATGAAATACACTTGCTTTAAGGGCCCTGACACCATCCCTCTTCCTGGAGGTTTGGCTGCTTGTGCTCAGGGCCAATTTAGTATAGTTGAGGGCTGTCCTCTCCTTTCAGTGACCTTGGAGAGGTCCCTCCCAGAGACATCCCTCCCAGACAGCACTGCAGAAAGTCCTCAGCTTTCTGTGGGAACTGATCTAAGGTGCTGCTCTAGTGCTTGGATCCCACCTGAGCTATAGCTGCCACTGCATCGCAACCCTGCCTATGCCTGGCCATTTGCCTGCTAATCTGGGCCCAGATCCTGACCCACAGGATGTCATCCCAGCCTGACCTTGGACCTTCCTTATCACTATGGGCGTGCCTGGTGATCACTTGTTACCCACACAGGGCCTGATACTAACTCTAAATTGCTGACTTGCATTCCTGGATTTACCTTGACGCTGTGTCACCACCTTGAGCTTGCCTTATGTCCTGGGCTCTGGGCAGATTCTAGCTGCTGTTTCTGGTGTGGTTTAATCCCATCAAGCATCTCAGCCCCACACAACTGTTTGCTCACTCCCCTCTAGTAGCGTGAGGGAAAGAATTGGAAGGGTAAAAATAAGAAAACCTGTGGGTTGAGATAAAGCAAAGCAAAAATAAGGAACTGATTCATCACTTCTTGTGGGCAGGCAGATTGGGGAAGAGTGGCTGGAAGGCTGCCTGGCAGAGAAAGACCTGAGGGTGCTGGCTGACAGCCGGCTGAATAGGAGCCAGCAGTGTGCCCAGGTGGCCAAGAAGGCCAAGAGCATCCTGGCCTGTATCAGAAATAGTGTGGCCAGCAGGGCTAGGGAGGTGATTGTTCCCCTGTACTTGGCACTGGTGAGGCCACACCTTGAGTACTGTGTTCAGTTTGGGGCCCCTCACTACAGGAAAGACACCAAGTTGCTGGAACTTGTCCAGAGAAGTGCAACCAAGTTGGTGGGGGGCCTAGAGCACAAGTCTTATGAGGAGCAGCTGAGGGAACTGGGGATGTTTAGTCTGGAGAAAAGGAGGCTGAGGGGAGACCATATCGCTCCCTACAACTACCTGAAAGGGGGTTGTAGTGAGGTGGGTGCTAGTCTCTTCTGTCAGGTGGCTGGTGATAGGACAAGAGGTAATGGCCTTAAGTTGCGGCAAGGGAGGTTTAGGTTGGCTATTAAGAAAAATTTCTTTACTGAGAGGGTTGTCAGACATTGGAACAGGCTGCCCAGAGAAGTGGTTGAGTCACCATCCCTGGAGGCATAGACAAGGCGCTCCAAGACATGGTCTAGTGGGCATGGATGATGGTTGGACTCAATGATCTTGAAGGTCTTTTCCAACCTAAATGATTCTATGTTTTCCAGGAAAGCAGGGCTTCATCACATGTATGGTTATGTGGGAAGACAAACACCATCTTCTTGCCAACCGCTAGTGTATTTGCTGGTGGGGCAGTGTGAGAAGCAGAAAAGCCCTTGATGCTGTATAAGCACTGCTCAGCAATAACTAAAACTTGTTGTGTTATCAGTGCTGTTTTGGTCACAAATCCATGACATAGCACCATAGAGCTGCTATGAAGAAAATTAATTCTGTCCCAGCCAAAGCCAGTATACCTGAGCAGGTCCTATTCATCTTGCTCAGAGGCTGTAAGGCAAGTCTGTGGCTGGCAATATTTTGGGGTCTCCTGCAGGTCCCAGCTCCCCTCCCTTAGGGAGTAGCCATCCTGCACTGCACAGTGACAGCTTAGGCCTTCCTAAGTCCTCAGCCCAGACAGCCAAACCTCTGGGAGGAGGGATACACTCACAGTACTTACATTTACTAAGGGATAATACTTTTCTGCTATCTTGCTTTACAGGATAAAGGATTAAACAGAATTCTCACTTATTTTATATATATTAGTACACATACACGCATAAAGGTTTGGCATTTATTTTGGTGTTTGAAGCAGTCATACTGCTAGGTATCCTGGGAGAAAATTACACCCGTGTACATGCCTAACAGAGTCAGAAAAATGAACAGTGACTGGCCAGACCCAGGAAATTAGGAGCTTAGAAACCAGAATTAAGTCTCCTTACAGAAAACTGCTGACCAAAGAGGGGAACTACACCAGTCTGTAACAGGTACACACAATGCATATGCCTTCCAGGAGTGTATCTGAAGAAAATCTACAAACAAAATCCCATTGCAGCTTCAGCTGGTGTTGATGCATTCCCCAAAAGAGACTGATGGCCTTGAGCATTCCATTACCTCTTTCCCTTTTTTAGTCAAGCTGCTCTGTTCCTTCATGATCTGTTGTATGACTGGAATATGCAGTTCCAACAAATGAGCTTTGTTCTTGTTCTATACATGTCATTCAAGTTGGTTTTACCTTTGACCTGAAACCTCTCATGAGCAGAGTTTCACTGACTTACTGTAGAGTTTTTCATAGGCTCAACACCTATTGTTCATTTGGTTGCAGAACAGGGCTTTACAGACAGAATATCAGGGTTCTATGCCAGGCCCTCATTCAAACTATTTCAAAGTGCAATCTTAGGAAAGACTACTCACATATGAAGATTTACTTTGGCAAGAATGTAATTCTACCAAGTTTTGTTCTGTGATGACCTTACTGCATGATTACAGTGTTGTACAGGGGAGACACAACTTCTTTTCATTTCACTGATGCTGATGGAACAGATTGTTATCCTTTACTAAGGGTTACTAGAGTATCAGATCTAGCAGTTGAGCTGCCTGTGTGAATTACTCATTCATTAACCCATGTGAGGCAATGTGAGATGAGTTAACAGTGCTATTTAAGCTATCTGAAATAGCCAAGTTTATTTTGATGGACATGGATTGGGGGGTATCACACAATTGTCTCATTTGGCAGATCTGAGAGGGCATTGACATCTGACATGGCATGGAACAGTATATAGCTGCGAGCAGGTTAGGGTAGCAATTTCTTCTCCATTTCTTTATATCATTTTTGTCTTTGCATTTAATCTGTTTGCAGGGGCATCAGAGAAATATGAACTTTGTAGTTTCATTGACTAAAATGCCTTTCAGCTCCTCTTCAGTGAATTTTGTACAGGTCTCAGAATACTGGTCATAATATCCTGAAACAAATATGGTTGCTCTCCTCTATAACAATGGAGAATTAATATAGTTGATCCATTAGTTATGTGTGAACTTAATATAAGTGGATGCATTAAGATGGGTAATTACTGAGCTATCAAAAAAAAGTGAAGTTTCATGACCAATGGAATCCTGCCCTGGTGGTATAAACTGCCTAGATGATGGAATATAATAGCAAGGCATGTGGGAAAGAAGACCAGTTTCTTCAAACCTTCAGAATACACTTAACAAAATGTAGCAGAAGAGCTGAAGTTCTCCCGCTTGGAGAAATTCAACAAAGCTTATGGAGATACTACTTTTTATTCTGTTGTAAATGCATTTTCTTCTTCCATTTCAGTTGCTGTTACAGGCTTGCACCATCACAGACTCGCTGATGACTGTACTCCTCTTGCTTTAAGTGGAAACAGGAGGTGACAAGGAACAACCTTCAGTCTCTGTTTTACTAGCTTTCCTTGAACTTCAGGGGACAGAACATTGAGAACCATCCTCCCACAGCCTAATGCAAGTTGGTTGTTGTCTGCCTTGAACCTGTTTAAGTGAGCTTAGCTGATCTTGATGGAAGTAAATTAAGGAACACGCCCAGGAAGTCATTTGCCAATAAATCTAAGGAAAAAGTAACTTCATACAGCAAAAGGAAGGCAAGTAGCTTGGGAAAAATAACCTCTTCCACTTGCAAAGGTGGATCTGCAAGAGAAGATGCTGGCTAAAGTCTCTTAGTCTTCTCATAAAAAAAAAGGAGTATTCTTAAATTAGCCTACTGAATGTACAATCAGTGAAGTGAAGGTATAGGTTTCACACAAGCTAACAGATTAAGTACCAGGCTTCCCATACTCTCCCACTGATATGAAACATACAAACTCTTCTCCTTCATTAGGAACCATTTTTATTTAGTTAGTTCAGATGAAGAATACTTTCTTGCTCAGACTGAGAAAACTTTTCCCCCTCCTGTAGCAAAGAAAAAGCTACCAAGAGTTAGATACAGATGCCTCTAAACTAGTAGAAGCTTTTCTGCTGATTTCAGTAAGCATTGATTCACCTCCTAAGCACAGAGTTATTCAGATGTTTGCCATGGATGAAATAGGGCCTCTTGTGGAATGTTAAGAAACAAAAATGTAAACTCAGGAATGACCAATAGGTCAAAAATCAGTTTTATGTGCAAAGCTCTGTAACTCACCACCCACCAATACAGAAGTCCTTAATGACAGAATGAATACAGTTCGAATGCCTAGAATAGCAACATTTCAGAGCATATGCAGGTACTGTTAAGTCTGCCTGAAGACTATCCATGGATGTCTTTGCACATGGAAGCTTTGTGTGTGATAGAACAACTGTGGCAGCATCATTCACAAGCATTTTGAAGTACTTGAACAGCCACTCTGAAGTAGCCCTTCTGCAATTCATTAGCCCTTCTCAACCCCACAAGAGCACAGCAGATGTTTGGATTGTATTCTGTGGGTGAGACTTCAGTCAAAGAGAAATTTAGGACTTGGGGACTATTCAATCCTGGATTAAAATATTGAAGAAGAATTTAAGATCATTGCCAAAACAGCTGTTGTTTACTGTCCCTTAACAAACCAGATGACTTGAGAAAACATTTTTTAACAAGCTGACTACAGGAAGTCCAGTATTCCTGTGACACATATCTTAGGCAGCTGTAAGTTTGTACTCCAGCTGCACTGTTATATCTCTTGGCAGCCTGTGTGCTCTGTTCTTTACGCAAACCTATTACTCCTAATGCATATAGCCAGGAAATTCCATGGGAGAAAAGGGAATCAACATGGATGAACCTCACAGTGCTTAAACAGATCAGTTTACAATAAATGTGAGTCACTCTTGGATGAATCCTGTTTCTCCAGTCAGGAGAACTCATTGACAAGTTGCCTGTGGTTGGTAAGCCTAAGGTTCAGCCCTCTTGGCTCTCAGTTGTCCAGTTAACCCTTACATCTCCTTCTCCTCTTTTCAGTCACTCCTCTTCCATCTGAGATGCTGTCAAAGACAAGAATCTGCTTTATAAAGTCTTTTCTTCTTTGGTTTCTTGCTGGTCCTGAGCCTCTGCTACAAATTTGCTGGACAGACGTATCTATGTAGGACTGTAGATCAAAACTTCCCCAGAGACTGGAGGTCACTAAGTGTGTCTCCTATTAATAACAAAGTGAACTCAACATTTTTATTTTATAGTTGGGAAAATTAAAGCACTAAGAGCTAGAACTCAGCTTCTAAGGCAGGCTGATACTGAATGTCTGAGTTGGGCATGCCTTTCAGAGGCATTGAGTATCTGGGAACTCCAGTTAGAGCTGAGGAGAAGTTTGCCCTTGTGCCGTCAAGTTAGCTACCTGCCCAGATTTTCTGATTTGAAAAAGGACAACACTACATTATAAAGCACAGTAGGATATTAATCTAAAGTGACATTAGCATTATTGGCTTATTAAGTTGACGTTACTGCTGGTTTTGAGCACTGTGGGCGAGGATTCTGTTTCTGAATATGAGAAAAGCATTCAGAAGTAAACAACCAATTAAACCTCATAGCATCCCTGTGAAGCATTTTTAGAGATGATATGGGGAAATGAAGTAACTGGTTTCAAATGCTGTAAGTTAGGGTAGGTCAACACAGATGGACTCCAGTGCCACAGCCTTATGCTCCAGTCTGACTGGGAGACAAGCACCTGCACTCTGGAAGCCATGTAACACTGTTAATGAAATGAGATGCCCTAAGCTCTGCCTCGCAATGCTCTACCTCTCAGTGGAGCTGATGAGTTTGAGAGGAATGGCATGCTAACATAGTGATAAAAATTTCTGGATCACCAGTTCTGTGTTTAGCCAGTATGAAGTCTAGGGGGGGCACTCTGCATTACCAGTGGTTTTCGAACTTTGATCTGCTGATTCTCACTCCCCTGCATCACTGACCAGAATACATCATCTTGTGTACTTGGGGAATAATGCGGGCATCTTATGCCAGCTCTGCACATTACAGTTAAGCAAGCACCTAATATCCTGTTTTAACAGTAGTGTTTGATTTAGCAGGTTGGTGAACTCTGTACTACAGTAAAAGATGAGTCATTTTTATAGATTGTGGCAAAGCAGCCAAGTGGAGTTTAACCCACGTTTGTTAACATTTGTCGTGGTTTAACGCCAATGAGCAACTAACACCACGCAGCCGCTCACCCCTTCCCCCACCCCAAGTGGGATGGGGGAGAAAATCGGGAAAAAAAA
>JANZLQ010000079.1:46629212-46657918 GCA_026212715.1 Elanus axillaris
TGGCTGGGCATGAGAAGCTGAAAAATCCTTGACTTAGTCTAAACACCACCCAGCAGCAACCAAAACATCAGAGTGTTAACATTCTTCTCATACTGAACTCAAAACGTAGCACTGTACCAGCTACTAGGAAGACACTTAACTCTATACCAGCTGAAATCAGGACAACATTTCCATGCACTAGTGGCACACCAGTAGCTCATATTCACAGCCAGTATCTTGTGAAAAGGACACCGTCCAGTGCTCCCCAGGGACACTAACATGCTTCTAAGAGAAACCCCTTTAGTGTTCTTTAAGAAAGAAGCCACAAAAGTGGGGAGCTTGTGGACACCTCAGAGCAGCAAGGAAGGACATATGTGAAGGAGCAAGAACAAGGCTGCAGTGGAGGCCTCCTTGGGTTCCAAAAGAACTTTCCTACACTGTCAGACCTGAGACTTGATTCTGTCTCCAAAGGCTTTTGCAGTGAGGTCATTTGCAGCTAAGTTGGCATAGAACCCCTGAAGTCAGTAATGCTAAAGTGATTTACAGTAGCTGTCTGTCTGGCCTTGTTTTCTCTCTTTCTCTATCAAGTAAAAGGAAGTGTAAATAGAGAAAGCTTGAGTATTTTGTAGTGCACACCTCTTAGATTTCTATGTAACATGTAAGAATAAGTACCCTGCCAGTCAGGAATCTCTCTGAGCTTAATAAAGGTAATTCTCAGACCCAGATGAAAAAGGAGTAGTTAGCTGCTAATAAGTAGCTGGTCTCTAAAAGAAAAAAAAAAAAGAATGTTGTTTAGGTGGAGCATTACAGGAGGTATCTTGGTGTTTGTGGTGGGAGAGTCTTATATGAGAGCCTGTGGGAGAAGAGGGAAAAGTACTGCTCTAAATGGGAATGCTCTGGTAAAGAAGCTACCTTTATCCTTGAGGAAAAGTGGCTGATTTGGTTTCTGTGGAACACCTTTCTCATAGGATCTTGAGAGATTGTTTAAGCCTTTTCTTAAAATTACCATCTTCAGCCAGTTAATGTTTTAATTAGGATTTAATCCTTTATGTATTAGACACCTCTGGCAATTTTCTTCTGTCATAAGGAAAACAGGACAGAATAGTATTCTATGTTATTGAGTGAAAACAAAAAGCTGAGAGAAGAAAATACTTTTCACATATGGTATCAGCCAGAAATCAATCCATCCTTCCTTACAGGTCTATCCTTTACAAGTGAATGAGGCTTGCAAGTGAATGTGACCAAAGTGGCCGAATCCCATCTATGTCAATACCAAGACAGCGTAGTCTATCTTGCTTCAAATTTTGCTTTGGAATCCACAGTCAGGATTCAGCATAGCAATAATGGCACCTGGATCTGAGTATAAAACCAGACTGTACAGTGGTGATAAATAAGGAAAATCAAACTAAAAGGATAGGGTGTCCTATGCTACAGCCAGAGAGATTGATTTAACTTTTTAAGGATTGCCTGTGAGAAGCTTATTCCCGTGTGCTGCATGGTATATGTATTGTAGAAAGCTAATAAATATGCAGCACTCATACAGACTACTTTTTGTGGTGAAGTTTAGTATTTCTTTAAAAAAAAAGGTGAACTGAAATGCTCTCTGAAAGTGAAAATTTCTAGTAGCATGTAATACAAACTCCTAAGGGCAGTAGAGAGGGTTAAATCAGTGAAGAGATTCTTCTTGAATGTGTTCAGTCTTTTGTTGAACTTGCAGAGGTTGCAGAAGAAGGCACAGAAGGCACAGAAACAAAGACCTTCCTATTATTTTTCAATTTCAAGGTAGCTGACTCATTGGTATGATTTCAAACCATGGAAGTGTTTCCATTAGTGAAGGCTTGGGTACTACTTGTCAAGTTGACACTATTAAGTGTTTTACTGCTCAGTGAAGCAATGTGGGTTTTGGTGGAATTCAGTCCTCCTTTCAGTATTGCTGGTGGCCTGCTATATGAGTTCAGATAAGTCACTTCTACTTTCCATATCTCTTGTAAATAATAACCTCCTTCATTCCTGCATCCTGCTCAACTGTATGTGCGTTAGATAGCTTTGCACCTTGTTAAGTAAGCACTGCGGTGCTAGAGAATAGCTAGGTACTTGCAGTGCTACTGAACAACAAAAGAGTTTTATTTTCTTTTAAGAAATAGATTAGATAATGTAATGAGTAATCTCAATCACACCTTGTCATTTTGCAAAGGTCAGGAATTATATGATTAATAGTAACAGATCTTATGGAAAACCCCAGTAACTCATTGCACACTTACAAAGGGCATCTGAATGTTACTCTGTCTGAAGTATTATGTTACATTGACAGTTGTCCTCTTGAAACAAGGAAATATACTGCACTATAAATAACTTGAAATAAGAAGGAGAGCATCAGATTTCAAAATGAACTTGGCTTATTTGAGATATTGAAGATATGGTCAAAATAAAAAGATGGCATGAAATTTACCACAGTTGAATGTAGGATGTTGTCTGATATTGAAATACCTGCACAGGCACTGGACAATGAGCAATTTGTCAGGCAGGTTTTCTTCAAGGAAGACTGAGGATTATAACAGATTGCAGGCTAGCTCAATGCTAGTGATCAACGTTGCTTTAATACTAGGACAGAGGCCAATATTGTAGTGACATCCTGGTAACATGAATTGACTAGAAGGGTTTCAGTTTGAGCACAGTGCTTCTATTTGAGAAAGAGCTGAGATAATTGATGAGAATGAGTACCATCAGGCTAACAAATGTGACCAAAGAAGGGTGGGATGAACTAAGTTCCTCAGCCTAAAGAAGAGGATACTTGGTCTCTATCTTTGCAGAGGACAGAAGAGTCACCAATGTGCTTGAAATGCATTGGGAAAGACTCAACATAAACATTATGGGGAAACCCATAAATGGTAGGACACAGATCTTCTGTGAGTGCTGTGAAACTTTTGTTGTCAGAGGGTCTTAAAAACACGTTGAGCAGATTTCTGTCAGAAATGACAGATACTACTGTTCTTCCTTTCAGACAGGGGAGTGAAATAATGATCTATTAATGTGTCTTCTAACCATCTCTTTCTAGGATAGCTGTCGTCCCATCAGCTGATCTGGAGTCATTATCATCATCTAGAAAGTGTGTGGAGGAAAACATACAAATCTCTGCATCCACAGGACTTAAAGGTGCAAACTGCAACTTTATGGCAGGGCCATGAGCGCACTTATAAGCTTTAACTGTCTTAACTGGTCACACCAGAGACCATCACACATGCACCCTCTGTGCATGGTCCAGGAGTCCCATTTAAGTCCAGACCTGAGCATCCTGTCCTGTCCTGAGCTGTGTTGTACGTGTACCTTTCTCCATTCCTGTCTTCTGTTGCTCCTGAGTTGTTTGGATCTCCTGACTTCACCTAGAACCTGATTCATTACTTTGCCTTAACTGATGATTACTAGACTGTTGATGGAACCTGTTATTATCACCAACCTGAACCTGATGCTGCTTGGGTACCCTGTCATGCAGGGCATGGCCTGTGCTAGGATCCCCCTTGACTCATGGCTTTTTTTCCCTTAAAGAGCAGTCTGGCTCTTTTTGATCCCTGACACTTCAAGCCATTGCCTTCAGAGGTACCCTAATTCTCCACCAGACTAATTCCTACCAATACCAAAATGAAATTCAATAGAGGAGCAACCACACTTAATAAAATATTGTTCTGATTTATTAAAATTTCTCAGTGGTGCTTTTAGATAATGCAGGCTTCACCAACATGAGGGGTTTTGTGCAACTTCTTGAGCAAACATGAAGGTTTTTGAATGCTACTTACGTTCTGCTATTATACCAGTGTTTTGTCAGACCACCAGTTGACAAATGAACCACTGAAACAGGTTTTTCTTTTCTGTTGTCTAGAATGTACTACTAATCTTTAGTATGAGAACACATCAGTAGCAGAGCAATTGCCAATATTATTCTTCAACCTCTTATCCTTCCCAAGCTCACAGGTGTCTACTGAAATGGCAGAGCACTCTTAAAAATAATGTCCACATTAGAATGCCTTGAAAACAACCAACAGAGTGTTCTCTGGTTATGTTACAAAGTTTACTGAGAAGATCACCTTACATATAGGCAATGATGGTATTCATGGGCATAGCGTTCAGAGTAAAACAAAGGCATTGTGATGAAGTAGAAATGAGTGAAGGTATTGCAGCAGCTTAATACTGATAACGTCGTCATAGCACAATCCATTTAATGTATTGTCCCCAGTGTTCCTATGACATCAGTTAAATGCAAATGGTAACTATTATTCTATGCAGCTTAGTAAATGTATCACAATTTTATTGTCTAGGAAGCAGTCCGTGGTTTAGGTCTACCGTTATAAATAAAAAAACCTTGACTAAATTCCTTGAAAATGAAATTGTATGTAACTCACCAGGCTACTACTGAAAGAACTGTCTTCAAGGGACTCTTTGTATCCATCATGTTGAGAATTCTTGAATGTCACTGTTATCACTGATGATAAGTATGAACTGCTACAGCACTGAGTAATGTTGATGGAACAGCATTATATTCTCAAAGAGGAATAAGCCATAACTTTATAGAAATACACAGAAACATTTTTGGAATGCTGATTTCTTAAGAAAAGTGCAAAGCAGCCCGAACACTGACAGCTGGGATTGTTTCAGTAGCACAGACTTAGCAGTACTAACCTTCATTCCCTTGCTCTATGCCCTCTTCTAAGCACGTGTGCTGCATGTGAAGAAGGTACGTCTTTGTCAAAAGTGCTTAAGAACAAAATTCTCTGGCCTCTGGTTAGCAGAATGGTTTCTCTTGCAGCTTTTAGGCAGCTATAAATTATGACTTCAGATACGTCCCCACAGACACCTCAGTTGGTGGCTTATGGTTACATGTCTCTGCTCTCAGTTGCATTGAATATGACATTGCCATATTTTAAATCCTTCTAATTTGCTGTCCTTTATTCCCTAGCAGTAATAGAACTATTCCTTAGTCCTAGAACAAGGCCTGGATATTTTTGTCCTGTGTTTGTGTTGTGTCTACCATAACAAAATCCTCACCCGTAAGTGCATCTCCTGGGTGTTAATGCAATACAATTAAACAATTATTGGGTCATGTTAACATCAATACAAAACTTGCTGTATTGTTTAACTGATGGTACCTAGATAATTGCCAAATAACCTATGATACTTGTTTTTTCTTTCCACTGGTGTTGCAGATAAGTGATTTAGAATGACTATCAAAAGTATTAGCAAAAGTGATAATATGAGGTTGTAAAAGTGTGACTTAACAAGGTTCGATGGCAAGGTTCACTCTTAATTACTGCCTGGAAGAAACATAAAAAGGAAAATTGAGTTAGAATTGAGTCAGAATGACTCACACAGAGACCAGAGATGCAAAAGGCTAAGGGAGACCCTCCTGTTAAGTCACGAGATTCAGACTGGACTACCTTGCTTTCTAAACCCCTGATGGAGCTTAGGTGTGGCTAGACTTAGTTTCAGACTTGGTCAACGGTTTATGTCTAATGGTATTAATACAAAGGGTAAGGAAAACCTCCCATTGAGTCATGAGGTTCAGAATGTACACCCTTGCTTTCTAAATTTCTTCTCAGAGAGGAGTCTAGGTGCAGCTGGATCTAGACTTAGTCCCAGACTTGGTCAATGGTTTATGTCTAAGGGAATTAGACACATGGATTTCATTAGTATTAATTCAGCATGCTATCAGGCAGTTAACAAGGATCTGTTGTGAATAAGGGGTCTCTCTGCCTTGGGTGAGGAAGGATCTTTTAATCTCTGGTAAGGAATCTCAAACCTCGAGAGGTGTATCTGCTTGAGGGGAGACTTGTCTGGCATGCAGTCCAGTTGCAATACAGGGAGAACTCAAATTAGGCTCATCCAGTGATCCATCATTGGTAAAAGGTCTCTCTGCCTTGAGGAGCAACTTGAGAGACGTCCCAGCTCGAGGGGAGATCACCGCGATGCAGCCACACTGCCTAGCAAGGAGAGCTCAGAGAGCTCACTTAGGCCATCATATTTGTGGAATAAAGAGGTTGGCTCGTAGTCAAATTGCATACAATGGTAGAGGTATGCACGAGACTCCTTGTACCCACAACTTTCTTTCTTCCTTGATAAATATGTCTTGGAAAACCCACCTGCTATTCATGTGTTAATTGCACGATCGGTGATCCAAGCTCACATGCATCGATGATCACTGTGTCACGCTGCTCTTCTGTGGATTTTCCAGAGTTCTTGGCCTGGCTACAACTCAGGTGTTTACCTCCTTTGGAGCCTGTACTGAACTACTGCTAGTTTGGTCAAGGGGTTGAGTGCATCTGTCACAGCTGGTGTGTTGTTTTGTCTTTTAAAACAGACTGCCTTATTGATAACTTCAGTCCTAGCCTCATCTAGCGTGTTTGACTGTGTAAAGCCTGAAAACTACAGGTCTAGATGTGGACTGGTGGGAGTAATAACACAATATGTTACATGAGACATGAAGGCCTGCTGTGATCTTTCTGAAGGTGCTGCATGTTATCATAATAACACACCGCTGCCTAGCCTTCCGAGGATATCTGGCAGGGTTACAGACAACAGTAGCCAAATGAATAAAAATTTCCTGTACAGTATGTAGATATGTGTAATTGACTCCCTATCCCTCTCAAGCCAGCATGAGTTGGTCCCTTTCCCTCTTCTTCTGTCTTAATTAAACATCACATGTCTTGTCGGGGTGGTTCATATTCACTATATGGCCAATAGTACCTGTCTGTCTGTAACTGATAGTACTTTTGCTTGTCTTTGCCTTTCTTCAGGTGTTCAGAGGAGAACTACCTTTTACCCAATTGTCTCTTTTGAATCAGATTAACTCAGTTACAGCTAAGAGGTAAGAGGTAATGATCTTTGGACAGCTAACTAAAGATAAGACAAATCAGAAGTACATTCCAGAGGAAATGGAGCAAGTTATAGAGAAAACCTGCAGATCATGCTGCTCAGAAACAAAAGGTGGGAGCAGAATAAGGATGCTATTCTTTGTGAAGACAATTAGTGTGGACTCACAAAAGGAGGATCATGGCTCACAAATCTGATATCCTCTCTTGGAGAGGGAAACTATTGACATGATTAACCAAGATGAGAGGAAACATACAAAAGGCTTAACCCCCAAAGGAAGGAGCAAGGTAGATAGACAGCTTAAGTGGATAAGGAGTTAGTTGCAAGTCTGAAGACAGAATGGTGCAAGGCACAATTACAAAGCCTAGAAATGGATTACTGTGGGATTGGAAAGAAAGGGATACAGTGAGAGAGCTGAGGGAAGATAGCCTTGACGGTTGTGTTATTTCACAGGTAACAGTGTCAGGGTGTCTGATACAAGCATGTTGATTCCCAGTTCAAAAGAATCACTTGCATCTCACATGACAAAGCAACTTTTATAAACATGGAAAAGAAAAATGTGCTTTGAATATTAGAAATCTTTAAGGCAATAGGAACCGTTATAATCAATTGACTTGATTATTTATGTTATGGACCCTGAACCATATATCTTTCACAGCTCTGATCACCTTTTTCTTTGTGTCCCTACAGCAATCCTGACTGCTGAGAACTACTGCAGTGCTGGTGCTTCTCGTAAGAACTTGAAGGACAGAAGGCATGTCATGAGTTTTCTTGTGCTTCTAGCTCACTCCAGACAGCCTCAAACTGTGGTTGGATGCAGTCCTTCAAAGCCTGCCAGCTTCCTAAGGCTGTGAGTGGATGTGCTTTCTTGACAACTCCAAAGGGCCACCCTTTTGTGCTCCCTGTTTTGCAGGACAAGAGAAAGGATAGTTTCTTCTAATGAGGTTAAGAGTATGTCACTATTTCACTGCTTTGAACAGTCATCCTAAAGTGTAAGTAAAGACTCTGGTTAGCCATCTTGATGTGGAAGCGTGCCTACTTTTAAATAAAAGTAGCTTTATTCTGTTGGAAGAGCTTTCATTTCCCCACTTTTGAGTCCCCAGGATATCCCTCCATCCACCAGCTGTGAGGCCAGTTGAAGATCCTGTATCAGATCTTGCCAATACACTAGTGCTCTAGCTGTCAGTTGGCTCTGGCTCAGCATATTAGACTATACCTGTTCCTGGAGGAAGAGTATCAGCCCAGTCAGGTCCTTACAGATGTTATCACTGCTCTCCCTTTTTGGCCTTTCTGTCACCTTGTTAGTGAACAGCTGATACCCCAGTCTCATGAGGTTCATAGCTGAAGTGAAAGTACCTGCAACCAGCTGGAACTGTCTGTCAGGGCCCTGATAACACTGACAGGGCTTACTGGCCCTGCCCAGCCTCCCCCAGGGTCTCCCCCATCCTGCCATAGCAGCCCTCCTGGGGGGCTGCAATGCCACAGCAGGGCCAGTCTCCAGCTCCCTTCAACCCTGCTGGGCTCCAGGCTGATGTCCCAGCCTGGCCTCAGCCCATCCTAGTCCCCATCAGGTTCCTGATCCCTGGGGCTGGGGCTGCCCCCAGTTGCCCACCCCACCTTCCAGCTGCCCTGCTCCTGGCTGGGGTGCTGGGACCCAGCCCAGCACCATTGCTCCCATTGGGAGCCCCATAGCTCCCAGCCGCCAGGAAGCCACCAGCCCACACTGGGCCCTGACACTGTAGCAAGAGGAGTACAGCTCTTCCCCTTTGCTGTACTGAGGCCGTAAGAAAAGCTGGAGGACCCGAATTCTACCTATTGCTGCTCTGTCTGGCAGATTTATGTTACAAAGCTTGTGAGGCTGAAACCTGAGCTATTCCCTGTAGTGGAGGATATTATAGGGAGTTTAAAAGACATGCATGAAAGGATCCATAATTTCACACCTTTTCATTTTTTTCCCCTGAAGTTAGGGATAGGTCAGTGAATGCATCACTTAATTCTTTTAATTATTATTATTGCCATTTTATTATTTTTACCTTTATCATAATTTTCTTCCTTTCTGTCCTGTTAAACTGTTCTTATCTCAACCCATGGGTTTTACTTTTTTTCCCCCAATTCTCTCCCCATCCCACTGGGGGGGACAGGGGGAGTGAGCAAGCAGCTGCGTGCTGCGTAGTTGCTGCCTGGGGTTAAGCCACAACAGGATTTTATCTGCAACTATTTTTCTGTGCCAGTTTGATATCCCTAACTATGATGTACATCTCATTTGTTTATACATTAAAAGGTAAGTGCACCGTTGGAATTATGAAAGTTACAGCATACCCAAGGCATATTTACATGTGCTGAGACGATCATCTGTGCGCATGCTGAACTGGACCCATAGCCCTGTAGACTGGAGGCTCATCTGCCTTTCCAAGCAGGAAGCTCACTCTGGGACGGGCGGCTGCAGGGTGATGTTGGAGCCAGCTGGCCCAGTTTCATTTCACCCTGAGTTCCAGCTTCCCGTGGGACAAGTCCTGGTTAAGAGAGGTCATCAATGTAAGACCAACACAGCCAAATCTCTTGCCTTGTTTTCTTCCCAACTAGATGAGCTGAAAGAATTTTATGAGAGAAGAGTGACAGTATTTTGTTCGTAACCTGTCTGTTCCTGTGCCTTGTCTGAAGGTTTGCACCAGCCACTCTTTCTGGTCCTTGCGTTTGCGTTAAAGTGCTTAGAACTGGTCTTCTGAAAGATCAGTGGAACATGAGTTTCCTTTACTAGGATGTCTTTTGGATGAGGCTCTGCCTCCCTGCTGAGCCGCCGGACGGGAACGGGAGTCACAACCTCCCTCCTCCCCGCCCCAGCTGCGCGCGCGCGGCGGCGACGTGCGGCGGCGGTGACGCTCCGTCCTCTCGCGAGAGAGTGGGCGGCGCGCTGCCGGCGTCCAGCGCTTCCTATAAATAGCGGGGCGAGGCTGGGCCTCCCCAGTCAGCGGCAGCAGCGGAAGCCGTTCGCGTTTTTCTCTCCCTCGCTCCCATCCTTCCTTCCGTCTTCCCTCCCCGGGTGAGTACGGCCGCTCCGCGGCACTCCGGGCCGGCTCTCGGCGGCCGCGGCGATGGCGGGAGCGCTCGCCGCCCGCTCGCCCCGCGGGGCTGACTCGGCAATATGGTGGAGTCTGCCGGCGCAGCGGGCGGGGGCTGCGGGTCCGGCTCCGTCTGCGGCTCGCCGCGGGGCCGCCCCCGCTGCCTCCATCGTCGCCCCTGCGGTACCCGAGCCCCAAGTCCCGGTGTATTTGGGTAGGCCGCTCAAGGCACTGCCGGGACCAGAAAGTCCCGAGATACTTGTCCGGCCCCGGCCGAGGCCTTGGACAGCCCCGTCCCTGACGAGGTCCGTGGTGGCACCTGAAAACTGGGGCGGCTTCCTCCCTTGGGCACCGCAGTTAGCCCGGGCAAGCTCCTTGAGTCTTCTGCGTGGCTCTTGGGGCTGCTTTCCGGTCTTTAACTTATTTCCATAGCGGGGGGTGGGGGGGGAGCAGAAAAGAAATTTGTGGCTTAGTTTATTCACTTTTCTTCTGAAGATCTTTTGCTGTCTCCAAAACGCTTTAGTACCGTGGGCTTTGGTTCTGGCATCTCGCTTACTCCAGTGAAGTGGATCTCACATCTGCTAGAGCTGAAACTATTCAAGGGATCTCTGAAGCTCTGCAAGATCCTAGCAATCTTCCATGTCTTGAAGAGCAGCAATAACTTCACAGACTTAACTCTCTTATTTTAGTGACTAAAATTCAAATCCATGCAATGTGTGGCGGGATCTTTGGGGACACTTTAGAAATACTGAACAATCCTTATAAAAGGTCCTTCTTCCTCTGGAGGCCAGATTCTGAGGGGTTAGCCTCTTCTCCTGTTCTACAGCATGCTTTGAGGTTCAAAGTGAAATTCAGTTGTAGTCTTAAGTAATCTGGCTTGTAATGCTATGTGAGAAACAACATGTTTCTGGGTGTATTTCAATACTTGATAGGTGGAAGGAAAACTTCTCTGTTACTGTTGTAACCTTTATTTGTTACCTACTTGTATGTTCCATGTACAGTGGTTAATCTCACTACAGGCATTACCTTATGGCACATGTGTGTTAATATGTGCAAATATGCCTGTAAAATGTTAAGATTGCCTTTGTCCTTGTTCCCCGTTATGTAATGGGGAAAGGTTTTACTTGACCCCAGGCACAATATTAACACACTTCTGATTCAGTCATACATGTGAGAAAGAAAGCAGCTGGTGACTTTTTAAGAAACATAGCAGAAAGCCTTGAAAACTACAGTCCTTTTGAGGACTGACTTCTGGCTTGCCTTTCTGTTGCTTTCATTTATGAAGGTTTTTCTGGAACTTAAGGGTCATATGAAGCCATCAATGCAAAAAGTGCTTCTTGCAGATCTAGTTCTGCCTGCATGCATGCATAGAATGACAGTGCACTTTTGTGTGTTCTCCTTATGTGGTCCTGCAGTGCCCCTCCTCTCCTTTTATAGGGTTCATATGGGGAGAGCTGTTAGCTTTTTCTTCATGGGAATACATGGTGGAAAATAATTGAGTAGAGTAGGCTTGTTGAATGACTGATGTCTGCAGCCTGTTTCAGCATGGGATGAGTAATAAGAAAGGCTAAATTAGCTTAAAGGAGAGTTACTTTCTGCAGTGGGAAAGTCCTGTGCTCTGTGTGTTAGAGGAATGCTAAATGCCCTACATGGGTGTGAGGCATGGCATTAGACTCTTTTGAGTTTAGTGGAGTGACTTGTGAGAATTGAGCTGAGGTCACTGAAGTGAGTACCTCATTTCAGTCTGCCATGTGTTTTCGAGGTTTGGACAGCAGTGATGGCTCAAATGTCAAACGTGACTCTCATATGCTACCAGAAGATCTAATCTAATTAAAGATACTGGTGGTGGATTCTTCATCTTACTTAGACATCCTAAACTAGAATTTTAGTGACTTGTTGGCTACTGGTTTTTTTGTCCTGGCTCAACAGATAAGCCCAAGTGTGTCTCTTTCCTCTAGAAAAACAAATTAATCCATCAGTTGGTAACTCTCTGGTAATTCTGCCATGAACTGCTGTACCTCAAAACCCATCTCTTGCATGTGCCCTAAATGTGTTGCCTAAACCAAACAAAGTAATTGGGAAACTAAAGTTTGGGATTTATAAATTGTTGCAATAAAATGCAGTTCCTGTATGCAAGAATGTGAACATCCTAATCCCCTTGATCAATGGGGTTGATTACAAAAGGGTTGTTGGTTTTAAAGTCTGGTGATTAGATGGAGTGGATATGAGAACGCTGTAACTCAGATATATTTCTTTCACAGGCTGTGTAAGGTTCAAGACCTGAAAAATGGCATTGGCAACGATTGATCCACAGCAGGTACATCTGATTTAGCCTCAGAGTCTTTTATGTCTACTTCAGAAAAATAGGAGTCAACTAACCTCTTTCTCTTTTAAACAGAACATTGTATCAAGGGTTGTCAACCTTCCCTTGGTGAGCTCCACCTATGATATGGTGTCCACAGCTTACATTACCACAAAGGATAACCATCCTTATCTGAAGTCAGTATGTGAGATAGCAGAGAAAGGAGTGAAGACAATTACTTCAGTAGCCATGACAAGTGCTATGCCTATCATCCAGAAACTGGAACCACAAAGTAAGGCAAAGACAGAGTTTTTAACTTTAATTCCACTGATTGCTTTATATAGCCAGATGCGCTTACGGTTTAGCATGGTCATGCTGGTCTGGAGTGCTGTTTCAGGTACCTGTTGCCTGGCTTATTGAGTAACCGATTACAGATGGGTATGATCTAAAAAAAAAAAAAAATCCAGAGCCAAAGTAGTTTCCAGCTTTTGTAATACTAAACTGATTCCTCTTGATATGCGAGATGATTGCGTAGTCTCTTGCTCAACACCTTCCTCACCTTTCACCTGGTTTAAAATGCTACTTTTGTACTTTCTCTCACTGAGAACAACTTGTGATTAAATTTGGCAGCAGTGTCACAAGGCTGTTTTTAACCAGGAGCCTGGTTTCATGAAGTGGCAGAAGGCCAGGTGCTTCAGCTTGTTCTAACAGTTACTTGTAAAGTATCAAATGGATGTTCTCTGCCTGCAAGTGAGCTTTTTTTTCTGGCACTGTAAACCTGCCTTGTTATTGGGCTTTGCTGCCTCAAATCTACCTGAAAAGGGGAGGAAACTACTTCAAGAGCTTTGTTGCATGAGCTCTGTTACAAGAGAAATTCTCAAGTGGAATTATTTATACTAAGGAAAAAACCACCAAATTAAAATTAACTGTTGTAATTTCTTTTATAGTTGTAGTTGCCAACAACTATGCATGTATAGGTCTAGACAAAATTGAAGAGAGACTGCCTATACTGAATCAACCCACTGACAAGGTAAGTTCCTTCCATGTACATACACTAACCAGAAGAATTATACACCTTTCCTCTTTTCTATTACCACTAAAAATACAGGGAGACAGATTTCAATAAGCCTTGTCTGAAGCACAGATCAGAAGCAATAAGGAAGTGAAGGGTGTTTCTATAGGTTTCTTGCCTTTGGGAGGCTATTAAGCCTCTTGTTAGTTTTTTTTGAAATTTGCCCATCATTTGACACATCTATCTATAGCTGCTGTTCACTGGTGGGCTTTTTTTTTTTTTAATTTTTTACTTTTTTTTTTTATTTGAGTTCTTGTCTCTTTCCTGCTCAGTTGAAGCAAATAGTGCCTGGATTACATTCACTGAAGTGTTTTGAGCTGAAGGCTGCATGGCAGTCCTACTATGTTTTGTCTTGTATGTACATTTTCAGGGCAGAATTTTTCCTAGGTAACTGATACTTGTCCAATCTTTAGCATAAATTTATATTTCCTGGATTATGCAGCTCTCACTAAAAGATACTTTTAGTGAATCAATGTGTTTCCTGTGGCAGGTTGTCGCCAATGCCAAGGATGTAGTTGTTGGAGCCCGAGAAGCTGTAACAACCACTGTGACTGGTGCCAAGGAAACTGTTGCTCACACGATCACTGGAGTTGTGGGCAAGACTAGAGAAGCAATGCAAGACAGTGTAGAAATGACCAAGTCAGTTGTCAATGGCAGCATTAACACTGTCCTGGGAAGTCGTGTGGTGCAGATGGTGAGCAGTGGAGTGGACAGTGCTCTCACTAAATCAGAGACCCTTGTAGACCAGTATCTCCCACTTACAGAAGCAGAACTAGGTAAGACCAGTTCAAGGTTTGATACTGTTGGAATGCTCGTATTGGAGAGAAGCAAACAATCATCCATTTATTACTTATTCATCGTGGGGAGGGAGCATGTGCTTCCCAAATTCCCAAATGCCTTGCTGCTTGTAATAGCATCTTCTTTGCAGGGAAGCAGAGTGAAAGTAAGAGTTTCCAAGAATGGTTGTCTATCAGCCTACCCTGGTGCTAAAGGACTACTAAAACATTCGCAGTATTCAGCAGTTAGGAAGCAAATAGAATTGCCTCAGACCTCTTAAGTTTTCTTCCAGTGGTCAGCTGGCTTTCTTTCTATGTATCTAGAGAAAGAAGCTGCAAAAGTTGAAGGCTTTGAAGTTGGAGTTCAGAAGCCAAGCTACTACGTTAGACTGGGATCCCTGTCTTCAAAGGTCCGCACACGTGCCTACCAGCAAGCCTTAAACAAAGTTAGAGATGCTAAACAGAAAAGCCAGGAGACAATCTTGCAGCTCCACCACACTGTTAGTCTGGTAAGTTTAAGCTTACACTTGAGGTACAAAAAGGAAATATTGGCATAGTTTTAGAGTGCAGAAAACAGCCAAAAGAGGCATAGGAAAACTGGAATTGTGCCCTTGGACTAAATGCATTTTCTAAATATAAAGCACTTCCCATTCAGAACTCTTTACGAACATTCAGGAGAGGTCCTAAATCAGGCTGAGCTGTAAACTAACCAATGATTGCTTATAGTTTTAAGCACTGCAGAAACAGAAGTTATATGTTTAAAATTATATTCCTGTTTTAGAGTGCTGAGTTTTGATACAGACTTCATTCAGTGAAGAAGGTGTCTTGCAATGTAAAAACACTTCAGTCCTTTAAGTCAGATTCTTTATGGGTTTGCTCTTCTTGCTGTGGGTATCTGAGTGTTCCTTGGTACTTCAGTAGTCTTATCAGAACAATGTACAGGACAAACTGTGCATATAGAGTCATGGCCTCCTGTACACTTTCAAATCCTTGTGTAGGATGCTAGTGGGGGAGGGGAAAGTAGCTGAGGCAGAGGTGTACACTACAGAACATCACAAAACTACTTCCAGTTTTCTCCTCTTTGAAGAGAAGGAAACACTCTTAGATTCCTGGAAGTCTTTTGTACTGAACTTTAAAAGTATTTAAAAAGGAAGTTACAGAGCAGGTAAGGTAGTGTAGCCCTAATTGAACTGTTTGGACTCTTTGCTTTACTTCCTTATTTGGCTGTTATTTCAGATCGAATATGCCAGAAAGAACATGAATAGTGCCAATCAGAAACTTCTTGATGCTCAGGAAAAGCTTTATCAATCCTGGGTAGAATGGAAGAAAAATACAGGCCAAAATGATGGTGGTGAACTGCATAGCGCTGAGGTAAATGGATATAAGTGTAAATCAGAAATAAATGGATTGTATACTGCCAAGGTAATGGCAAACTAACAGTCCCCAAAGTGTGCAGCATCGTAACAGTACAGAAGCTTATGTGCAGATGTGGAATCTGAATGTAAAGCTCAGGGCAGCTGACTAGTGACTGCTATGAAAAGTAGGAGATGTGCAAACTCTTAAAAGAGGCTACTTCCTGCAAAGACTCTGGGTTTGTTCTCCCTTCAAGAGAGTGCTCATCCTGTTTAGCGTGTGAACCTGTGTTGGGATATCCATGTGTAGATCAGCTAGGACTCACTTACCTGATACGGCAACACCAGAAATAAGTTTGTCGGCATAAAGCAGCCTTAGACACAGACTCAGTGAGTCTTATATGTAGCTTCAAACAGTGATTCATTGAATAGAATATACTTACCTGCTGTGACTTGTTATCTAGAGTTGAAACAAAAGCTTGCTTATCTGTCACTGGGTAGAAGCTACCGATGTTTCTAATCCACAAAGTACTTGAGCACTGAAGAAATAGCAAGTAGTTTCAGGTCTCTGACTCTTCAGACTTAAGACCTGTTTTATTATCTGCTATAGCTTTATTTTCCTTACACCCTCTGTACTTTGCTGCTTTATGTATCTTGACCAACATAAAGCTGCTACAGTCATAAAAAGATACTAATGAGCTGTTATGCTTTTTGTTTCCAGCATATTGAGTCAAGAACTCTAGCTATTGCACGGAGCCTCACTCAGCAGCTTCAGACAACCTGCCTCACACTGGTCTCGAGCCTACAGGGGCTGCCACAGAATGTGCAGGATCAGGTTTACAGTATTGGGTCAATGGCAGGTGACGTCTACCAGAGCTTTTGGTCAGCATCCTCCCTCCAAGAATTATCAGACAGCTTTCTTATCACTAGCAAAGGGCAGCTGAAGAAAATGAAGGAGTCTCTGGATGATGTGATGGATTATCTTGTTAACAACACGCCGCTCAACTGGCTGGTAGGTCCCTTTTACCCACAGCTGCCTGGCATTCAGCATGCTGAGAGCAAAGGTGAAGGACAGAAAATTTCCAGCCAGAAAGACAAACAGCCTGAACACACTATTGAATAAACTGCATAGCATGCATGTACTCTGCTGACTGACCAAACAAGTGGCCTTAGCAAGTGTAACTGTCAAAAAAGCCTTGGAGAAAAATCCATAAACATAGGAGGTAGGGGAATGATACAGAGGAAGGACATGCTCAGACATGGGCTGTATTGTCCTGTGTAGTTAAGACATTCTAAAACTGTCTTGAGTGCCTAAATATTGGCAGCTTACAGTTATCAAGATGCCTTGTTTGTCTACCAAGTTACAAAACCTCACCATGCTTATTAATCGTATTAATACTGTTAGTCTAAATGAAACCTACCATGGCTAAAAGCATCTGATTTGTTGCTTAACCTGTACCAGAATGGTATAAAAGCCTTACCTACTATGAAATGCCTTTAAAAGCCCTGCAGTCTAGCTAGGTATGCTTAAATTCCTTGTTTGGTGTGGATCACGCATTTGATTATTATGGACCTGTCTGTCTCAAATTCTACTGCTACACAATTCATGACAAAAGTTCTCCAAGTGCAGAATTCCAAAGCTTAAAGTGGGGTTTCTGAACAAGTCAGCTGGAGTTACTTAAATGCTGTGACAGTGTTAACTATAAAAACTTTACTATTGTATAACGTAGTAACCTGACCACAGAATCGTAGAATGTCTCAAGTTGGAAGGGACACATAAGGATTATCAAGTCCGGCTCCTTGCTTCTCGCAGGACTACCTAAAACTAAACCATATGACTAAGAGCATCATCTGGATGCTCCTTGAACTCTGACAGGCTTGGGGCTATGACCACTTCCCTGGGGAGCCTGTTCCAGTGACCAACCAAATCGTTATCAATACATGTTTTTAATATGTAGTATAAATACAAGATTCATGCTGTTTGTACCCAGGTGCCTGCTGTTGTGTGTGTTGTTGGTTTTTTTGTAGCCCTCTTTTTGTAATTCATTTTGGATGTTAGCAATAAATGTTTCAGTAGCCAAAGTCTGTCTCCATTTCAGTGGTGTTTAAAACAAATGTAACTTGCTGTTCTGTGACTCCTTCAAACTGGGTCCAGCAGAAAGCAAGCTTAAAATGCAAATGAAGTAGACCACATTGCTAATGTATTTGTGTGTATGTATAGATAGGTAACGTACAGCTGCAGTGTTTCCTTCATCCCTTTGGATTCCTGTGCATCCTTCCATTCAGTCTTAGCTTTATTGCTGCTTTTTTTTGGTGCTTGCTGTTGCCTACCTTAAATGATGACCTAAGCTGTAACCTGATGGATCTTCTAATATTGAGAAGAGAAGGATATGGACAAAAAAACCTCTGTCCTGCTTCAGCAGTAGGTGTTCTGTGCATGAGACAGCTGGCTACTTGCTTTGGCTGCTGGCTCCCTATAAACGGTATGCATTCCTCAGCTGCAAACACCAGTTTTAAACCTGTTTATTTACCTTCTTTTGAACTTGAGTGACTAATGTGCATTAACACTCAGCTACTTGGGTGGAATTGTTCCCCAGTAAATCTTGTGAACCCCTCCCCTGGAAGAGAATTGCAGTCACTAAGAAATAAGCTTTCTTGGCTTAAGGCTGTCCACATAAGTTGTGTTTGTGTTCTTAATGTATACCCTTCTCATCTTTGCGTTGCAATCATTTAGTGTAGCAATGCTGGCAATCATTTTCAAAGAGGTCACCAAGTAGTGTGAAGCAAAAATGGAGTTCAAAGGGAGCTTGTCACCTAGTGATGCATTGCTACATGGAGCAATACCTCCACTTGGTACAGTGTGGGCACTAAAGCAAATTACATGTAATCTAGCCTTCTAATGTGATGGGGCTTGCTTAGCTGTTAAATCAGGGTTGGTCTAGAAGTGTTAGGAAGACTGGTTTAAGCACAATATTAAATAAAATTGTAATGAGGATTACAGAGGAAGATTCTATAACTTCCATCTTTAAATACTTGCTTTCTGTTGTTTAACATGAAATTAACATGAGATGGTGAAACATTTCTTTCCAGCTAGGACCCGAGTTAAGACTTCTGGAATTCTTTCAGCAATTAATTCTGTTTACTTAAGTATTGAATGAGTCTAGCCAGAGAATATCCTTTTTTATCTCCATATCTCCATCTGTAATCAAAGTTGTAGAGTGCATCTACTGTTGTAGAGGTGCTCAGGAACAGTGGGACTAATCAGCTCTGGGAGCAACTGGCAGTTGAAAGAAGGGAATTCCCATTCTTATGTGTTTTAAAATCTGAAGGCTGTGGACCTTCATTCTGAGGTGATCAATTAAGATATTCAAACTGTCCATTGTCTTTTGAGGACTGAGAAATAAACAGCACTATTTAGTATTAATGCAAGAGCAATACATCTCTCTTTGTTTTTAAGCTGTACTGCTGTTTTGGACTCGTCTTAGATAGCTTTACTAAATGTCAGAAAGCAGATGAAGTAGAAAGCAAGGAAAAATATTACCAGCATAAACCTTCAAATAATTTCTCCCTCACCATGCACTATTGGGTGACTTCTGTGTAAAAGTACTTTGACTTTTGACAGCTGACCTACAACTGGTGGCTACAGACAGAGGAATACCTGGTTAAATGCTTACCTAATGGTTGGGCTAATAGCCTGTTCTACCAAAATGCTGTACCTGAGTTCCTGTATCAAGCTACTGTGGGGTGTTGTCATTTCTTTGGATCCTGCCCCCTCCCTGAAAGTGTGTAAGTTTCTACACGCACACCCCCAGTAGAATTAGGAACCCTCCCTTGGAAGAAAAGAGGGCTGAATAAGAGCAAATCAGTATATTCTTGGTTTATTATAAACTGAATGTTTAAACTGAATTGCAACTGTAGCTTGCTTGGGTATCTTCTGGCTGGTAATTTAGTACAGCATATCCCTAGACTATTTTAATTACAGATCTACAGACAAAACTTTGTATTTTTCTCTAGCACAGTTAGAATGACTATTAAAATGCCTGCTGGAGGCAAGAATGATGTGGACACCTTCCAAAGCCATCACTGGGGTTTTTTTGGCACAGTGGACTGAACCTGAAGGGCATGCTAATAACTGCTGAAAACTCAAATAGAAGGAGGAAAATCTAAGATACAAACAGAGCAGAGCCTGCTCATAATATCAGAAGTTCTGTGGCCAGCAGGAGCAGGGAGGTGATTGTCCCCCTGCATTCAGCACTGGTGAGGCCGCACCTTGAGTACTGTGTTCAGTTTGGGGCCCCTCACTACAGGAAAGACACCGAGTTGCTGGAACATGTCTAGAGAAGGGCAGCCAAGTTGGTGAGGGGCCTGGAGCACAAGTCTTATGAGGAGCAGCTGAGGGAACTGGGGCTGTTTAGTCTGGAGAAAAGGAGGCTGAGGGGAGACCATATCGCTCCCTACAACTACCTGAAAGGGGGTTGTAGTGAGGTGGGTGCTGGTCTCTTGTGGCTGGTGATAGGATGAGTTAATGGCCTCAAGTTGCGGCAAGGGAGGTTTAGGTTGGATATTAGGAAAAATTTCTTTACTGAGAGGGTTGTCAGACATTGGAACAGGCTGCCCAGGGAAGTGGTTGAGTCACCATCCCTGGAGGTATTCAAAAAGCATGTAGACAAGGCGCTCCAAGACATGGTCTAGTGGGCATGGATGATGGTTGGACTCAATGATCTTGAAGGTCTTTTCCAACGTAAATGATTCTATGATTCTAGTTGGCCTCCTGAGCTTTATGCTGATTTTTTATTTTGAGAAGAGGTAAGATCAGCAATCCAGTTAGGAGTGAATGGAAAAAAACTTTGATATCTACACACACTCTTAACATACATTTATTTTATTCTTTGTGTGCATTGAGATACCAGTACTTGTACCACTTCTTTCCAGAAGCTGAAAGGAACAAGCAGTTACTCCAGGATGTGGCTGCACATAAGCCTTTAAAACAATACCTCTGAACCCAGTCTGTGGGTGGTTATTCTTCCTCTGGAGTCAGTGTGTACACACAGGTTTCCAAGAATACCTTTTCCTTGGTAGTATCAGGTGTAAGTATGGCACTTGTATGTAAATTATCACATTGGTGTTTGTGACAAACCCTCTCTCTTGGTTGCTGCTGTATGCAGTTTTATAAAGCTTATGTTTCCTTTTCCTCAAGACCCCTTGCAAAAAAACTGCATTTACCTGTACCATTTGTTTCTAGGCTTATGCTAGCTTTCCAATCTAATTTAGTGGATAATTCAACACTTGACATATTTTTAGGATTAGGGCAGACCTGTACTTAGAATTCTAGGCTTGCTGAATTTTATCACAGGTTCAAAGGGAGATAGCATAAATTATGCCATGACTTTTTAGGAATGAAAGACTTTATTAAAAGCTCTTCTGTGAAAAATTTCTGTTGTCTCTACTAGGGTGAAAGTTCCTGGAAAGTGGAGGACAATGTTTTATGTTCTTTACTACTGTTTTTTGAGCAGGTCTAAACTATGCCTTAGAGGTAGGGCCCCAGTTTCTTTGATTCAACATGGTAGGCCCACGTGGTATTGGGACAGCATTGTGTAGTGATGGCAGTTTGGTCTAGAAAAAAAGATGGCTGCAATAGTTCTGTTGATTGGCCAGAAAGGGGACAGTAGTTGGAATAGCATGTTAGACTTAAATGAGTATGTTGCTTGTGGTTTCTGAGTTGGTGCTGTGTCTGCTCTGCACAACATTATTTGGCATATTATCTATGCTGATGTCCAAAGTGTGTTTAAAATGCTTTCTGAAATACTTGAAAACTTTTAAGACTATACATGCTGTCTGCCAGATCACCTTCCTAGCATCCTTTCCAAGAGCCTTTTTCAGAAATGAAGGAGGTGGCCTAAATATCTGACAAAGCTAATGGATCTTCCATCTCGGATACTATTTTCAGAACAGATTTTTCTTCCAGTGAATACTATCTTCAACTAAAACACTGAAATGAAAGGCTGAAATCATACTCTTTGACTATCTAAAAAGATAAAATCACACATCATGCATGTTTTCTCCTAGCAACTTTCTAACATTTAGTAGTATTAGAAAATAAATGAAAATTCCTAGGATATTAAGGTTTTAGCATGCTAATTTTGCTGGTATTCCTTTTTGCTGCATCTATGTCTTTACTTTAGACGAGCAGACAAGCACTTCCCTGTAATTCCACCCTTGAGAAATGAAGTAGTGCTCACCATACTTACATTGTGGAGAATTCTAAGCAAATGTTATTTGACTACAAACAGCTGGTGCAGTGGTAAAGCAAATGATGTCATTAATGAATTTAAATGGAGGAGTCTTGGGAAAAGAGTTGTGGAGCTAACAATGTTAAGATAAATATTTGCTATTACTCAGAGTGTGACAGGTAGCTGAAGCAGATTTCCACAAATGAGTATGTTAGAGAAGTTTTCTTTTTCTCCTGCATTATATGCAAAACACAGAAAACTTTTTTATATCTAAAGAAAAGGAGTTCTCATCAGTGGCAATCTCAGTAAATGAAGGCTGAGAACTTTAAATTAGTGATTGCCATTTTGGAATTTAGAAGCTTGTAATTGTGATAAAAGCAACATTGCTATGAAATAAAATACAAATACAATACTTATTTACATTGTCATCTTTACTTCATTGTGGCTGTTTGTAACTTGCTCACAGATTTTTATATCTTTGCAAGAACAATTCTTTGTTGTGGTTCAGCTAACTGTAAATAGAGGAAATAGCAGTCTAGCTATATTGAAAGAAAAATCTAACTGGTGTTTTAGACAGCAGCCAATAAACTGAAGTGATTTCTAATAACATATTTTTAAAATAATTGTTCAAAATTCATGGAAGTGATCTTTAGAATGGAAACCTTTTCCCCAAGGCACTTTCAATATAAAATCTCTCCTTAAGAAAGGGCTATGACCTAATGGGAATTTAATAATTGAGTTGCTATATTTTTGATAGAAATTTATGGAAGAATTTTAAAATTACATTTTGGTTGTGAGAAAGGCTATTGTCTTTTTAGAGAGGTCAACCTTAAATGGACTGCAAGAGGGGAGAATACTTTGCTGTATTTCTGGCATTTAGCAGGGAAAAGAATTTATTTTGTTTGCTCCTGCATATTTTTTGCTAAATGGATCTCTTGACTTAGACTAGTCGTACTAAGCGCAGGCTGTTTAAGTGTTGTCTGTGCAGGCTGGTTTTATTTTTCATCTACAAAGCTAATTGCTTGTAGTGGGAACTCTTTTTAGAAAAGCATGGGGATTTAAAAAGTGCATCTTTTATTCTGAAGACTTTTTTTTTTTTTCCTTTCTTTATTTTAAAAAATAATTTTGGTCCTAAACTGCTCATAGCAAGCTTTCCTATTGTGGCCTATGAATGAATTGGAAAACTAACTTAAGTAATTTCTCCATAGCCCTTATGGTTCTATATAGACTTGGATGTTTGTAATTCCTCAAACAGTATTGCTCATGTTCTTAAAATAGAATTC
This sequence comes from Elanus axillaris, assembly GCA_026212715.1. Taxonomy (NCBI): domain Eukaryota; kingdom Metazoa; phylum Chordata; class Aves; order Accipitriformes; family Accipitridae; genus Elanus; species Elanus axillaris. The sequence goes on from JANZLQ010000079.1 coordinate 46,652,124, forward strand.
CCAAATTTTGTTTTCAGTATGACTGTAACTGAAGTATCTTTGTAGACTTTTAAAAAAAAAAATTATTTCATGAGACTTGTATGTTGGGGTTTTTTTCAATATATCCTGCATTTTCGTAATCCAACACCAAGTTGACAGTTTTTATTTTTAGAATATTTTTGTATTTGAGTTTTTCCCTGCTAGGGAATGAGGTGTTACAATAAAAATCCTAATGCTGAGTTTTCCTATTAGTCTTGTGATGTACAGAAACCTACTCATATAAAACTGACAGAGGACGGTATCTCTTGAAATTAGTGGGGAAAAGTTGCCATGATAAAACTTGCAATAAAAGATCTCTTAGAAGAATGTTCACTTGTCTATTAATAGCAGCAGTGTGCATACTTATTCTTCTGTGAGGTATCACACAAATAGTGGAAAATGGCAGTGGATTCATCTTGTTCCTCCACAAATCATGTGTATATTTTTTCCTGCAGTTCAGAAGGCAAAGTATCCTAGGACTAACTTAATTATGCTGTTTCTATTTGTTGTCTATTTTGTTGTCTATTCGCAAAGTTCTAGTTTAGTGTCTGTCTATTTATAAAGCTGTTGCATGAAAGAAGATAACCATGGCTTAATTAAGAGCTATTACTTTAAGGTCGCTTTTGAGAGATCCTGTTGCTTTAAATCTTTCTGAAATTGGAGAATAAATTCTTGAAGAGCTGAGTTGTAGTGCTTAGTTGAAACCTTCTCTTATCCTTGTGGAAAAGGAAGGGAACTATTTTGAGAGGCTCAGAACATTTTGAAAAACTTGCGAAATGTTGTGCTGACATAAGAGGCTTGTGTGCCAAGTTTCTCAGCTGAATTGTCTGGTGACTCTGACTTTTGCCTGCCACATATTACAGGGTTTCTGTGAAATAAAACATAGCCATGGCTAAGAGAAAAATATAAAATCATAGATATAAGTGTATGCTCCTTAGCAACCAATTACTACAGTTTTATCTATCCCTACTTATAAAAATTTGGGAATGGATTCTCTTAATTTGTATTCTAACCTTCAAAATCTTACTACTTAAGTTTTCAGGTCCTTTTAAATTTTTCTCCCTCCATTTACCCAGGAAACCTAAATTTCACTTTAAAACACATTCAAGGATAACATTAGTGGAATTCCAGGAACTACAGCTGTGATTAAAAGTACAAACTGTTGTGAGGTTTTTGACGTTGTATGTTGTTATTGTTAAGGTTTTATTTTCTGCTCAGTGTGCTAAAACTAAATGCGGGCAACGATTTTAATGTTGCATTGAGAGAACATGATACTGAGCTGTGAGAGCATGTAACAGGTAATAAAAGGCTGGATCATGTAACAAAGGTTTTGTTTTTTTTTAAAAAAAATCTATATGATGCCGATTGTTTTGCTGTTTTCAGCAGCTTTTCCCAGTAATTTGGTTTCACATATGTGAAGTGCAAACAGCACTTTCCAGATTACATGTTATTCTGACTCAGGACTTTCCTTTAAGGGGAGCAGGGAGAGGTTGGTTTATTTATTTACTTATTTTTATAATTCTGTGAACAAATCCAAGCATCTACAAGGCAAACTGAAACATCTTAGACTTAACAGTTTTATGATTAATCCAGTGCAAGTCAGTGCTGCTGCTGCTGAAAGGGGCGTACTGCTGCTGCTTTTATACTGACACAGTGAATCATTGGAGAACTGCTCTGGTTAAACACTCAACAGTCCCTGCCAGGTTAGCGTTCAGCTAGAGCAATTCCTTGTTCTAGTTCACTACATGGTTGTACAAACTATAGTTCTGGACAAAAGTGAAGGTGGGAATGAGCAGTGGCAGCATAAGGAGGAACCTTTTAACTGAAGCACCAATTTATATGAGATTAAGTTGAAGCCATTACCCCTGCATTTCAGGCTGACTTGCTTACCTGTAAAGGGCTTTATCACTAATTTCATGATGTTTATGACAGTAAAAAGGGTAAACTGCTGTAAATTCTGTAGCTGAAAGTGATTCAGAAGCTTCACAAATAGCTGTGGCTTTGGAGTAATTTTTTTACTCTTCAGGAGACCTAGGCACTGAACACCTGACAGATTGAATAAATCTTTTATTGTTCCTGTTAATATGGCATCCATATATTTTAGGCCTGAAAGCTCATTCATGTGAGTCGCTGTCCCATGGCATTTGCCTTTTTAGGGGAGCCAAACACTTCTCTGTCTCTTCCCAGGATCTCTGTTTATGGATTGCCCTACAAGAGCTGTTAGCCAAAGTGTTCAGAGAACACTGAAGAGATGTTGTGAAAAGCATTGTGGAAAAATATTGTAGAGAAGAAGAGTCTTTTAAAGGGTATAGGCACTCTTCTTTAGGGTTTGAAAGGATTTGAAAAGTAGTCATTTCAGTGTTAGAAAATAAAAATTGAGTGAGTTGGAGTGTAGAGGTACTACAAATTTTCATGAAGTTTTGTCCCTTCCCCTCCCTACTTTCATCTCATGCTATAGTACATTGCAATATAGTGGTTCCACCTAAGTTGCATAAAGTTATGCTAAGATTTCTTAGTAAGCATGCAGGATGAATAACTGATTTTTCCTTCAGCTGAGTACTTAGAACACTTTTTATGACAAGTTTTAGAAGTCTTTGTGAAGTGTGAAGATGAAAAATACCTTTTCAGTGTAATTTCAGTAAGAAAGAGCAAGAACAGGAGGAGAAACCAGGTTGCAGAGAACGGGATTATACTGTCTCTGCCAAACCACCTTTCTGTTAGCAGAGGCCAATGTTTCTGCACTTACCAGCCTACGACATTCTAAATACAAGAAACTTTTCAGTTTTGGTGCACTTACTATTTGGTGATACCCATGGATCACCACTCCTTGGTAGGTGGGACCTTGGCAATTGTAGCAGTCTTGTTTTCAAAGATGGAAACCAGACTTCCATTCTTGGTTAGCTTTCTAGATGGGATCCCCAGAAATCTGGGTGGAAACACAGGGGTCTTAGGAAATACAGGTGGTCCCTAGCTCCCTGAAGCAGTATAACAGTATTCAGGTTTATTGCTTGGCAACTAATGTTTAAATATCACTAAACTTTTAAAAAGATTGGTATTTCATGAGATCACATACTTGAAATTGTACTTGTGATATTTGAGCATAGTCTGTCAGCTAGTTTTGCTCTTAATAGAAACTTCGGTTTCATGGTTTTAAAATCATATGCTTAGTGAACATTGCTGGTGTTGGAAGAACAACTCTTTCCAGATCTGGAATGTGCAGCTAAGCAGTGATGTGTACTGCCTGATCAGCTGATGAAATGTGGGTTTGGATGTGTGATTTTTGTAAACGACTTCCAGATGTTACAGTTGCCAGCTGAATGTCTCAAGACTGCACTGTTAGGTCTTGATTATGAAACAAAATGGATGAAATGTGCAGAAGATAAAATAGTGAGCCTATACTTCAAAATTGTTCTCTGTCTCAAAAAAAATAAAAGAAAAAGGAAACCAGAACAATTCTGCAGTGAAATTACTCACTAAGCAATGGCAGAAAAATACAGATGGTTTTAGTGCATTAATTTATAGCCTGTGAAGAGCTTCAAGGGTCTGATAGCTAATGCCAAGCAATTTTCTTTGTAGCTTCTGTGTTAGTAGCTTTGAGTTCTTCTTATTTCTCACTTAAACTTCCTTGTGCTAAAACATGACTGTTACAATCTAGAACTGAAATCCAATTACTGACAATACTACATTTTTGAGCCGCAGAAATCAAAGTTTGTTTTGGAGTTTCCCTAGAATTTCTGTGAAATCTCTAAATAGGAAATTTTTTATTTGCAAAAATTTCATTGAAGGTTTTAAATCCTCATACTTGTTGAGGGAAGGGGATTAGCTTGAAAGAGTGTTTGATTTCTCTCTCTTTATTTTCCCCAGGAAGTACTGACAAAACCATGATAGAAGACAAAGGTCCACGAGTGGCTGACTATTTTGTAGTGGCAGGGCTCACTGATACAGATACTGCAACCCTCCTGGACCAAGAAATAAGCCGACATGAAACAAAGTCAACTGGTCCAAAGGCTCCAATTACTGATATTGCTGTGATAATTAAATCAGCTGGTGAAACTGTCCCAGAGGGATACACCTGTGTTGAAGCCACCCCCACAGCCCTTCAAGCCAACTTAAACTATGGAAGTCTAAAGAGTCCTGAACTTTTTCTTTGCTACAAGAGAGGCCGGGACAAACCACCTCTTACTGACATTGGGTGAGATTTCTATGAACAATTCAGTTCCTCCTTCAATAATGACCAAATCTTACTCTTCATAGATGATGCTGAAAACAGATGTGAGAAAACTTTTAAAAACATACTGTCTTTGTGTGTGTGTGTAGTATTTTGTTTCTGAAATAACTTGAAAAATATGTCAGTCTTCAGTAACTTCTCTCTTTAAAATGAATGATAATGTTTTGCTTAAAAAGATACGATATATAGAGAGATGGAGCAAGTCAAATATGAGAAATGGAAGTTCTCTGCTGCAGTTTTATGAATGGTGAGAGAATAGTACAAAATTAATGTACAGAAATGGTATAGTGCAAATCCAAAAATATGACATGCTTACTCTGAAAGTGATGATTTCAGAAGATAAAAATTATCACTTTGTGGAATTCACTTCAATGCTTAAGGTAAAAGTTACCACTTAAAAATGGTAGGACACTGAAACAAAGATCTTAAAATGATCTACCCACCTAGAATCTTATAGCCTACCTAACTGTCAGATCAGAATATTTGTGAGGTTGCTTACAAGTTCTGACATGATTGGCTGCAAACACTGGATTATGTAATCTTTTGGTAACTAATCACGCTTGTATTTCAAAAACCATGCTTTTTTATGTTTGAGGCATAACAGTTACTAGTACTGTGTTTGAAAACCTTGGATATAGGCAATGCTTTAAGTTCAGTGCTTAGTAAATGCAGGGGGCAACCTGGCAGGGAAGCTCTGAACCAGTTTTGTTCCTTACAGGATAATGAGTTTAATGTTAATATTCAGGACCAAGATCAGAAAATCTCCCAAGATCTTGAGGTGGTGAATATTATAGTCTGTGCTACTAGCATATTAAGGTAATGCTGTATCTGTAATAACTCGTGCAGCACTACGGTATTGTCTAAATTGCTGTATATAGCACTTCTCCTTTTCTGGTTTGGGTAAGGACATTGTAGTGTTACTGGGGTTGTGATGAGAAAGACAAAATAGAGCATGGGGGGGGACTCTTAATGATGGCAAAATACAGAATGTGTGTGTTTCCCCCATTTAGTTATTAAATAAATAGTATAAAAAAGTAAAAAAAACCTGCGTCTATGTGTGAGCTATAATAAATTTAGGTAATTTCATTTGTAAGTTTAAGCACATCAGGTACAATGCCTATATAGCCTGCTTTTGACCTACAGTTTGAGTGCCAATTGTAGGCTCCACTATGTCACGGTTTAAGCCCAGCTGGCAGCAAAGCACCAGGAGGCCACTCTCTCACTCCTCCCCCCTCCCGGTGGGATGGGGAGGATCAAAAATAACGAAAAGCTCATGGGCTGGGACAAGGACAGGGAGGGATCACTCATCAGTTAGGTCATGGGCAGAAAACAGATTCAACTTGGGGAAGAAACAAAATCAATTTACTTTACTATAAATCGAATCAAAACAAAGATAATGAGAAGTAAAACCAAGTCTTAAAACACCTTTGCCCCACACCTCCTTCATTCCTGGCTCAGCTCCACTCCAGGTTCTCTCTCCCTCCTCCCCTTGGCAGCGCAGGGGTATGGGGAATGGGGGTTGGGGTCAGTTCATCACTCACTTCTCTGT
>JANZLQ010000079.1:46664151-46685919 GCA_026212715.1 Elanus axillaris
GGTGGTGGGGGTTGTGGAAGTGGCCTCTTGGGGAACGCTGTGGAAGCCTTTTGATCACAACTCTGTAACGTATTGGAAACCTTGCCTTAATTAAAGTTGTTTCTTGCAGTATCTGTAACTTGTCAAGTGTGGTCAAAACTTCCGTAGTTGCAAAGTAATTACTTCTCCCATTCGTTTCCCTGACCAAACAGCAAGTAGCGTTTCGCAGTTAAGAATTTTGACCCGTTTTTTTTGGTCGTCTTCTCCTGAGTTAAAAAGAGCTGCAGACCAATGTGTCTCTGAAGTGCTCTGTGATTCGCTTATGATGGCAAGAAAACCTTGTCCCTTAAGAAACTTGTAGCTGTTCTTGGTCTAGGCTATATCCCCTTGTTTTCTGGCTCCTCTACAAGTCATTGGTAAGAAATCTTTGTCTTAGTCTTGTTCTTATAATGATTAATGAGGTAACTGAATGTTTGAACATGGTTTGAAGTTGCCTTTTCTTTTCTCTCTTTTTTCTTCCTTTTCCCCCATCCTTTTTAAACGGAAAGAGACTGTCCCCTTCCTTTGGGAAAGATCACACATAATCAATTTAGGATGAAGTGCTTTACATGGCTAAGAGAGATTGCAGTGAGTATTATGACGAGTGGAAATCGATGCTCTGCTGGTTTCTGTGGCCTTACTTTTTGAGAGAATTTGTCGTGTTTGTAAACAAGACTTTTAAGTAAGGTTGCTAGGTTGCTTTAGCAAAAAAATCAGTTTTACTTTGTGTCTGATTTCATATAGTTCATCTTGGACTTGTTTGAGGAGAAGTTATGGCAGGGTGAAATTTAAATGCCAGAAGCTTCATCTTGGGTCTTAAACCTGCTGTGGCTTGCTTCTGGGTAGTGGTATCTGCTTAAACTGAAGTCTAGAGGGTTCCTCAGCTCTGAGCGAGAATAATTTTCTTCAGCTTGAGAGGTGCTTGCTTAAGTTGCCTGGGAAGGTGTTTATTGTTGTGGAAGTGGTTTCAGGTGCTTGAAAAACTTTTTTAACGTTAGTCTTTCCTTATGTGTGGAAAAAGGGACTGAAGTTTAAGGCGAGCTGTCTGAAGGAAGAGGCAAACCAAAGTCGATTCCTTCAACAATCATTGGTCATTAAGTTCTCATGCTGCCTTTGTTTTAATGATAGTTCTATAAATCGGGCCTGTGTGTACTGAAACACTATTATTTTTTAGTAGTAACGGGCAGGGTGAAAGCCAACAATGCAGTATCTTTGAGTAAGATAAAAGCAGGACAAAGTACACTGATTAAGGACTTAAGTAGAAAATATGAAAGACAACTTGACTGTTTTTTCAAAGGTAGGGATTACCAGTTAGGACTGCGAAGGGCAGAGATTTCTAACATTGACCCAACGCTGGTTTCGGTCTTTGCGTTGAAACTGTCCTTCATGTACGGAAATAGGGGTGGTGGTGGTGGGGAGCATTTGAAAAACTTTAGTCTCTTCTGCTGACTAGAGTAGCTGTCAGCTGCAGTGGCAAAGTAGTTTAGCTTTGCATTAGGCTTGCTAGTGAGGACGCTGCAGTGTTTTGGTACTTGGCTAAATGTTTGATGGCTCTTGTTTCGGCTTTATTTCTTAGATGAGTTTTGTGTTTAAAACCAATTTCACTTTTCTAGAAGGAAAAACAAAGCCGTCTTCCACGAGTTACATCTTCTTCACTTAATCCTTGTGATCCTAAATCTCTTCACATGCTTTATTGGTTTGCAAGATATGTACTGGTTGAGGACCTGAAAAGGAAGTCTGAAGGTAAGCTGTAGTGGAACAATAGAAATGCTTCATTTGTCATGTTTGACAGTGAATCTGTCGAGTCTTTAATATATGCCAAGAGCTTTAAGCATGTCTGAGCTGGCTGCTCGGTTCAAACTCTTTCACAGGCTTCTGTGCACTTGTGTGGAGCCACTGCTGATGGAAAAATACAGATTGTTTTGCTTTGTATTGCTCTATGAGTTTTGCTCCAAGGTTCCTTAGTGTAATGCTATACACCGTTACCCACACAAGCAATGGTTTGGTCCACAGTATTGGACCGCTATACTGTATTCTTTCTCACAACTTGAGGAATTCTGAAGGCTTAGAGCTGTCTGTTCTAGGCATCTTGTGTTCTTTTGGAGACCTAAGGAGCAGGGAAAGTGAGTCAGAGTGAGGGAATGAAAATATACAACAGAAAGAACTGGCAACAAAAGACAGCACCCTGCATGCTCTGTTTCAGCCCGGGTAAAATGGGCATCGTGATTTCTGATTCTTTCAATGCAAACTATGTAGGTCAGGAAGTCATCTGTTTGCTAAAAGCAAATGATGTAATCTAAACATGAACTTCCATTTAGGCACTGATACTCCTTTTGTGGAAGCTGTGAAGTTGAGACCTGAGGATGTGTACCTGGCAGATGCAAGGTGTAGAGTTGCATACAATAAACTTCTGCAAATTTTTCAGAAGGAAGCTTTTGTCATGCAAGAATATAAGAAAAAAGCACAGTAAGTAGTGTGTTTAAAGAACTGGAGTCTTTTCATGAAAGCTGGCTTTTGTGTGTGTGTTTTTAAAAGGATTTGAGGAGGCAGCTTCTGCTTTACATCATGAATCCTGTTGAGCTTCTCCCCATTTTTTTCCCCCTTTACCTCCTTTAACTGACAGTTCTACTGTTTGTAGGGTCTTTTGTGAAGCGTAGTAGTTTAAAGAAATGAGTCCTTCAGTATGGAGATGCTATAGTTTGGAAGATAAGGTTGCTCGGGCATTAAAAATGATTGGGGAATTCTGCATGTGTAGCACGATGGATTTCTCAACGTTTGAAGGGCCGTATCTTAGAATATAACTGTCTCAGGATGATACATTCGGTCTTTGCTTCATTACTGCGGGACAGACTTTCTTCACATAATCCTTAATTACGTCACCAGAATTATGCTATTCTTTATTCTTGTGTGTGGAAAACATTCCCAGTTTGAGAAACAAGAGTAACTGGAACTTTCTGTGCAGGCACGGAATTACATATTAGTGGAACTTACAGAATTTGGGAGGGTTAGGTAGTTTACATGACTGGATCACCGTCATGGACTGTTGCAAGCCCTTCAGTAAATGGCAGACAAGGAGGGGCAGTTGCACTGTAGGTAAACGAGCGGTTTCAGTGCATGTAGCATAGCTCTGTGCAAGAGGACCGATGTGTTTCATGCCTTTGGATCAAGATCAGAGGGTTTAGCGTCAAGGGAGGCCTCATGGTAGATGTCTGCTCTACACCTCTCCGTCTGTACAAGGGAAGGTATATGAGTCCTTCTTCAGACAAATCAAACGCACCTCTGAGCTGCAGGCCTTGATTCTTGTAGAGGATTTCAGCTTACCCTGGTATTTGCTGAGAAAGCAGCACGGTGGTGCGTTAGCAATCTGGGGAACTGGAGCGCATTGAGGACAATTTTGCAATGTGGTCACTGGGTGGGCTGAGTAGGCGTGGTGCTCTTTTGAACTCGGTGCTTACAAGTAAGAGAAACTTTTCTGGAGATATAACTGCCAACAAGAGCCTTATGGTCACTGCAGCCAAGAAGGTGGAACTTAAGATCCTAAGGAACATGAGGAAGACAAGTGGAAGAGTAATGATACAGGACTTAAAAGAGCAGATTTCTACTTACCTCCTGGCAGTTCCCTGGGCATCTTGTGGAAAGCAGAAGGGCTCAGGAGTGCTAGGATATTTTCAGAGATCCTTGCTGAAGCTCAAGCATGGTCCTTCCCCTTAAGTGGAAAAAGAAACAGGCATAACAAGAAGCCAAGCTGGTTAAAACAGTGAGCTAGTGCTCTAGTGCTAGAGCTCAGAAACCAAGGCAGCAGCATATGGAATATGGAAGAGGGGACTGACTCCCAGACCTGAGTACAGAAATACTTCTCAGGCGTGCAGTGATGTAGTTATGAAGGCCAAAGTTCAGCTAAAGCTCCAAGAGCTTGGCAAGAGCCTGAGAAAAGGCTTCCATTGGTATGCTATGAGGAAGTGGAAGTACACGGAGGATTTGGGTCTGCTGCTGAATGAAACGGTAAATTAAGTTAGAAGTGTCCCAGGCTGAAATACCCAATGCTGCCTTTGCCTCGGTCTTCAGGGGTAAGGTCAGTAGCCCAGTCTCTGTGCCAAGAAGCAATGATGAAGGAAGCAAGAAACTACTGATAGGGCAAGAGAGTAGGGGCGGTGGTGCATGTGTATAAACTGGACATACACAAACCTTTGCTACCTGATGGAATGCATCCAAGGGTAGAGGCCATCCTTTCAGAATTGCTGTGTCACCTTTGGAAAGATAGAAGGCTAGCTAAAGGGGTGAGCCCAAAGGGTGGTAGTGCCTCAAAGTCTTAGCCTGGTAGGTGATCGTGAGTGGAATTCCTCTGGAGTTGATACTGTGTCTTAAACTATTTCTTGCCTTCATAAGGGGTATGGATGACAGTACTGTATGCAAAGGAACCAAACTTGCAGATGATGCCAAGCCGTGAGGATAGGTAGATACACTGGAATGAAGAGCTGTTGCACAGAGTGAGGAGACCTTGCTGGGTTTGGAGACTTGCCCAGCAAGAATCGTGTGAGGTTTAACAAAGGTCAGTGTGAAGTCCTGCACCTGGGATGGAATAGTCCACAAGAGCAGCACAGGCTTGTGGATGATTGGCTGGGAAGTAGCTCTGCTAAGAAGAACTAGAGGTGAGAGTAGTGTTGGGCCACAAGCTGAGCACGAGTTAGCAGTGTGCCCTGGTAGCCAAGAAGACCGACAGCTTCCCCGGCTGCATGAAAAGGAGCACAGCCAGCAGATCAAGCTGTATTTCACTCTACCTGGCAATTCTAAGGCCAAACCTGGGGTACTGTGTTCAGTTTTGGTCCCCCCAGTTGAGGAGAGAGATCGAAAGGTAGGAGAAATTGTAGCAGAGACTGTAACGGTTAGAAGATTGGAGAACTTGACACATACGAGTAGAAGGTGTAGAAGTTGGGTTTGTTTAGCCTGAGGAAGATGAAGCCCTGGGGGTTTAATCACAGTCTTCCAGTATCTCAAAAGTAGTTGTAGAGAAGATAGAGGTACTCCCGTCGCAAGGATGTATGGTGTCAGGACAAGAGGCAACAGGCCCAAAGGAAAACTCATCTGGATTAAGAAAACCAAACAGCTAAAGACTGGAATACGTTGCCCAAAAAAGTGGTGGAATCTCTCTTGCTAGAAACATTGAAGACTTGGCTTGACAGGACCATGAGTAACATAATTGAAGGCTCTGCTTTCAGTGGAACGCTCAACAGTATAATTTCCAGAGGTCAAAATCTGCTAAGCTTCTCTGATTTCTATAATTCTGTATCCCCTCTCATCCTGCTTGGGACGTGTTAGTGTTCCTACTTACCTCGTGAGTGGTACTCTTCAAAAAACCGTAATTTGCTAGTTTTTTCATTCTCAACAAGGCATCAGAACTGTGAAGATCAATGCATTGAACAAGATTCAGGCACCCAGTGTTTCTGAAAATCAGGCCAGAGTGTTTTTAGATCCTTAAAAATTTAATAAAAGCACTTTGGCTTTGGGAAAGGGACTTTGGTGGTCCAGCTGTTTGTCCTCCAGTATTCTGTCCTCTAGTTTTTTGACACGGAAGGATTTTGTGGACTGTACAATTGCTGGATATATTTGGAAGTGTATGTCGATAGGTGCATTTCTAGTAAGAGAATAAGCAACAGCTTAATTGCTTAATGTACAAATATCTTGGTGGCTTTCCTGGCTGTCTTTCTGCACAAAGTCATGGTGAGGAAGTCAAGGATATGTTTTTATTGCATTGTTCCAAAATTGCCTCAGTATGCCAGTTTGGGAAGGATGAGCGTGATTGGTTAGTCATTGCAAGGAATTCTGAGACTAGCAGAGTAGAAGCTTGGGGTTTTTTTAAAAAATCTGTGCTAACTGTTAACTTTTTTTCCTAGGCTTTTAATGAAAGAAATAGAAGAGGTAAAGTCTGAATATGCAGTCCTGCAGACAGAGTCTTGGAAGTAAGTGTTTCTCCTTGTAACTAAGCATATATAAAATTGATTTCTTTCTCATTTTTATGAAATAGGAACTGTAGTTTCACTGTAGTCCTCCCAAACTTTTGTTTTGCATGTGCATATAGGATGAAAGAAAATGACCAAATCAAAAATGACAGAACTGAGAGAATTCAAAAGGTGAGCATTTTTTTTACCCTGCTGTGGCAGCATACTGTATTTCTTTGTACATTTCTGCAACGCTTACTCTTGGATACTGTCATTACCACTTGCCTTCCTGTGATTATGCAGGCTCCTTCATCTGCCTTTACGCTGGTTTGATACCGTGTCATTATAGATATTACAGCAAACATTTTAACGTAGCATTTTTGTCTGTCTTGCCTGTTAAGGTCCGCAGTACATGGGCACTTATAATGGAAATGCTTACATCTCTGAAAAGGGAAAAGGAAGGTGTGGATTCAATACTTGAAGATTGTGCTGGCCAGTGTGTTTTAGATGGAAGCAACGTTGTTTTCAGTGTTCCACCACTGTTGGCTCACAGAGTTGAAAGTGACTTAGAGCAAGTAAGTAATTTTTGTCACTCTTGCTAAACTGTGGTTTGTTTTTTTTCAGTCTCTAGGGGTGTAATTAGAAACCTTTAAAAAAAGTACTTCACAGACGGTGGGAGATGATTGCTCAAGGATAGAGAAAATATGTCTGATTTGTACATGAAAGTTTGTTATGATTATGCTGCTGTTTTGTATTGGTTCTGTTTCAACCATTTTTAAGTGCAATAACTGCATTTGTAAGTCTGCCTGATTAGTGCCTGATTTTTCTGTTGTTTAGACATTCAAAAGTACATCGACCAGTTTAACTATTGCTTTAACTAATGGGCTTTTGTTTCCAGTGTGTAGTATATAGGCCTGCCACGTCTTTTGGGGCAGTGGTTAAACAGAATACCTGATTAGTTGAAGTTTTCTTAGTTTGTATTGCTTTATAGGCTGTTTCCAAGCAGCTGATTCTAGAAAACAAACCCCAGGCTTAAATCTAGAGTGCACTCTTTTTAAAAATGAAACAATCGGGAAATAAATCAAAATACCAAGTGGAACTTTGTATCCTTGCTCTGACTACAGAAGACAAAACTTTCTGATACTGATGCTGTTCACTACTTTTTTTTTTTTTTTCTTGCTTGCCATACTTGAAGTCTTGTACAGGGAATGTGTATGAAGGTGAAAAACTGAATTTCTTAACAGTCCTTCAGTTATTAAATGAAGCCCTGAGGACATTGAGAGATGAACATTGTCACTGTAATTTAAAACAACTTCAGGGCATTGAGGATAGCAACGTGCTCTGCAAGAAAGCCTCACAGCGTTTGACAGTAATGAGGTAATTGTCTGGAAATTTTTTCTGGTTCCCCGTTCTTTAGTCTAAGGATCATGTCTTCCTGCCTTGAAGTCTTTTCTAAAATAATATTAATTTATAGTGAGAACATGTTGGTTCAATCTTTCCTTTGCCTCTGGGAAATTCATATTTGTCTTGATTGTCTGTATAACTTTTAAGTGAGGTTCTTCTCTGGGTAACTTCAGCTTTTTGTCCTTTGCCCTGGGTTTCAGCTGGGATAGAGTGAGTTGTCTTCCTAGTAGCTGGTACAGTGCTATGTTTTTGAGCTTGGTATGAGAAGAATGTTGGTAACATTGGTGTTTTCAGTTGTTGCTAGGTAAAGTGAAGGACTCTTCAGCTTCTCATGCCCTGCCAGCAAGCAGGCTGGAGGGGCACAAGAAGTTGGCACGGGGCATAGGACACAGCCAGGGCACCTGATCCGAAGCGGCCAAAGGTGTATTCCATACCATCATTTTCCTGATTTTCTTCCCCATCCCACTGGGTTGGGGGGGAAGTGACTGAGCAGCTGCATGGTGCTTAGTTGCTGGCTGGGGTTAAACCACGATGCCCTTGCTTCATTAACACTTCAGGCTTTGTTCGTGGGGACCTTGTTTGCTAGCTGATGTGATATTATTTTTTTCTTCTTTTTTTCTTTTCTGTTACGTTAATCAGTTCTGGGACTTTAAAACCTTATCTGCAACTAGTTAAGGGAAAGTTTAAGTCTGTATCTCATAGTGTGTTATGTAGGTTAGTATAGTTCCTCCAATTCTAGTGTAAGAAACATGGAAGACTATCTAGCAGCTGCTTTTTAGGTTGTTTTAGTTAGTTCTCGGTGCATGCACAAGTTCATGAATAAGTTGGTACATATTGAAGATTTTGCAGGGTGAGGGCAACACGTAATAATCTCCATCTTTATGTGGACTTGTTATCTCCGCTGACAGATGTGTTATGTTGGTTTTCCATGCTTGTATGTTACAGGCTAGAAGCAGAGCAACACATTTGTATGTCAGCGAGTGACATGATTTCTGGAGAAGTGAAAGACTGGGAAAAGAAGTGGAAAAGCTTTCTTGGCCTCTGTACTTTTAATTTAGCCTCGGATCAGGATCCAGTAAGTAGTGTTCAATTTATCTGATTCTGGGAAAGAGAAAGGGTGGAGGTGAGAGAGGATGTGTACCTGTGCTGGTGTTGTACCTGATGTGTACCTGTTGCAACACTTAAGCTTTGTATGTAAGGTTAGGGAATCAGATGGCACATTATAGCAGAAATTGCTCTATGAAGTAGCCTGTCTTAAAGAACAATGTGTGACTTAATGACAGCTGGTGTCTTTGTTTGAGATGGGGGATGGAACCATCTTGCAAAGACAGTAAATCGGCAGAAGAGCGAGCTGATTGGCTTTGGTTTTGTCCATGTCTGTTCCCTTGTGGAAACTGAGCTCTCGTGTGCTGTCAGTCTGAACACCTGCTGAGTTCTGTTCTTCCCTTTTAAAGTGACCTGCTTGATGAATGAACAATAATTTCCATTCTGACACTCGCCTTGGTACAGAGATCTGAGATTATACCCTTGCCTAGCTACCCAGCAGTGAGAGGAAAAGTTTCATGTTGAGTCTGACATCTGGTTTGCAGAAAAGCTGTTGTAAATAATTGTCTGTTAATTGCTGCTGTTATGCAGATTTTTTTTAAGCCTTCTTCTGTAACTTTTTTCTTTTGAAAGAAACTTCAGGATTTCTTAGGAGCTTTGTCACTCCATTCTTCTAATCTGGCAGAAGAAGATGATGAGGCTAGCATCTTTCGTCAACATCTAGTATCGCTTTCAGGTCGGTGAACAGAAGCAGCTTCCTTCCCTTCCCTTCTCCTGGCCTTCCCCTCCACCGCCCTTCCCCCCCCCCCAAATTGTTAAAAGTTACTTGGAGTCAAAAAGACTCCCTCCTTGAGTTTGCAAGTATCTTTGGTAGTCTCTGATAATCTGGTTCTGCATGACTCCTTGCCACAATTGCCTTACATTTTTCAACCTTGTGGTATCTCAAAGATTCTCTGAAGCTTTTGATACAGCAAAAAACCAATGCTGGAGCTGTTTGGTCTTCTGTTGTTCTTGCACGAAGCATGTTGAGACAGATTTCCGTCTACAAAGGGTCATTCATGGGCCCTAGAGAGTACATTCACCCTAACAGTAAAAGTTGCTTCAGGTTGGAGGCGTAATACGGAAGAGAGAAAGAAGGTAAAACTTTTCCCATTGGCCAGCTGGGAGAAGAAGTTGAACATGTCCTCCCAGGTGAAGATCTTTCCCCAGTGCATTCTGAAATAGTTATTCCACAGTAACTGTGGTATTTGATCAGGACCTTACTTGATCTCTGTGTTGATTGCTTTCAGTCATTAGCTTAACAGGGCTGACCAGAGGTCACTTTGATCAGACATGGATGTTGCACATGCTAATTGGCTGGTGAGCTGATTGTATTTTACTGGGTAGTGCTTATTGGCCAGATGGTGACTGTCCCTAGTACAGAGTTATAAATCAGAAGGTACAAAGCAAGGGTGGAAAAGGAGGGGAAAGACAGCTTGAATCATGTGTCATTTGCAGTCCCTTTTAGGAAAAATGGCATAGCAGACGTGTGTTGGAACTTCAAGGAGCAAAGCAACAGGGAGAAGATGATCCTTTTGGTTACAAAGGTGAAAGGACTGCTCTAGCAGTCTGAGGGTATGTGTGTTTAAGTCTAGAAGCTGTAAAGGAAAGGCTACAGAATTGCAAATGGCAGGTCACTTGCCTTTGAAATTTCAGAGATTGAAGCCCTGTGCAGTAATGCTCTGAGCTTCTGGTAGTACTTGAAAGCTTGAGACAAACTGGTGTCTGTGGCATTCTCTCTGCTCTGTGGTTAAGCTGCTTGATCTGAGAATCCAGGCACTAGGAAAACTAACTTCCTGCCTGTTAATGTAAGCTTTAAAAAAAAAAGTTAACGTCACTGCACTTCTCGAAGTGAGCTTGGATTTTGGAGGTGGTGTTGAGTTGAATACAAAAGGAAGTGCCATTTTTTGCTGCGCAAGCTGAAAGTTAGGGTTAGTAGAGAACTACTGATGTTAGACTTTGGCTGTTTATCCGAATGATGTACCAAAATTGGTATTTTTTTGTTCTAGAGAGTCCTGAGCTGAGGTATGCAGACTTCTGATAATGTGCAAAACATTTACTTATAGTGTGCCTTGCCTTGCTTGGACTGACGCAGTGTTGATCAGAGGGATGAGTATGTCCACAGAGATATTTATTGATAAATGCAGGTGAAGATGGTGGGAAAATGTGGGTGGAATTTTGCTTTGCGGAACTGATGCGCCACACAATTGAGGCGTGTGTGGAGAGGAGGCGATGATGATGACAAGCGGCTGGGATTGCAGTTTGGACGAAGGTGGAACATATGATTGCCTTGTGCAGGGCAGCAGGTAGAACCATGCCTCTCGCGCATGCATTCAGGAGCAACACAAATTGGTGCTGGCTGCTAGTGGCATCTCTGGCTGCAGGTGGTACCTGAGCAAAAGGATTGATTCCACTGTCCTGCTTATGTATTAATTTGCTTTTCTTCAAGTGTTCTTAAAGTCCATCCCCTGAATAGCCTGCAGAAGTGGTCTGAATCACTTGTGTCGCCTGGGAAGCTGAAGCAGAAAGCCTGGAAGCAATAATAAAACTCTTGACTTGCTTTTCTAGATGTTTTTGAATCTGTTCATGAAGTACCTTACCAGGAAGATGCTGAGGCGTTGGAAACTGTGATGGATGAGTCAGAACCACCTTCAGGATGGTATAATGTTAATGAGAAATTGATAAAAAAGCAGTGGAAAAAACAGAAATTTACCTATTGGAGTTGAAGAATAGATTGCATATCTTGATCCTTAGTGGAGTATTTCAGTAGCCCACTGCTTATATGTCACACTCACCTGACTGAGTAAGATAGTCTGCTTTTTTCTCCAGCTGGTGACCGATTGATCAACTGGTTGCTGCTGAACAGGATGTGCAGCAGCCAAGCGGCAAGGTTTTAATCTTGTTTTTTTAACTACATTGTTTCAAGCTTTAAGAGGCCGGTGGAGAAAGGGAGAATTCTGGGTTGAGATGGGCACATAGGTATGTTCCATATAGCTTGAGAGTAAGAGAACAGGCATTCCCAGGAGCCCTTCTTTTGTGTTTAGAAAAGCCCCAGCAACTAAAACCGAACCAAAACAAAAACCTCTGACTCCCAAGCAGAATTACAGTGCTAGCTAAACCTTCTTGACAAGGGTTTTCTCCTGAATCTTCTAAAATCACTTTGTTCTATAACTTGCTACAGTTCTGGCAAAGGATGGAACACAAAACAATGGCATTGCAAAAAGTTTTGGTCTGTTTGTAATTTACTTAGTTGAGGAAGGCTTCATGACCTTTTGAATAACACAGTATTTCATAATAGGACTCCTACAGATACTTGGAAGTTGCCTACTAGGAGAGAAAGGGAATTGGCGAAGGAAGGCTGTCCTATAGTTAGATGTCAGTAGATGTAGTTGCATGCAAGTCTCAAAGGTTGTCCAAATACTTAACAAAGCCTGGATTTTTCTCGGTGACTTCATGCAGCACGGATGTTTGTCTGCTTCTGATTCGGAAGACAGATAATGGGCAAATACTAATGTTTTAAGGTGCGTTCTCCCTAGCAAGCGTGGACTGCACCTTCCACTTTAGAGAGCTATGCAGTTAGCACTACACTCGTCAGAAGTGATAAGACTGAAGTTTTTGGTAGCCAGGTGATTGTTAAGCATCAGTAAGTTCATATAGGGAAGACGTGTGGATGCCAGAGGCTGTTCAGAGGAAGAATATCTAGGGAAAAGAACATTATCAAGTCTGCAGAAGACTTTCCAGTTACCTTGGATTGCAGAATACAGAAGACTTGTTTACAAAATGTATCACAAAATCCCTGCTTTTTCTATTTGGTAATCAAGAGAAAAATTTTGTAACTTACTAATTTTGGGAGGCTGATACACAACTAGGGCTACATCTGCTCTAGTTGGCACAGGTCCTCCCCATAGTAAAAATGCCTTCTGATGACCGGGACGCATTGAGGGAAATCGTAACGGACAGATACGGGGCACACAATATGTAATGGCTTGCTACTAAGACTTGCATGCTGCTTGTTTTATTTTTCTCTAAAATTATTTTTTTTTCTTAATCCCCCTTCATCTCCACCACTGCCCGCAGTATCTCTTCAGTGCCTTTGGAGTTGTCAGAAGCATCTGAAAACAGAGACGTGTTAATTGAAAAGGTTATTCTTCAGTAATTTCCTCGGTGCCAAATAAGTTAAACTTAGGATATTTGCTTTTTACGCTGTTTGAGAGCTAGACTTAGTATTTGGGGTGGGGTTGTGGGGTTTTGTTGTTGGTTTTGTTTTTTAACGTGGTGTTTTTACAAACCTGAGTCAGTCCTGTAAAACCGTAAAAGCTAGCTGTCAGGGACTTGATTAAGCTTTAGGAAAGGACACTAGGAAATGGGTGCACTGGCATCTGACTTCCAGTACAACATACAGTATGTCACTGATACCCTGCTTGCTGAAACAGCCTTTTCTGGTGTGAGCAGTGGTGGTCAGACCACTGTTGATGTGTCTTTAAGTTGTGTGTGAACTTAAGGGTTATAATGTGGCCTAAAAGCAACTCAACTTGGATGTACAGTTGGCCGTTGCACAATTGTTCAAGCTGGTTGTGCATGAGTCCCCGGTGTCCTGTGCAGCACGCTATCATAGCCACTACTTGTGTCCTACTTAAATATGATCGTAAAACTATTTTGTGTTTAGCTGGAATTTGAGACTGAAATATGTTTATTGACTAAACGCTACAGCCATTGCTGTTCAGAACTGGTACAGCAGTTTCTTCCTGCTGATTTATTGACACTTGAGTTTAAAACTTCTACTAATGCCTGTGCCTTCTACTAGAACTTGCATAGTGAAACTTGCGAGGGGGAAGAAAAGCCTGAGCCTCCAAATATGTTCAAAAATGGAAAGGATGAGCCCGCCATTTCAGAAGTGTTGGAGAGTGCAGGTGATTGTGTTCTGCAGACAGAGTCTCCTGTTAAAAAAGAAGACCCTCTTCAGAAAGCCAGAGACGAACTGGCAGAAGAGGTTAGGAAAAATTATTTTTTAGTAAATGGTCATGAAGTTCAGAGAACAAATCACTCATTTATATCATTAGATGCCTCTTGTAATCTGCGTATGTCAAAAGTTGCTTTTTTCTGCTGGATAGTAATGAGTGTGACTGAGTTTTAAGGGTGACTGCCCAAGTAAGTACATCCCGAAACTATGGCGCTTGTGCAGTTATCATACTTAAAAATGATGGTGAAGTGAATAGGACTTTTGGGAGAATCATGGTACGATTTTTATCACCTCTCATACTTCAATCTGTGAGCCGCTGCATAGGTGAAGAAGTCAGTAGTGCTTTTCGTTTCTGAAGTGACGCGGCTTAAATAAAGAAGAGGGCCTTGAGAATCTTAAGCGGGAGTTAAAGTATTTCTTCTTTGAGGTATTTTATTTCAGATTTAAGTGAGGAATTCCTTCACAAGAGTTCCTGTAAAATGTGCCACAGCTTGATTTGGAAGGTAGATTGCATCTTTCACTGAAATGGTACAGTGAGTTTTTATCTGCTCAAATGTTTTACTTAGATAAATGTAGCTCTAGTCTTCCTCCTCATGCAGTTCTTGACTAGTGTCTTAAATACATTTTATCGGAGCAGATTTTCTTATTTTAAAGATGGATTCATAGATGGTGAGGGAACTTAGAACGGAATTCTGATTGCAGTTCCCTATCTTGGTTTTGTGTTTGTAGGACACTGTGGTCATTGTGAGCCTATGTAGTAAATGGCAGAAGAGTAGTCAGGAGACTGCAAACTCTTCCGATCATGTGGAGAATGGGCTTTATTTTGAGCTGTAAGTGACAGAAATAAAGGGGTTGTAACCTTGCTTTCTCAGGATTTGCCCTTTAACATCCTACAGATTGCAAAGGCAGTGATCTCCAAGGAGCCTGAGAGTGGTGAAAGAAAAGGAATGATGTTAGAAGATCTCATAAGCGCACTGGCTTTTAACCCCTTTTTAGTAAGGAAAGAAATTTCCCGAACTCCAGAGAATCTGTGTAAGTCTAAAGCACTTGTTCTCATAATACTTGCTGATTAGAAATGCGATCGGTTCATTGACATTGCACACATCACACAGGAGGAAAAAGGTGATTATTTCAGTGCAGCTGCAAGTTACCGTAACGGCTCGCTCTGTAATACAGCATAGTAGGCCTAATAAGATGTAGGGCTAACACAACACAATGTGAATACTGTGAATTTGATTAAATAGCAACTTTTAAAAATTTTTTTTTAACACCGCACCCCCCCGCCCCGTGTAGAATCCCCTTTGTGTTGAGGAAGAGAACTAAGCGTAAGCAAGATGAAGCAGCTATACATCTTCCTTCTTGGATTGCCTGTTGTCCTGGTTTTGGCTGGGATGGAGTTCATTTTCTTTACAGTAGCTGGTATAGTGTTATGTTTTGGCTTCAGTATGGGAATAATTATACTAAGTGAAGGATTTTTCAGCTTATGCCCAGCCAGCAAGAAGGCTGGAAGGGCAGAAGAAGTTGGGAGGGGACAGAGCCAGGGCCGCTGACCCAAACTGGCCAAAAGGATAGTCTGTAACATGTGATGTTATGCCCAGTATGTAAAGTGGGGGGAGATGGCAGGGGTGGATCGCTGCTTGGGAGCTGACTGGGCATTGGTCAGCCAGTGGGGAGCAACCACATTGTGGATTGCTTGTTTTTCATATTCCAGTTCTTTTGTTGTTGTTGTTGTTGTTGTCATTTTATTATTGTTATTGTCATCATTATTGTTTTCTTTCTTTCTGTCCCATTAAACTGTTCTTATCTCAACGCACAAGTTTTACTTTTCCCCAGTTCTCTCCCCCATCCCACTGCCGGGGAAGGAGAAGTGAGCGAGAGGTGACATGGTGCTTAGTTGCTGGCTGGGGTTAAAGCATGACACTTCTGTGACTCAGGGGACAGAAGAAGAACAGATTGATTGAGAGTATGAAAGTACTAAAATTTTACCTTGGTTTCTTGCATTTAGCTGCTAAAATGTCAAGCTCATGGAGAAAAGCTGTTCAGACTGAGGGCTCCTCAAACCCAGAGCTGGCCCCAACTGAAGTAATGCTAGAAGAAGCTCAAATGGTTGCTAGACCTCTAAGGCAGAAGCCGTCAGACTCTAGATTCGTGTGCTCTGTCCCTGCACCTCCTGTAGCTGACTGTGATCCTCCCTTGTCAGAAAGGAAGTCCCAAGTGAGTTCTGCAGAATTTAGACCTCAAGAGCAGATGACCATAAGTCATATCATTGAATCTCCAGTTTCGGAGACATCTGGAAAGCAAGGGAGTGAGAGAACTGAAGCGCAGGAATTAAAATGTATTGTTTTGAAGAAAAGTGCTGTAGAAGATCCAGAAGAAGTGACTTTTCAATATGTAAAGAAGAGCATGAATACTCCAGATACTTGTTCAGAAATCAATAACGTAACAAATGTTCTGCCTTCAGACCACTTTCAGGGTTCCTTAGGGGGTGGGATGCTGCACTCAAATTTATTTCCTTTCTTAAGTTCTGTCACTTCTGAAAGTGGCTGTGTGGGGATATTGGATGAGACGCTGCCAAAATTTCTTGATATCACAGATCCCAACAAATCTGGAAGCTCAGAGTCTGATTTTGATGTAATACACAGCACATATGTAACAGGTGGTTCAGAAAATGAGGATATTGAAAAATCAAAGCTAGATCTACAGTCCCTGTTAAAGACACATAAAGAGCTGAAAAAGACTGCCTCTGGAAGTGAAGAGGAGCTGCATCAAACACATAATGGAGATGAAACTGTAAGTGGTAAATCGGACCAAAGTCTTGCACCAGAAAAAAGAGGAAGAGATGGATTGTGCAGTCCTCCAGAACTCTTCACATTAGACAAAGAATTTACCCAGATGCCATTGCCAGGATGTCTTGATGGAAGAAGATATTCCCTGTTGCTGTCATCGTGTCAGCGTCTGGAGGAGATGGCATCAAGGATACACGAAATCCCATTAGAGCTAATGCAAAAATTGAAGCGTAAGTGTCCATGTACTGTAGCAACAAGCTTTTGTCCGTTCTGCTGCTGTGTATACTACTATAAATAACCTGCTCCGAGTAGCTGAACCCTGCTGTGGAAGTGTAGGGGTACGGATTAGTTGCATGCTTATTCCTTATGGAAGGTGAGACATAAAGGCAAAGGAAACATGCTTCCTTTTATTGTATTAAGATCTTGCAAGTAGGAGGAAAGGTGCTCATCTGACTTTCTGAGGTAATCTGCAGCTGCTAAAAACAAACAAACAAAAGCCTTAAGGTGCCTTAGCAGTAGAGTAATCTGAAGTTGAATTTTGAGAATTCACAAAGGTAGTTTGAAATGCATTGATAAAAATGCGGTGGTAATGGTTATACAGAAGACTTTGACCAAAACGGGGGTATTTAATGGAGTACTAGGAATTTACCACAACAAGCTAGTCTCAAGGAGTAGTGAGATTTACACTTTGTGCAAAGGCTTGCTGCAGTTTAGCTTTTGCTTAAAATTGTGGCTGTGCTGACAGCAGATGATTGTACCTTAGTTGGAACACTTATCAAAATTGGAAGTACCACTTTGTATATGCTTTTTTTTTAATACATTAAGCCAAACACTTTTGGAGCAGTAGTTCTGTCAATTAATTGAGTTTTATAGAGTGCTGACTAATATACTTTTTCTTCCAGAGAAAGAGGGCTTGGATGAGAAGTCAGGCACGAAGGAACCATCATCGGGGTAGAATTTGTGCAGCAGAAGCATAGCCACAGCAGTGTAATTACAGTTCACTTGGGCATGTAGCATCTTCCCCAGGCACTGCCTAGATGGAGAAGTTGCACTCCTTTCTATTTTTTGTGGAGACTGTATTCCAGTGTCCTTGTTTAAGAGTGTCAGTTGCCTGCTCCGATCATCCCGATTTCATGTCATACATAGAATAAATACTACTATGGACAGCCCATCCTGTATGTACAGAACTATGTATTTGTTTTTAAGCATATTTTTAAAAATAGATGTTGAGTAGATGATTTAAAAATAGCAGATGCTGGAAAATCAGTCTCAAATGAGACCATAGAGTAAGTAGTCCTTGGTGTCTGTATCTTGTCCCTAATTCCCTGCCCCTCCCCTCCCCCCAGTTTTCCTTGGTGCTCTACATTCATTGGATTCTTCTCTCTTACTGAGAGTTCTGGTTGATACTGCCATCAGTTCTACCTGTTGATAGAGGCTACTCTGTTTTTGTAGACTTCCACTGGAGTGCGTATTTCTTCAGTGTAAATCATTTGTGCAGTAATGTGCCTAAAGGTGTAAAAACAAGTTGTGGTAGTGTTAATACCCCTTTATTTTCAAATAGTTGACACAAGTTTCTGACGTTGTGATGTAAGCAACTGATGGGGTGGGAATGTAAAAGTTGAGGTTCCAGCAGATAAACTTCTTACTGTAAAAGGACTGACCCCATACCTGATGTGTTTATAGAGTTTTGAAGCATTGCTAAATAAAGTTGTTTCTCTGTTCTGGTACATCTTTCTCCTTCTTTCTTCGAGAACAGTTGCGAATAGCTTTTAAGAAGAATCTCGACCTGTATTTGACATCTTTCTCATAAAGTGGTGTTTGACAAACTTTAGGGAAAGCCTTTTAATGTGGCTGGTTGTGGAAGCTGTAATGTGGCTGCTAACATGCTAACAGCTAAGAGGGAAGTGCTTCTTAACAGTCCATTTACATGTTGATCTAATCGTGGTCAAACAGCTAGAGAATGGAAGGTCTGCCCTTAGCTATTGCTGTCTGGAGCAGGCCCAGCTGTGTTCCTTGCAGACCTGTTTCTAGAGCTTGGTGCTGGTGACTTCACAAAGGTTCCCCAAGGGACTGTCAAGGCTTTGATGCCTTGGTCAGAAGAGGCTTGAAAGCAGGACTGCAGAGCTCTGTTTGGGACACCACCAGAGGAACCTGGGCATGCTGCCCCAGGAAGGGAGCCGGTCAGCTGGGACGTGTGGTGCAGTCTGTACCAGTCCTGTGTGCTCTGTCCCTGCTTTTGGAGGTTCCTAGGTCTTCTGACCCAGTTGTCTTCCAGCACTGCTGCTGAAGAGTGGGGTCGTTGGTTTTGGTTTGTTTTTTTGGGGGGGGTTCTGCTATAGAGCATCTGCTGTGAAAGACCTGAACCGTAACTGCTTTTCTTAACAAACATGTCTCCTATATCACCTGTGCCTCTGCATGTAGTTCCATCCTTGAAGAAGTGCATCTGTCAGCTGTGCTCCTGTGGGTATGTAAAAGAGGCTGGGGGAGGGAGCTTGGAGTAGTGTTTACTTGGCTAGCAGGCTGCGCTGTCCTAGAGGGTTTTTTAGAGCTTTAAAACAGGAAGTATTTTCCCCCCAATATGTCTCTTCAACCACATGGCTCTTGGTTTTGTCATGGGTGTAAACAAATGGGAGGGAGGCTTCCCATTTTTTTTAGGTAAGTGGGTGTGTGAACTGACACAGGCAGGGCGCAGGAACAGCCACAGAACCACAGACGAACTGCAAAGAGTACCTTTATTTTCGTTAACCTCGTGAACTGGAGGTTCCCCAAAGCAGCACCCCGCAGAGGCCGCAAGCGGGAATGCAGGCAGCGTGGAGCTCAGCCCTTGCTAAAGGAAGGGATTTGTGCAGGTGTAGTTTACCCCTGTGCTTTGTTCTTTTCTACAGCAGGGCAGGAATCTTGAGCACGTACAATAGGGTGCCTCTGAGGCTATCGCAGGCCTGTGTTATAATGGGTGTTCTACTTGTCAAGCACACAAGACTGAAGAATTATTAGTATGATATATGTGCTTTTCAGCACCCTAGCTGCAAGTCACTTGAGCATGTTTACAGTCCTGCTCACCAGTCTTCCGTTATTTTCCCACAGTGGGTTACATTTCTAAGAGGAGAGCTTTCTACTTTTTGGCCACAAACTTGCTTCTGGGTGGATGTTGCTGGCTTTAAATCTGTGTTTGAATGTAATGCAAAGTGATACTTCCTTTGTACACACATGAATTCTGGAAATGATAGCAGGGTAGAACTTTACAAATGGAAGGGACAGCTGAAAATGCCAGAATTCATTAGCGGTTTTGCTAGTGTCCGTCTTGCAAATGTACGTAAACTCTTTTCTTGAAAGCAATGATTAGCTTTAGGCCCTTCGGGCCAAAGTCCATTCTCCCATATTTGCAGGTTAAGAATAAAGTAGTAATTAGGGGAAGAAAAATCTCAGCCCCATTCAGATTACATGCCTTAGTTTGTTTTAAATGTACTAAATAATTATGAAGAGAGTTTAAAAGTACAAAATTCCCACCAGAGTTCTTATCAGGCTGGTATGCATTGTTGGTATTTGTCATGAGTAACAAGCACGTGTGCTCCAAAAAGGAAACCAATAGGAATGTTGATACCAAGCAGATTATAAACTGTATTTTTGATTACTTTTATCAAACTCTTATTTGTCAGGTGACTCTGCTCCCCCCCATTCCTCATTCTGTATGTATCATTCCTTTTTTTTTTTTCTTTTTTTCATCAGTATTTATGTTTGACTTTGTGAAATGTGTTATGGAGAGAAGTAACAGTGACTTGATTATTGTGTTAGAGGACTGTGCTATCAAGGACCTAAACGTGTGGCACTGAGATGTGGATTGAGAAGGATCCTCTGGTTCTAACCAAGTAACGTACTGAAGTATAGGTCTGCCTTTGAGGCTTGCAGTAACATTTTAGGTGCTGGATGAGCTAGCAGGGTGGCTGGATGTAAGGATGTGGGTAATACCTTGATGGTGGCCTGTCTTAAGAAAAATTCAACTGGATTTTGGGTTGCTACTACATTGACAGTAGTATTGACACTGGATGAAGAAGTGACAGCCAAGAATTTTGAGTTTCTTGGCAAGACCTGGCCTCAGATTCTGAGTGATAAATATAAAGGCAGAAATGGTGTACCTGTGCACCTTGGGGATCTTTACTGCTTGCGGGTTAAGTGCAACACTGTATGGATTTTGTGTTATAAGTAGTTTGTGGCAGATACTTAGGAAATTTTGGTTAGACATCATGATTGTGTTGAACTTGAGGATAAAATCCTCTTTTAGAGCAGTGATTTACTGATTAGCGAGGGGGAGTTGGGAGAACAGCAGGGTATTATCCTCAGTTACGAATACAACTCTGTATACTTTTCTGTGACTTCTTTGAAATGGTATTTGCTGAAGAAGAATACAGCTTTCATAAACGTACAGTGTTAAGTGCCTAAGATGCCTATCCTGAAAAACCATTCAGAAGTACTTGCCCATTCCTCTTGGGAAATTAATTTTCTCCCTAACTTCCTAATCAGAAGACTCCTCCGTTGAACTTCCGAAGAATAAGGAATTTGGGCTTCTGAACTTAGGTGAACTGGATTGTCATTAGCTGAAGTACACAGTGCAAATACCTCACTTTCCTCTCCAGAAGGGAATATGCCATAATTCAATGCAGTGCTGCAGAGCAGTCAGTATTTCATGGTTTAGGTGTGCCCACCCTTACCAGGTGAGTTCCAAAAGGACAGGTTTATGTCCTGTGTATGTTCTGTCAGTGGATTTCTGCAAATAATGGGAGAAATGATCTCAATTACAAGGCTTAATGAACAGCAAGTCCCCTCTGTTAGTTGTGTAACAGCCGCTTTTAGAATTGTTCATTGTGGCCAGTGGTAGCGCTAGCTGAGAGAGAAGATTTCTGCTTTGTGGTAGGAATGGTTGTGAATAGAATACATGTGTTTATTCTGCATAAAGGCAGAAAGATAGAGTTTTAACGAGTCATTCATGCATTCTCTATGGTCTATAATGTTGTGGACTGAGAAAAGACTATCAGCTGCAAGAGGCAGAAGAAATAGAGGCTATGAAATATGTATGTTTTGAAATTAAGATAACCTGTTCCATTACAGCTTTGAGACGTTAGGGAGAGACTCTTCTGACCTAGCTGTTCTAGCTAATACACTACAAGCAACAGTGACCAGGCCACCGGGCTGTGGGTCCCGTGTGAGAGCCACAAATTTTGTGATGATTCCAGGATGCTGGGTGCTCAGTAATTCTCAGTATGGATGTTTACTACACAGGTGCTAACTGGGAAGTGACATTTATGGATCTGTGAGTATATATGCGTGTATGGAGGGATACAGAAATACATGTATTGTTATTCCTTATGGGGCAAATTCACACCGGGTTTCTTTCATTCATGGGTGGCTGTGGTGGGTCGACCATGGCTAAACACCAGGTGCCCACCAAAGCCATTCTATCACTCCCCCCCTCCTTCTCTGGACAGGGAAGAGAAAAAATATAACAAAACGGCTTGTGGGTCGAGATAAGGACAGGAGAGATCATTCACTAATCACCATCACGGGCAAAACAGACTCAGCTTGGGGA
>JANZLQ010000079.1:46686019-46697144 GCA_026212715.1 Elanus axillaris
AAGGGGAAGCTTCCAGCAGCTTCTCACAGAAGCTGCCCCTGTAACCCCCCCTGCTACCAAAACCTTGCCACAGAAACACAATACAGTGGTGTGTGCATGAGATGATGCACAGAGGCATGAGGGTAAGATTTCCAGTGTATTAGGGCAGCAATGCAAACTGGCTTTTTTTTGTAGCAGCAGCTGTGCGGTGAGAAGTTGTTTGCGATAACTGGCGAGTTCGTAGCCATGTTTTCTTGCTTCCCTTTCTACAGTTTGTTGGAATAAATTCTTAAATTAAGAAAGTGTGAAGGCAAGAGCAACTGCAGGCAAGGGTTACTTCTTTTCTTGCTCCTGCATCTTTTGCAAAACCCATTTATGCACAAGGGAGTAACGCTGAACCTTTAGTAGTTCCATAAGCACTTAGCTGAGGCTCTTGTAATGCCTTGCACAAGGGATGAGCAGCCTTCCACAGTGTCATGGGGACAGCTGAACAGCAGGAAGCAGACTTTTGCGGTGTATTTGAGAGATCCATTGAAGTGATCATATGCTTTTGCGTAATAACTTACAGCTTTCGTTGTTTTGCGTGTAGGAGTGTATATTAATCTTCAGTATAACTACAGAGAAGTTTCTCAGAGCTGAACTGGTAAATGATCTAAGATAACTTAGGAGCTACTCATTAAACTTTTTTTTTTAGTGGTGATTTGGAGAAGATGGCATGACTAGGGACTTAAAAGGATATGAGTGCTGCAGTCTGAGTTCAGCCATGGGGTCCTTTAGCAAGCCTGAATTACACCCATGGCAGTGCAGTATACAAGTTATTTGGAAAAGGCGTGAAACCAGCAAAAGCGCATGTAACTTCCCAGTCCTGCTTAACTCGTGGTTTAGTATCAATACAATTAAAAAGTACTGTAAAAGGAATTACTATGTAGAGGAAAGGAGCCACTGTGGAGGACAGAGCATAGATACTGTCTATGTTTTTCCTGGGTGGTGGTGTGGCAAGGGTTGTTTTGGATTACTTCCTACCTGCTTCTGTGGATGGTGTACCTGTCCTGTCACTGAGCACCACTAAGAAGAGCTGCTGGTGGCGCCATCTGCCCTATTATCCAGGTCATTCATAAAGACATTTAATAGCATTTCCCACGTTATCCAGCCCTGGGGCACACAGGTGGTGACTGGCTTCTGGCTGGACTTTGTGCCACTGATCACAACCCTTTCAATTCAGCAGCTCATGCACTATTTAGTGCACCTCACTGTCTGCTTATCTAGCCCATACTTCCATCAGTTTCTCGATGAGGATGTTATTATGGGAGACTGTCAAAAGCCTTACCAAAGTCAAGATAAGCAACATGCAGTGCTCTCCCCTCATCTACCAGGCCAGTCTTCTTGTTGTAGAGGGCCTTTCAGTTTGGTTTAAGAATGATTTCCGCTTCATAAATCCATGTTGACCACTCCAAATGGCTTCCTCCAGCCCTTTTGACAGCCAGTGTTTGGAATTGGTTTTCCAGGATTATTTGCTCTGTCATTTTCCAGGGGCTGAGGCTGACTGGCCTGTAGTTCCCCAGATCCTTCTTCTTGCCTTTCTTGAAGAGAGGAGTGACATTTACTTTCTCCCAGCCCTAAGAAACCTCCCTCCCAGTTGTCATCACCTTTGAATGATCAAGAGAATGGCCTCGCAGTGACATGGGCCAACTCCCTCAGTGCTTGTGGGTGCTCCATGGACCCGAGCACGCCGGTTTTGTTTCCTAACCTGCTCTTCCTCCACCAAGGGTAAGTCTGCCTTGTCCCACACTTCCTACTGATCTCGGGGACCTGGGATTGCTGAAAGCTGGTCACACCACTAAAGGCCAGGGCTGAGACTGAGATTCAGAGGTCACGCCCTCACTCTTCAATATAATCAGGTGCTTAGGGAGCATGAACAGCTGGTTCTTGAAAATCAAAGCTGTTGAGCTTGAAGAAAGAAGCAAGAGGTCATTGGTGTGAGCCAAGAATGATTTCTGGGGGCTTGACCAGCTGTGCTCGCTTTTTTCAGGAAGATTTTCTGCAGTAGGAGGAACAATCTCTGTGGTGATGCCGGTAAGGAGAGTAAGCTTTACTCGGTGTTTGTCTCTTCTGCTGCTTAGCAAATATAGATTTGGAAATCAGTATTAATCATCAGTTAATGTTTCTTGCAACCGTTGTTTCTCGAGTAGTGGGGAGTGTTAACGGTTAGAAAGGCCTGACTTTTTTGAGAACTTACAGTTTAATGCTTTGGCAGTATTTTCTTCCACTATTGCAAAGGTAGGAGTGCAAAATCAACCTTTTTTTACATGTTATTTCAAAATTCCTATTTACTGAATTGTAATGCAAGTGGATTGAGAAGAGAGGTTTTGTGATACCAGATGTTCTGGTGTAATTTGTTTCAGAGGTATCAACATGGCATTGTGGGAGCATAAAATGCTGGAACTAAAACCTTAAACTATTAAAAAGGGGAAATTTGAAGACAGGTTAACAGGAAAGCATACCTAAAAATCAACCTGTTTTCATGGATTATTTCCATCAGTAGCTTCTGACAGAAAAAAGCTGTCAAAAATTACTCTCTTTCTATTACAACTTTGGGTCATTGTTATGATGGCACAGATAGTTGCTCTTGGCAGGGTTTTGAAGATAGGTCCTTGTACAGATGTTGGGTTTCTGCAGTCAGCTGGGAACTTGTGACCTTCAATCCATTTTCAGTTTTCTTCCTAGAGTCTTTGCTTTTCAGGCTGCGGTGATGCTTATTTTTGAGTGCACCAGGAGGTCTGTATTTCCTGTTCCCTAAGGAAAGGAGTGACTGTACTGCATATGAGTACTGTATTTTTTGGGGGGGAGAGTGTTTTTTTGGGGGTGGGGCTTTGGGGTTTTTTTTTGAGCTTCATAAAACGTTCTGCAAATTGTGCATCTGACTTTTTGTTGCTTGGTCTGCCGGAGTAACTTGCAGACCTGCACATTGTACCCCTAGCGATGTTTGACACTGAGTTGAACTATGGCAGCATTGCCTTCCAAGTAATCTTACTGTGAGCCTGTTTATCTACATGTCTGAAATAGTGGCTCCCTCAATAACAATTTTTTTTATGTAAGTCAGCCTCTGTTCATCAAGAGCTAGTTATGGTTGGGTTAAATGGGCTATAGGATTGCAAACTGCTGTCATCTTTGTGCTGGATGTTATAAGCATCAGCATTAATACCACTGTGGACTGAAGATAATTTTCTCACCTGTGTTCCTTGTGCTCACCATCAGTTTGGACACGTTGTGGTGAAGAATTTGCCGCTCTTCTTTGCAAACGTGGGAAGAAGTGACTTGGGCATGTGAATGCTCTCCTCCCCTTGGAACTATCATGTGCTGGTTTCTCATGTCCCAGGTTGTGTCACTCTGTGAGGAACACTTCCCAGCTGCACACGCCTCGTGCAAAGAACAGGCAAGAGTCCAGACTAGCTGGCAGGAGAAGTGAGTGGGGTGGCATCTGTTTTATACTCCTGCATTTCTGGCTTGGTTAACGCAACCTCATTGTGTCTGTTTAGCATCAAATTCTGCCTTTCCTGACTTTACTTGTGTCTTGTCTCTCCTGTTTACAGGGCCTACAAATAGATTGCTTCTGAAGTATATTTTATCTTTGCTGGATTGGTGTATTTTTCCAAGTAAAATAATAGCCCCTAGTTAATGCTGAAGCCACTTTGCTCCTCTCACAGTCACTACCCGGATCATTGCAGGTGTGGTAAAGGGCCCGTGAAAGGGGATTTGTGAAAAGGTTCCTTACTCCCTGTGAGATCACTAACCCGACTGTTTCTTTCTAAGTAATATGGCTGCACAGGTAATAGCGCATTGCCTTGCCGGGAGATAAAAGCCCGAAGTAATGGGAGCAAGCCAGAACTGATGGTATTGGCGGTTGTTTAATGTTCTGAACTTTTCACCAGAAGATGGCAGCAGGCCGATGTTAGTCACCAATACCTCTACTGCTTACTGTTGGGTAAATGTGGAGATACTGTGCTACGTACTTTGAATCGAAGAGTTTACCACAGCTCCCAGTGAGAAAGCAGGCATTGCAAAGCATTGCATGTCAAGCAGTTTTGTGGCTTTGTAGGTCTGGCTGGCTGCTGGCCTGCAAGTCCTCTGCAAGTCCTGGCCATTGTTCAGTGATGTACTTTCCTTTGACAGTCTTTCAAGAGCATTTGTTTTGGAAGAAAAATCGAAGCAGATAGAGCTGTGGCTTAAATGAGTTTGCGTTTGTTGCATACTGCCTTTCAGTTCAGGAAAAGGTTTCATTCTGCTCCTAGAATTACTTTGCCTGCCAACAGACTCCAGTTAAATATGAATGCATGTTTTCTGTGATGGAGGCAGCAAAAGTGGAGAAAGGCCTGGCACTGATACTGCACAATGCAGAAAGAGTTCTTGTTTTCAGTGAAAAGCCTGTGTAAATGTTGACCAAAAAATGTGGAGTTCAGCAGCTCCTGCAGATGTTTTGTGGTATCTTTAATGGAAAATAAGCTCTGTTAGCCAGAGAAACAAAGATGGATTTTACCCTGTAGCCATAAATCAATCTTTGCCATAGTAAATGTTTAGCATGTTAACAAGCACACACCAGCAGTGTTAGATACACTTATGAGTTTTCTGTTTTCAGTGCATTTAAATAGTGCAGAGTAACTTCACCACTGGCAAAAACCTCTTTCTAAAGAATGTAAGGAGAGGAAAATGCTGGTGTTTTCTTTGATGAAAAGTAAAGCACCAAATCCAGCCAGTGTGACCCATTCCACCGTGGCTTGATAAGACTTAATGTTAAACCTCCAGACTTCACCGGCTCCTCTGAGGTGTTCAATATGGGCAGACACACAAGAAGAGGTTACCTGGCCTGAGGTTGCTTTGGCTTGCCCAGACCCGGTTGTCAGCTAAGAGAGACTAAAACTACAGATTGAGTCCAAGATGCTGCAGTCCAAATCTTGCGTGCTATTGCCACTTATGCCCACATGCTGATTCCTTTTCCACACCCCTAACAGTGATGGGCCTGCAGCTGTTTTTAATGACCTGTTTACAGCAAAACTTGCTAATGGTTCCAAAACAAACAAGGAAAAGTAAAAGATCCAGATTCTTTTAAACTGTGGCTCTCAAGTGAGTCTTTATCTGTGGAAAATGCGGTGTTTGATTGTGTAAGTTAAACTACACCATACTCCATCCACATCAACAACAGGGCTGGACTGCTCTGCTACAGGCAATGGTAATTCCAGTGTTTCCTTGCTTTTGAATGCTTCATTTTGCACCTTTGGTTCCAGGAACTGTTAAAAGATCTAGGTATTGTGTGTACTGCTCGAGAGGAATACTACATCAGAAAACTTCAACTTCCACAATTTGAGAGCAGCCATTCCAGGCGTATGTATGGAAAAGTAATCACAAGATCATTACCACAACAGTTCTTTCAATACGCAGGGTGGCAGAAGTTCATTCATTTGTGACATTTGGTTAGCTTAAGATTTGCACTTGCATGCCCGGTAAACACCACTGGTGGGGCTTTCTCACGTCTGTCTGATGATGAGCTCTGCACAAGACAAAAGACAGGAATGAAGGATGTCAGGTTTCAAACATTTGCATATATTTTTATTATAAATCTTATTATGCATACTTCTTTAGCACGAAAAGGTTGCACACAGATGTACTTTCAATCTGTTATATTTGGTTTTTAAAGGGATCGAGTACCTCTGGCTAGTGAGCTAGTACGTGTTCATGTACCTGCAAGTTAATACAGAAGTATCAGGGGGCTTTAGCATGCAGAGACACAGCATGTATTTTGCCAGGTTGTTCTATAACTAGAGCAAGTTGTGTAGTTGTATAATTAAATAGATCACTAAAAGCAAAATCTGGATTTCCAAAGGGGCTGTTCTTCCTGGCACATTGATGCCGCTTCTCCTTTCTCCCATGCTTCTTCCTTCCCGCTTACGTCCTGGGTATCATTTTCCCTCTGAAGGCTTTCCGTAATTCCCTCCAGTCCACGGATATCCCTCTTCACTCTCTGTCCTATTGTGTAAGGCCAGACAGTGCCTTTATTGTCTTCCTGCATGGTTTCTCCCCAGCCTCCCTCCAAGCACATTTCCTCCTAGTTTCAGGTGTTCCTCTTTGCTGCTTCCGGCCCCCAGCATGTTTCTCGCATCTCTTTATACATCTGAGAGCATCTGCTCTCAGCTTACAGCTCGTTTCCATGGCTGACTGCTGCAGAGACTTTCCTGATGGGAAACCTGCAGGAGCTGTGTTTTCAACGTGAATGACCAAGGTATAGCCTCTGAGATCCTAGCTGGCGGTCAGAAGGGCTGGAGGAGGTCCGTACTGTGCTCACCAAGTATTTTCGTGTTCACAGCCTGCTTCTTCCAAACAGAAAAATCCTGGAGAAGAGCCTCTTCACGTTTCCTATCATTTCCAGAAACTGCTTTGAAAGTATCAGTGTGCTTTGTCAATTACAGTGTTCAGCAATGCTGTGTATAAAGCATTGTGTCAACACAAAGGCACGACCCTACGCTTTGGAGTCAGCCTAGGGATTTGATCAGGAATGCATATAAACTGCACCACGACATCGGTGATTACATAAGACTTCCTGAATGTAAACGTGCAGAATAAGTTGCATTTTTCTACATAGAAATGACCGCATGGGAAGCAATTGTACAGACTAGTGAAAAGGAAAATGGAGCCATTAAAATTCCCATCAGTAGGGTATGCCAGCCATTTGCAAAGTTTGACAGATGCATGTAGAAATAAGAACAAACACAAAACTGTATGACCATTTAAACATGATCTCATGCCTTTCAGAAAGCCAGTCAATCTGGCTGTCAAGAGGAAACGAAAGGGCAGTGAGTGTGGCTTCCCCTGGGTAGGCACAAATCAGCCAACCCACTGGTTTTAAGTAAAACACATTGGCAATTTTGGGTAAAGGCAGTGGTCATGGGAGAATGGGGTGGGTTGGCTGCCAGGACAGACCCACACTGCTCAATGATACATCATCTGGAATTTCTTTACCATGTAGGATAGGCGTAGCAGCTGGATACCAGTTTCTGAGCTTTCTCTTGCCTGGCACAGGCATGCTTTGTCCTGTGTCCAAGGAGCCCACCCCTCCAGTCTGGTGCAGAATGACAAGCACAGATCTCAGGGCAGAAGTCACTCGTTTTGATCTCCTGATGAATGTGAGCTCTGGGTGGTGGCCTTGTGCACAACACGGGACACCCATGGATGTGACCTTTTACTGCATCTCAAGGGGTTGTTCTCTTTGCCATGTGTTACCTTCTGTATTGGATTGTCTGTCATGCTGCCAGTGGCCGTGGATAATCACGTCACCAATAGCTGTGACTTCCTCGTAGGCGCTGCTGCTGCACCTGTGTTTTCAACTTGCTCTGCAGTGGGGCGTTTGCTAACTGTTCTGGCCCAAATTGAATGCAGTGCAAGGTGATGCTCTGGCTGCTCTGACTTAGCCACTTGGTGCCTGCCAGGTGCTCTGCCTTGTATGCTTTGGCTTCTGTTCTAGCTGTCTTGTGCTTATGTGTACATAGTTTCCTAAAGAAAAAGCTTCACAAGTTAATGCCTTGTAAGAAGGACACAAGTTGCAGGTTTCAGGAAAGCAAACCTAGAAAATACTGTGGCAGTTTTAATCAAAAGAATGTATTTTTTCCCTCTAAGCTGACAGTGCTTGCTGGTTTAGTTATCTGACTGTAGTAAAAACTGGTATTTAAAAACCTACCTAAAGCTCATGAGAGCTGAATGCTATTCTGTATTCTTGCAAATTCCTCATTTACACACCCTGAAGGCCTCCATTTTTTTCTGCTAAAGGGCTCTAGCATTCAGATTGTTACAGATGGCTGCTGATAAGTACCTGACATTCACTCTGTGCAAATTTACCCTCATTCAAAGTTGTGTAATCTGGAAGTATCTTTGGTTTCGCTAAAGTTTTTGGGAAAACAAGATGAGCAAAAGTTCTTAATAAATTCCAGCACCCAGGTTTGCAAAATTTAGGCATCGCACCATACCCTGACAGAGCTGGCCAAAGGCAGAACCAGAAACTTTTAACAAAGTAAATGGCTCTCTGATGAAATTCTGGCTACAAGAGAAAGTATTTCAAGCAAATTTTATGTATGGAATGTCACTGATCCTTCCCTAAGTCTTTCTACTCTTTATTTAAATGTTCCAACAGCTGGTTCATGACTGAGTAGTTTGACATGCTGCAGCCCGGTAGAGGCTGGCAGAAAGAATAGTATTGCTAGGGCTGAGACAAGGTGCAGGGAGCGTACTCTGGTGGCTGGTGTCCCTTGTGACTGAATAGTTGTAAAGTAGTACTAGGTTGTAATGCTAGTATGTTGGCATGTCTCCAAGAACCACACTCTCTTTTAAAAAGCTTCTAAATATTGAAGGCAAATAATCTGTGGTAACAGATTTCAAAGGGAAGATATGTATCTACATCCGTCAAGTAGCTTTGAAAATAAGTTTCAAGCCTAGAAGGACTCACAATTACCTACTGTGACCACCTTAATAATGCATGGACCTTTGTGCGGTACCTGCATTAAAAGTAATGTTTTGTAACTGAAGAAGTACTTGTAGTCTTAACGTATTTTGTGAGTTCTAAACTTGCTGCTCTCCATTTCTAAAAGGGATAAAATGATAGCTTGTATGCTACCTACAGATCTTACCAAAAAATTCCCTATCCACATTTGCTTGATGAGATAGATACATGCAAAGGATTTCCAAAGCTCTGGTTGTTCGTTGTGCCTCATGAAACGTATATACCAACAGGTGATTAATATTTAAAAAGAGATCTCAGGGAGGTTTATAGAAATGTTCATGATAAAGAGCATAGCAACAGTGACTATCAACTGTCATGTGTGCTTTTAGCACGAGAGCATAAATAGCCAGATGCAACAGTAATATAGATAGCCACTGTAAGCATCATGCCAGAAACAAAGTCATATACTCAAACGCAAGGCTTACATGTCTCTTTTTTTGCTTGCCATTCACACACTTTAAAAAAATAATCAACTCAATGAAGAAAAAAAAAAAAGAGATGGTGGCTACAATATTCTTTGGCTGTTGCTTAGAGGGCCCTACGATGAACCTGCTATTAATAAGTCCACT
Source organism: Elanus axillaris (assembly GCA_026212715.1). NCBI lineage: Eukaryota > Metazoa > Chordata > Aves > Accipitriformes > Accipitridae > Elanus > Elanus axillaris. Next base: position 46,695,107 of record JANZLQ010000079.1, read on the forward strand.
TTGATGTTAAATATGTGTATCTGCTCACTGGAAGTGAGCCTGCTCAAAGTTTTCACCAGAAATGTGTGCTTTTCCCACAGTTAAATTAAGAGAACCCATCCGAGTTATAGACATGGTAGTTATTGTTAGTTATTGTTCTTGGGATGAGACAATGTAGACCAAGAAAAGCTGTTGGTTACTCAGGATCCAGTTCAAACTCACAACTGGTGAAAGTCTGGTAAAACGGAGATGACAATACTTAAGGCATTTTACCACAGGGAGGGATGGACTAGGAAATTAATCTCTCCCCCAAAGGGCTGGTTGTGTTCTTATTTTGTAACTCTGGAAATACGGAAGCCTGTCGCCTATCAGCAGTGAAAAATGACTGGTTGTCCACTTGTCCATTTCCAGAAATGGAAAACTGTTAAGAATTTCAGGATTTCTGACAGCTTCCTCGGGGCTGGAATTCTTTTATACAGGGAAGAGTTCGACAGGAAACTTAAATTTTTCCTGATGTATAACTTACTCCATTTGACTTTTTTTTCCCATCAAAAGGTTTTCTAAGGCTTAAGGGCTTCCATCCTGGCAAAGCAAGGTGAATCTCTTGCAACAGCTAAACTTGCCTGCAATTCTCTAAGCTAAATAGACTCCTGGAGCAGCTTACGATCTTTCCATGCTGTTTATATTGTCAGACTGTATTGCCATGTTGCTAACCAGACTTTTCCAGAGCCCTTCAGCTTGTAAATGTAATACAAAAGTAGAAGTAGTGGAAAACTGCCTTTCCCTTTGCATGGGGAAGGACAAATTTAGTGTAGGAGTGAGGGAGTTGTTTGTAAATCTCTCCCCCAGCCCCATCCCCCTTTCCTTTCCTGGCTTACATTATGCAGAGTGTGTTAGAAATGACACAGATCACATGAAGCAGATGTTGGAGACCTTTTGGCAAAGTTCTATCAGCACTTGTCTTATGCTTGCTGAAAGCTGGAGCAGTTGGTGAAAACATGGGTTTGGAAATTGTTTTGCAGAAGCCTTCATTTTTACTACGGCACCAGGCTCAGGTCCTGTTCAAAGAACACAGCACCTCATTTCCCTCTCAGGTACTCCTCTTGTACACCAGTTTAAATCTACTGGCTGCAGAGGAATGGCTCCTCATTTCCCTGGTGTAAACCAAAATTCCCTGTGGAAGGTATTGCTCCAGGTTCTCTGAATAGCAGTTTAAAAAGTCCTCTTCAGCTGTCTCAAACAAAATTACTGTTTTGCCCTAAAATCAATGGAAATCCATTCCTGTTTTTTTATAACACAGAAATTAATTGGTGGTGTTATTTTACAAAAAATAAATACTCTAAGTCTGACCTGAATTTGAGCAGACTGGGCTGTGGTCCATATGTTTAGAGATTGCACAGCATCCTACTGCTGCGTCAGGTGAATCATCCGAGCTTACAGAATATGCTAAACCAGTAACAAATCTGAAGGAAAAACAAGGGCATAGGCAAAGTGAGCAAACTGTGGGGTTGGATCTCCACTCCACCTGCCTTTAAGGGTTTCCACCAGCTCCTGGCCAGATTTGTGGAAGTGCACATGGCCTGCAGGTTTTGAGGCAAGACTTGAAAAAACAGGTGAGATTCTGGGAGGAATCAGAGATTGCTGGGCAGAGAATGTCTCCTTTCTACAGAACAATGTCACTGGGAGAGAGGGCAGAGTGGGATGAGTGAGCAGAGGGAAGGGACTCAGGCTTCTGCCATGGTGTAGAAGAACTCCATGGAGTCACAGGATCATAGAATATCCCAAGTGGGAAGGGACCCGTGAGGATCGTGGAGCCCAAATCTCTGCTCCTCACAGGACTACCTCAAACTAAACCGTATGACTGAGAGGCTCATCCAGGCGCTCCTTGAACTCTGACAGGCTTGGTGCCATGACCACTTCCCTGGAGAGCCTGTTCCAGTGACCGACCACCCTCTCAGTGAAGAACCTTTTCTTAATGTCCGACCTGGACTTCCCCTGATGCAGCTTCATTCCATTCCCTCATGACCTATCACTGCCCACCAGAGAGAGGAGATCAGCA
>JANZLQ010000079.1:46697319-46795112 GCA_026212715.1 Elanus axillaris
GAGGCGCCCACAACTGCCCACAGTACTCGAGGTGAGGCTGCGCCAGTGCAGTGTAGAGTGGGACAGTCACCTCCCTCGACCGGTTAGCGATGCTGTGCTTGATGCACCCCAGGACGCGGTTGGCCCTTTTGGCTGCCAGGGCACACTGTTGACTCATATTCAACTTGCCATCAACCCAACCCCCCCTCCCCCCGATCTCTTTCTGCAGGGCTGCTCTCCAGCCTCTCATCCCCCAGTTTGTACGTATAATCAGGATTATGCTGTCCCAGGTGCAGAAGGCGGCACTTGCTCTTGTTAAATTTCATATGGTTGGAGGTTGCCTAGCTCTCTAGTCTAGCTAGATCCCTCTGTAAGGCCCCTCTACCATCAAGGTTGTCCACAGCTTCTCCTAATTTAGTATTATTGATGAACTTACTTAATGTACATTTGATTCCTGTGTCCAGAAGACTTTGAAAAACATTAAAGAGCACTGGCCCTAAAATTGAGCCCTGGGGTAACCCACTGGTGATAGGCCACCAGCCTGGTGTAACCCCACTTACTAAACTCTTCAAGTGCGACCCATCAGCCAATTGTTCACCCAACATATTAAGGACTTCTCTAGCTGTATGCTGGACATTTTGTCTGGAAGGACACTGTGAGGCACAGTATCAAAAGCTTTGCTAAGAGCCAAGACAGTCCGTATCTGCTGGCTTCCCTTGTTCAGCTAGTTGGGTCACCTTGTCATAAAAGGAAATTAAGTTAGTTAAACACGACTTTCCCCTCGTGAACCCATGTTGGCTATGACCAATGACTGCATTGTCTCCCAAGTGTTTTTCAATGACTCCCAGAATAACCTTCTCTGTAATTTGAGCGGGCACTGAATTGAGACTGACAGGCCTGTAATTACCAGGCTCTTCTTCCCAGCCTTCTTGAATATCTGGATGTTTACTTTTGCTTTGGTGCTGGGATTTTCTGCAGCATGCAGGTCAGATGGCCATTTCTGGTGTTTTTAATGCAGTTGAAGTGTAGGGTATGTAGAAATAAATTTCTGCACATATTCTGAGGTCAGTTCTGGCAGTTCTAGTCCAAGACTGCAGTTCACGGTGATTTCTATTAATACATATCTTCAGATGAAGTGTTTTCAAAGGCAGTTGATTGTCTGTTATATCCTACTTGGTGTGGCAGCAGCTGACAGTCTTTTATAAAACAGTAGCTTCCCATGCTGAGCTTGAAAGGCTTTAATATAGGTATCAAAGAAGTGTTTGCATGTAGCACAAGTTTTCTTCTTGTATGTGTAGTGAAGAAACACTTGAAGATACAGTTCAGTGCAGACATCCTATTATTTCAGACATGGGAAATTCAGTCTTGTGCTCAGAAAAGTTTTCTTCCTTCTCTGTGTCATGCAACAAGGTGAAGCAGCCCCAGTTCAAAATGAGGACAAGGACATGAGCTTTCATAGAAAATCTTGTCTGAGAATCCTGCCTCTCATTTTACTGAGGTTTCTCTCCTGGCTCTAACCTTTGAGGGAGGTACCTGGCACTACAGCATGGTTATACAGCATGATTTCTGGTTTAGACTTGTGTGCCTTTCAAGTAGCCATGGCCACATCATTTTTATGATTGGACTCTCACTCCTTCCGATTGGAAGGGGAGCACAACACTTTTTTAGCTAGTTTGGCGGCAGAGGCCAAGACAACATGAGCTTGCTGTCATTCAGGTCAGTGCCCTTTCCCTACTGAACAAGTGGTCACTGAGCTTGGCTCCTTCTTTTGGGTCCCTCTTACTGTACTCTGTTATGGGTAAAAAGTCTGTATTGCTGTACTTTCCTGGTGTAGCGCCTCGGCAGGAAGCACAGCCTGCAGGGCATATGGCCCACATACCGATGGAGCCAGAATTCAGCAGCCACTGGATTGAATACAGTCTCCTTTGGCAGCCTCTGCAGAGTCCCTTCATCATCATTTTTGCCTCCACTTGTACAACTAAGACAATGCTAATTCTTCTTTTCTTGAAGGGTGGTGCAGAGTGGGTTGTAAGTTAAGTGAAATTCACTGGTGGAAAACCTGTGAGCAGAGATACAGTATTTTCCATTTTCTCCTCAAGAGGAGCCTTGTTGAGCAGCTTGCACTACTAGATACACAGGAGCTTCTCAAGATCAAATGGGAGCCATACCATTGCAGCTCTGAGTCACACCTTCTGTTCTCACTTTCCAGCATGCTCTGTCTCAGTGGAGGTAAAGGCAACAGCTGTTCATTTAGCACAAAACTGTGGGATAATTTTTCTGTTTGAAACTGATGGATTCACATCTCAGAAGTTATTAAAAAGCTGGTTATTTAAACATTCAGTATTACTCTCAAACCCTTCTCTGTTCATTTTCCTGAGTACTTGTATATCTATTTCAGCTGGACTAATTTACGTCTAGTTTATGATAGCTTCTATGCTGCTGCCATGCTTCAGTTAGCTTTCTGGACTTACCCACGCTTTGCAGTGGTGTGAAGGAAAGCAACTTTGGAGCTCGTTATTGAGAAACTTGTGCACTTTGTTAGATAGCTTAGTTTCCTTCCAGTCTTCACGGAAGTTTCAGCTCTCTCCATTATTCCTCTACTTCTTTTTTCTCCCCATCACTCAGCTGGGCTGTACTTTCCTTCATCTGAGTATGTAGAGCAAACTCTTAGCTGGAATAGGAGCAGCTAGTAGAATTCTAACAGATTTTTCTATTTAGAAATGAAGACATCAACATTTGAACTAAATCTAAATTTTCTTAAGCCTTTGTGATGCTTAGCTACCCAAGAGTTGCCTCAGCTCCCTATTACGTAGATGCCAAAAGTGACATCTGTAGCCAAAGTGAAAGTCCAGGGGAGTGCACAACTGGGGAGCTTGTCTTGAGGGATTTGCTTTCGCTTCACATTTGTAAAAGAACAATCTCTCCCTTTAAGATCTCACATGTTTATGAGTACTGATACAGAATAAACTTTGGTTCAACAGCTCCTTCATGAGGATGCATGTTTTCTGTTTTTTGGCATAGCGTTGCCATATTCCGGACTTTTGAACAAACAAGGAATGGGCAGTGTAGGAGAATGGGTGCCTACCTTTGTATCCCGTCTACAGGCAGAAGGGATTTAATTCACTCAGATGTGCCTAACTACTTGCCATTCCTGACCCCAACATATGTGGGTGTACTTGGTTTTTCTAACCCTCCACCCTCTCTGCAAGGACTGGTAGCCATTTGTCCAGAAGGACCTGATGGTTGTTTTACACTAAATCATTCTTTACTCCAGATGTACTATAGTACTGACACCTGACATACTGTATGGTCAGTATATTTCAGAGTAAGGAAGGACGGCATGATTAATCTATGTAATCCATACCCTAGCATTTCAGCAGGCACACCAGATGTATCACGATGTCTTCAGTACTCATTCATTCCCTCGTTCCTTTCTCTGATGCCTTTAATTGTAGTCTTCCTTTTGGGCACCAGTCTTGCAGCCTGGACAGTACATTCTAAATGAATGAGTTTTTCTGAATCTCTCCAAGCTTCTCACAATTCCTCTGGGGAGCCCTGAAATTGAGTTTTGGCATCAGTTTCTCCATTGTTCGCTGCATTTAGCTAGGTTGAGTGAACTCCACCAACATAAAAGAGTTACTCAGTCTGCATGATTGCCTGGTGTTGCACAGTTGTTGTTTGGGTTAATGGCAGTCAGGATCCTTAAGACTCCCTTTCTACTTGCTATAGTTTCTCATTTTAAGAAGTCAGTATTACTCTTCGCTTACATTATTTCACAGACAACATGTATGAAACAGGTGGGCAGCTATATTTATTTCTGCAAATTATTTCTTGTGAACCTCCAGGTACTGAAGTACGGATAGGTCAACAAAGCCCTCTAAACTGTGTTGGTAGCACCTAAAAATCGTATTAACAACAATGTGAAGAAGCAGTATGATTCTTGTTCCTTGAGGGTTATTTGAGATGAGATTAGTAGGAAGATTGTATCAAAGATTATCTTTTCATGGTTGCACATGTGGATAGCAAGATAAAAAGTGTGAATAAAGGCAAGGGTAGCCACGAGGAGTGTAGTGAGCTTAATACAGAGCCTTGCTCAGAGTTCACTAGGTCACTAAAAAGGATGACCATGATGATGTCCTGCAGCTTTTGAGAGGCACACAACCACAACAACATGTAATAGTAAACCCCAGGGTTTTATCCTCCTCCAGGGTACTGTTCTCCTTCCAGCTGCCCTGCGTTCCCAGTGGTAGCATTTTAATGAGGGTGAATCTGGAAGACCGAGCAATCATATACTTCATCCTTTTGGCACTGATGAGCACTGTACATCTACAAATATACATTTCTCTGTCCTGCCTTTGGCTGGGATAGAGTTAATTTTCTTTCTAGTAGCTGATACAGCGTCACGTTTTGGATTTAGAATGAGAAGAATGTTGATAACACACTGATGTTTTCAGCTGCTGCTAAGCAGTGTTTAGACTAAGTGAAGGATTTTTCAGCTTCTCATGCCCAGCCAGCAAGAAGGCTGGAGGGGCACAAGAAGTTGGGAGGGGACAGAGCCAGGACAGCTGACCCAAACTGGCCAAAGGGGTATTCCATACCATGTGTCGTCATGCCCAGTATATAAACTGGGGGGAGCTGGCCTGGGAGGCAGATTGCTGCTTGGGAACTAACTGGGCATCGGTCAGAGAATGGTGAGCAATTGCACTGTGCATCACTTGTTTTGTGTATTCGGAATCTTTTATTATTGTTATTGTTGGGTTTTATTATTGTTATTATTATTGTTATTATTTTCTTCCTTTCTGGCCTGTTAAACTGTTACCCCAAGTAATGATTTTTACCTTTCTCCCCCCCCCCCCCGAGTCTCGCCCCTGGTCCACCGGAGGTGGGGGGGGGGAAGTGGGTGAGCGGCTGTGTGGTGCCTAGTTGCTGGCTGGGGTTAAATAACAACATTCTTTTTTGTTAAACTTTTGCCCAAAATCGTTGTGAAGATTGTGTGCGTACAAATGTGTCAAACCTCCTTCTCCACTGTCACTTTTACTCATTTTGCGGTGCTTACTGTTTCATCTGTTCTAACATTTGGTGAGGGTGTTGGGGAAAAAGTGAAGTTTGGCGTCCAGAGTTCAGCCTTCCAATATGACACAAAGAAAAAAAACTCCTGAACTGTGTGGGAATTACAGTTCATCTTCCAAAGGCTTCAGATTAATAGTTTTTGTACTGTTATGACCACCAGGAATTCAAACTTCTCTCAAGGGATCTCTTGATTTTGTTGTGCATTCACTTTTTTGTTTCAAAACCATTCAGAATCTAAAAGCAGAACCCTGTACTTTCCATATGCCCCTGTCCACAATATGTTTTCATTTTCCTGATATTATTACCATGTTCAATATTTATTTGTGATACACTTTGATACTTTGCACATGGACGCTTTTCTTCCTTTCACAAACATCTAAGCTGTCATCCATCCTTTTGTAACTCAGTCAGGATGTTGGGCCTCTGATTGCATCTCTGTTGCTTGGAAGAGAAGAGATTTGCACAAATAAAGGCTCACCTTCGGTGATTTTCTTTGCAGCCTGACTGTTGGCCATCAGTTCCTGCTATTAGAGCCTGCCTCAGTTCTTTGGCACATTTTTACATCCCTGTCTTCCTTTGGACAGCATCATCATTCCATCTGAACTAGAGATTTCTCTAATACTGACTTGATCTGACTACTCATGGAAATTAGAGATGGAACAAGAAGCAGATTATGTGGTCAAGGAGATGTTGCTTTTCCCTGTGAGGGCTGGTCTGAGGACCAGTGGTTTTTACAAGGGAAAGATAAATTCTCCTGTATGATAGTTCAGCCATTTCTGAGCCTCATTTTTTTTTCTCTCAAGCAGTAATACCATGGCATCTGTGACTTCTATGGACAGTAATTACCAGTAGTAAGCCACATAACCGGGATGAATTAGGATTCTAACAGTATGACTTTCTTGCTATTCTGCCTGCATTTTAAGACCACTGTGACAATCTATTGTTATTAATCATACACATTTAAAAAATCAGGTAAGTCTGAGAGCCTTATCTTGAGAAATTCATAAATCTTACAGGATTCCATCTCTTTCTTCTCTGGAGAAGGCTACATTTTATCTTTAGTTGGCAGAGAGCTGTACTGGTCAGGGAGACTGCGGTGAATGCAGAAATTGAGTTCAAGCGTCCTGAATTCTGGTCTTGAGCTGTGGCTCCAGGCTGTCCCTCCTGGTTTAAACAAGTAATTAACATAAGCTGATAAATTGTTCACGTTTCACCTCAGCTTCTGTCTAGATGAACCCAACTCCTTTGAAGGCAGGAGCCCTGCTTCCTTTTTAGCCTCAGAGAGTCTGCATATTCCTCCATAATTCTTTGTAAACAAACCCCCCTATGTGCTTCCTTGTCGTTGTATTTTATTACTAATATTGGCCAGGCTAACTCGACAGACATCAGTCAAAGAAAGCTTAATTTGCACAAGTGAATGTCAGGGTAGAATTAGCCACACCCCCCCCCCCCCAATATCTAAGCAGGCAAGCATAACAAGGGTCAAAATGTAGGTCTCATCAGTTTTTAGAAAATAGGGTACTGTCTGACCAGTGCAATATTGAAATGTTCATAGAGTAATTTTAACTGTTTGGCTCTGACATGAATGTGCTGACTTGCTGCAGACACGTAGCAGTGACTTCAGTACTGAAGAATCATGTAGTTTATTTTAAAAGTATGTATCGTGCCAGAAGGAGTGGTAAAGCGTAGCAAACCTTGAAGTCTACTATTGTTCTGCTCCTTGTTAAGAGTCTTGCTCTGTTATTTACATTAGTCTCCAGCAAAAAATACTTTCAGGAATATCTCTCTGGATGAAGAAGCAAAGCCTTTATAGTATCATATATTGGTGGGGAATTATTACTGATGATCATTTTGTGCTCATAGTTTGCAATAGAGCGCTACTGTAAACTCTGTGGGCACCCATCACAACGTAGTGCAAAATAATAGAAGACAAAACATTCAGGTTGTCCTGCCCTGTCAGGAAGGATTTATTTGTGGGAAAGTGCTTTTCCCAAGAGCTAACTCTGAACTATCTCATTCTGTTGTTGCTGCGTTCTCTAAAGTGCAACAAAGAAAGCAGAATTGTACGCCTAAAGAGTGGGTGAATAGTTGCGGTGTAAGGCCACCTGTGTTGCCAGATCACGCTGGAGGGTTAACTTCACCCTCGGGCGAAGAGCTTGGCAGCCTGGGGCTGCTGCCATCTGCAGGAGATGCTGGTCTTTTTCCCATCCTGAGCTGTTGAGAAGTCCCCCAGCATTCCCGCTGCCAGCGATGGCTGCGAGGGGAAAAACGTAGGTTTCGTTCAGCTGCTGTTCCTCGCTTGCTCCCATGGCAACTTCCGAGGGGTACCTGCATTACCTACCCTTGTCCTGCTGATCCGCAGGACCCCACTAGTGGTGGACGATCCATGGTGGTGTTTTAGTTTCAGTCAGGAGGGAGCTTCCTCAGACAATCAGTTTGTTCTCACTGTCCTCATTTTGGTGCGCATTATGGAAAGGTCTTGCAGCACCCAGACTGAATTGCTTTCAGAAAGAGAGATGAGCAGAGCAGGGCTGCCCAAGTGTGAGTGAATAGAGAGACTCCCAAGCTGTTACCCTTTTGCTCGCTTGTCTACACCAGTGAGCTCAATATGTGGACAAAGTAGGGTAGTAAATTTAGGAGAAATGGAACAAAAGGGACATTAAATAGACTTTCTAGTGCAGCACCACACGGCGCACTTGGCAGTATCTCAGATTAACTTGCTTTTTAATTCATCTAGGTGAACTTGTGTTTCTTAGGCTGTTTTTGTTGGCTTCACAGACTTTTTTACTGCAGGCTATAGTAGCAGACAGAAGTAGCCCTTTCTTTGTGCAGGTTATGGTTTTGCACTTTAAATAATCAAGGCTGTAGCAGTCATTGCAAAGGTCACTTATCCCCTATTTTGTAGTTGCAGTCTCCAGCTGATTTACACAATGAGGTGCTACCTGTGAGTCACTAACTCCTGTGCTGCTTTTTTCCCTTGCAGATGTCACCGTTGTCCACACCTGACCACCAGGCCCTATAAGAAGAATGAGAAGCCATGCATGCTGTCAGAGTACAGGGAGCGATATCCCCTTTACCCCGTCACTGTTTCCAGAGGCTCATTTAAGCCAAAGGAAGCGTACAAGATGGCACAGATACCCATGGAAGGCATCTCGACTACGAAGTATGGAAAACAGTGAAAGAGAGAGAGGACTGTGACTTAGATAATGTGTGTGAGAGACGGGTAGCAGGAGAAAAGAAAAACGATTGGTTTTCGCAAGGGGAGCCTGAAAAGAACAATGTTGCGGGCTCTGTGAAGGAGGGATGAAGGTCTGTCAGAGGCCAGCTGTTGGAGTGGAAGCAAGCAGCTATTCTTCTTGCACTTCCTGGAGGCTGAGATGTGATCTGCTCTGATCTGTAGGCCATAGAAATTCAGTCATGGTCTTGGCTTTTGTCCGCTTTCTGTTTTGGGAAGGTTTCTGGGAAATGAGCAGAAGCATTGTCTGGGAAAGTATGGGTGATACTGGGGGAGTATTTGTCTTTTGTTCTGTGTGTTGTGTGGCACTTTGTACACTGTACCACCAATGACTGGTTTCCAAGGAGGTGTGAATACGGTAGGGCTTGATGATTGCAGAGGGGGTGTGGGTGTTCTCTTCAAGGCACTCACTGTGGACTGCTGGGCTGATTCTGCTCCTTGGGTATGTTGTTGCTCAGTGTTGGTGTTTGGCAGAAGCCCTTGCTCTTGCACTGTGCCCATTTCCCTGATAAAAGTAACTGCTGAGGCTCTCCCCTGCTGCTGGAAGAGGGATGTGCCAAGCACTTGTCCACAGAAGAAACTCATAAAAAATAAGAATCTGATCCCTTCCTATGAATCTGAGAGCTTCCCTTTCCTCAAACAGTGGCTGCCGCCTGATCTTGCTGTTTACTTCCTTTCTCATCACGGGCACAGTCAGGAGTAACATCACTCTTGCCTTTGCTGGACTGAATTAGAGACCTAGGAGATGCCAAAGGCTGTTAATGAAAGTCTTAGCAGCTAACACCGCCTATTTTCCCCTATCCTGACGCATAAGCTCTACCACCTCCTTCCCCTAACTATGCCTTTTTAAGAGTTGTGAATTTAAAGCACAGATGTGGCCGATGAAGTCTGAAATGCCTGACTTACCATTGGGATGCCTCTGTCTATGTGGGAGTTTTCAGCAACAACAGAAAGGATAAGAGGGTTTCAAAGAGCAGCCTTCACTTCTGTATAGGCCTCCCATCTCTAGCACGAGCTGAAGCAGCTAGACATCTTTGTGTCTGCCTATAACTAAATCCTGGGCTCACCGGTGTCCTCTTAAGGCAGGCATGGAGGGGCAGCCCCCAGGCGGGGTCTGTCAAAGAGTCCTTAGAAACTCTGGCTCAACCAGCAAAGCTACCGTTGCTCAGACAAGGCTAGCAATTCCCACAGTAACTGTTAATCCTGGAGTTTAGTACAACTCCTGAAAAACAGACTAGTAAGAAAGCGCAGAAACCACTTATATTTGCTTCTTCAGAGCATGCACTCTACCAAATACATGAAACTTGCCCACCCTTGTGAGAGGAGAAAACAGAGCCTGAACAGCTAGCCATTGGATTGCAAGTCTTGCTGGCCTCCGGGCAACACTGGTAAGAAAATGCACCCAGTGTGAAAGTAACAAGGACTAGTGGAAAAGTGCCACCACCTACCAGAGGGCTGCTAAAAGCTCTGGTTCTGTGTGGCTGAACTCAGAGAGAGTGGATTGATGGAGCGTATGAGAATAGCTGCAGGGACGGTGAGGCCAGCAAACAAGCACGGAGCTGTCACCAGTCTTCTCCAGTAACACTCCACTGAGTGTTATTAGGGGTTATACTGCAACAGCAGTGCCCCTGATATAAAGCCTGGCAGTTGCAGGCAGGACCATTTTTCATGGCGTCTTGGATGCAGGTTGCCACCAATTTATCAGCAGATGGACCTTTCCTCTGTAATCTCCACTGCAGGTTCTGTTGTGTCGCAACAGTCAGAGTGGGAAGAGAGACTCCCACTGCCAGGAAACCCTTAATCACACTCCTGAAGGACTGCCTGCCTGTGATGTGTTACTTGCCTCTGGTACAGGCTCAGCTGATACAAATGTGGGACTGTGCAGAGTACTGTGAATGGCTTGAGAAAGACCCTTTCTTTTACTGAGTGCTCCTTGCTACTGAGGATGATACATGCCTGTTGTATTCCTGCTTGTCTTTTCTTAGCCCCTCTTAAAAAACACATTAGCTTTAAACTGCTGACAGAAGTATGCCAAAGCCTACAACATTTAACATCTACATAAGTACCTCTTGATGCTCTTGGATTTATTTTTTTTTAGTCTGCATTTCTGTTTTTACCCCTATATCTAATACTTTGCAGTGTGAATTCTCTTCCCTTCTGCTACGCAGACTTTTGAGAATCTTATTTGCTAACAAATATAGTATACTCAGCGACTCAGGCTCTTTCTCACCCAGTACCACTCCAGATGCAAAGCACAATATTAATATTAGAATAGCTCCTGTACTGACCATTTCTTCTGGCTGGCTGCCTGTGGTGTAAACATATCTGCACACCAGTGGAAAAGTACTCTGACATTAGAGACTGAATTCACTGGTGCGAAGCAACAGTTCTCTGCCCTGTACCAAAGGATGTGGGCATTGAAATAGGTTCAGGTTAGTGAATGTTGGATGGTGAAAATATTTTCTTCTCCATCTTGTTTCTGTAATGTTTTGTTGGAGTTAAGTGACACTACTCCAGTATCTTAAAATAGCTCCTTTACAGTGGTACCTGAGAAAAAGCTGACTGTCTGACCATGCTGATGTTTCTTTCCTCAGCTGATGTTTTACTGTAAAACTATTTTGTTTTATCTCCACATCCTGGGCTGGACTACTATACAGTCTATTGTCTGGGAAGGATATCGTTGCCTCTCATGTGTTTCCCATACATACTAGATAGCCTGCTATAATTATTGGGCTTTAAAAAGGAATTATATCTTCTGGTGTAACTCCATGGTAGAACAGAGATAGCTTTGTGTAAGGCCATTAACCTCAATGGGTGGAGAGGAGGGGGAACCTGGCCTGCCTGAGGTCCAGAGCTGCCTCAGTTCCTTTTTCAGAGTCCACATTTCCAAATGTGAAAGGCTTGTGTGTCTCATTAACTACTTGTATCCTATCCAGACTTTCCTAGGCTGTGGAGGTAGGAGAATGTATTAATTTGTGTGTCCAGAAAAAGAAACATATTTTTTTCCTTAAGATAAAAGACATAATGAAATTATTCTTCACAGGAGAGATTACATATCTCATGAATTGTTGCCACTGAAACTTAAACCACCTGAAAAGCATGACAAGAGTGATAAGAGTATGGATTTGATCTCCACTTATAAACAAGATTATAACTCCTGCCCTATTTCTCAAGTACCTCCATGTTTCCCCTGTGTGATGAGACACATCCCCAGCACCAAGATGGATACAAGAACCACTTATGAAGGTATGTGCCCTTGCAGCTTCTTTAAGAACTTCACCAGTAGTTTCATTTTTTAAGAAGACAGATAAAAACAGTGCGCAGTTGTTATTTCTTCTGTCTATGTATGACAGCAAGCTGTGCAGGAACCACATAGACACAATTGTTGGGAATACAGCCCCGCATTAATGATAGGATTGGGATCTCTCTGAATGCACCTCCTTTGCATGTCTGGCAGGCCTAGAGGCATCCCAGGTAGAAGCAGGGCCATGTGAACTCCTGCAAATGGGTCCATCATCATCATTTTTAGGATATATTGAACATATTCTTGGTATACTGAAGGGCTGGTCCACACATTCAGTGGATCAGACACATCTAAAATATGTAGAATTTGCTGCATCTGAGCAGGTCATGAAGCATGGGACCCTTTGTCTGTGTGCTGCAGAGTTAATCTGTCAATGTGCAAAAGGCATATATGGGAGTTTATGGACACACAGAAGTTCCACACAAATTTCCAAAGCACTCAAGTTCTACTTCTGGTAAAACAGGTGAACTGTGCATCTAACTATGCCCCTGTTTCTCAGTAGCAGTAACTTGGTATGGGTGGTTTGTCTTTGTGGGGGCTTTGTTCCTTCCTCTCCAATAGCATGAAATCTCTTCTGCATGCACTGGGCAAAACCTTTCAATTACATATTTACAGCAACTATACTAGTTTTAGTAGTAAGTAAGTCATAAGTAGAAAATCAGAGGATTTTGCCTCCCCTCTGCACACCTTCCAGCTAGCTAACATTACTAGGCAGGTAGCTAGCATTTGTGTATTTCTTAAAATATTTTAAAATTATTTTATTTTATTATTATGCTGTGCAAATATAAAAGATTATGATTGGTGCTGGCATTGACATTTGTCCCAATGTAAAGAAACAATTTTTTTCTTAAAACTCAAAATGATAAAGTAAGGAAATAAAAGGTATGTGAATATAGTGTTAAGACTACCCAGCTGAAATGACTGAAAGTCAGACTATAGTGCAGCTGCATGTTCGCAATGGCACAAACTGGAATTTCTACATTAAACATATAGGAAATACTGTCCATTTAGGATGACTTGAGTTGTGAAGACAATGACCCACAGGTGCAAAATACCTACATTTACAATTTTGAACACTTTGTTTTGCATAGGCAGTTACCAGATGGTATTCATTGGAATAGCTTCAGTGAAGCCAATAAAAAAAAGGCTGCTTTGCACAAGTGGAGGGTCACTCCTTCTGTGTTTAGATATCCCTAACTTCTCTGTATCTGAACCAGATGTGTATATCTTTGTCTTTTCTCAGTGTTTAGGTCAGCACCTTAACTGTTACTATAGAGCTCTACTAAAATGTATCACAGCTACATTTGGTTATAATTTCTGTATTTTTCAAAACACTGCAAATGGAAATCTTTGTCAAAACCCCCTCAAAGATCAAGTTGCATACTGAATAAGTTTCCTTTTGAAGGCCCAAGTTCACAAAAAATACAAGTTTTCTTTGGGCTATTCTCTAAGCGTTGCTAGTTTTTACTGATCACTACTCAAATGTAAAATTTTGAAACATGCTATTCAATTAATTATCATAATTCGAATATTTAAGCAGCATATAAACCAGTGCTGCATAGGTATTAAATTACCTTTCCTACTGTAGTGTCATACTCCCTCCCGCTAAACGCACCATATCCCAAATAACACTAGGTTTAAGATGGTGCTATTGCATATCAACATTAATGTCAGACTACTTTCCAATCTAAGGTTTCAAAATTCTCATCTCCTCCAAGATACACACATAGCTGTTTTTATCCAACTGCAGGTACACAATCTAATTTTAGTTTTGTCTTGCTTTGTTACAGTGAGATGTGCCTAACCCTCCAATAACATATGGTTCACATCCTCCCTTCCCTCCTGTACCCCCTAATGTTTTCAAGATTGTGCTACATGGGAAACTATTAATATCCATGGGAGAAGAATTAGAGTTACAATAAAATTGTAACATATTTTGAAGGAATAGTAGCACTGCTGGCTTAGACTAAGTAAAATAAATTCATAATGCCTATGAGGTCTCCAAATGTGTAGAGCTTGTAAATTTTTAAAATTGAAGACAGATGGACTTGCTTGTCATATTTTGAATATTTTGCAAAAGCTGTGGTTACGTCCAAAATACACAGAGCGTTTTCCAGCAAAGATGATGGGAGAACATAAAAAGTTTGTTGGTAACTCTTGATTGGTGTCTGAAATGTCAGATCTCTGAATGACCCCTTGCTTTGAGATGGGCTGAAGGTCATTAGCTTCTCACTTTTTAACACTTTATTAATACATGCCCTGTAATGACACATGTCATATATACTCATGGTTCACCCTGCTGGACTCTTTCTCTCTCCAGGAAAATGATGTGCCCTAGGCACAGGGTCAGCATCCCTTGGACGTGGTGGTGCCTGGACATCTCCTATTCCCCCAGAGAAACAGGAGCGCCTGGGGCATTTAAACAGCCCTGGCACTAGCCGGGCCTGCAGCCTACACTTCAGTGGCACCGACAGTGGCAAATGAATGTCTATGCCTGTGCACAGAGGCAGGCCCATATTCTGCACTGACTACACTAATTAGTGGCATGAGGGCAGCTCTGTACCCAAGGGCTGGTGTGCTTGCTGGGAGCAGCATGGCACCTGTGGCTGCTGCTTCCTCTCTTGTGCCAGGGCAGAGCAACTTGCTATGAACCAGAAGGACTTTAAATAGGCACCTAGTTGGGGCAAAAAGTTACTTTTTTGGGATCAACTTCATGTTGTAATGAACACATCCTTTGTTTAATTGTGTTTGTGCAGTACCATAGCCACTGACGTTCAAGAGGAATAACTCTGTTTGCATTGGAGAGTTCAAATATCCTGATACCTAATTGAATCATTTACTCTCTAGTACTTTGAAATCTAGACTTCCTTCCTGTGCGGAGTCAGCTGGAAGCTTATTTGCCTCATGACTCTGAATGTGGTTTGAAAGGAGGGAAAATTAAATAAAAAAAAAGACTTGGGTTAGCTCCAAGACTATTTCATTTCAACTTCCTACCAGTAACCATAATGGTCTCTAGGGGAAGTTGCACAAGATTACTAGGAAGGGAAAAAAATGATGGTCTTGTGGCTGCAGGACTGGTTGGAGAGCTAGGCTTTGCAATAGCTTTGCAATAGCTTTCTAGTATGACTGAGTGCAAAT
The DNA here is from genome assembly GCA_026212715.1 of Elanus axillaris. Classification (NCBI taxonomy): domain Eukaryota; kingdom Metazoa; phylum Chordata; class Aves; order Accipitriformes; family Accipitridae; genus Elanus; species Elanus axillaris. The sequence continues at coordinate 46,712,046 of JANZLQ010000079.1, forward strand.
CTTTTTAAGTCTCAGTGCCTCATTTTTTTCCCTGGTATCCTGCTAAGGAAGGACGATATGAATGTCTCTAAAATGCTACATAAAATGTTTTCTTAGTAATGACTTGGGATAGCAAGATTTCTGGAGTATGGACCATCTCTGCAGTATGATTCAATGCTTCAGATCAATGTAGGCTTCATCTGTGAATTCCAGCACAGTTCTTCTAATAAGGAAGAATCGGAGACAGAGTTACAAGCTCCTTCTCAGTTCCTGCTTGTACTGACAGCAGGAGTACCACAGAAAGCGAAGTGAAGAGCCAAGGAGATGCCACACAACAGAGCTTGCTGACACCAAATGAGCTGCAAAACCCCGAACTCAGCAAAAAGTAGGGTGCCTCACATCTGCACAGTTGAGAAATCAGGTTGTCCCCACATCAGAAGGTATAAAGAGAATGCATAGCTCTACAACCTGGCCTTTAGAGAGGAATGATGGACACCTGGTTCTCCTTGCCGCAGAGATACCGTGGGAGACACCTGAACAGCCTTCTGCAGACATAGGCATACTCTACCTGTGCTCTGAGCAGGCCATAACATAGCTGCAGGAAGGTAAATGAAAGGGGTTGAAGTCAGTGCCATGATACTCCACTTTCATGATTTCTGGTTGACTGAGCATGAGGACAGCAGCCACTCAGTCACCTGCAGAAAATGTCTTTGCAAGACTGACAATGTAGTTTAATCTTTCCACATTGTATTTCACCATCTCTGTAGGTACGGGTGGGTACTGGACTATTTTCATTCCATTTTCTGTGTAAATACTAAGCATTTCCAGGGGTTAGCACACTAGTGTATAATGTGTTCTACAGCAGCTCTTTTAATAGGATTTGTCAATCATTACAATATCAGCAAATACTTATTACAGTAAAAAATGTAACAATCAAAACATAATATGGTATATGCCTAAACTCACCAAAGAATTTCAGCTGAGCACTTAGAAAGGATTCCTCTTACATTTCAGATGACTACGTGCTATGGAATGAACCAAAGACTGAGTTGATCAGACCAAATGACAGATTTCACCGATCAGAAGAAAAATTTAATCACACAACCATTGTGCAGGATGACTATCTCTACAGGGGGCCAGTTGCCACTCAAAGCTGCAAACCTCTGAGTCTGGTCCAGAAAACCAAGGCTCCTTTTGAGAATATAACCAATTATAGAATGAATTATGTGCCACATCCTCTGCAGAAAGGTTATATCCATAAGAATGAGAAATACAAGGTCAATGAAGTCCCATTTGATGGCCTCACTACCCACAAAGTTTCTTACAAAGGGATGGTTGGTCAGCCAGCCAGGCTTGCAAAACCATACCAGCTGAAGCTTCTCCATGATCTTCCATTTTCCTCTACAACTGAGTTTCAGGAGGAATACCAAGCTTGGCCACAGCCTCCCATCTTCACCAAAAAACCTGACATATATCTTCCACCTCTGGAGAAAATGGATATTCACACTACTACTCAGATACATTACAAGCACCCAAATGGCAAGCCAGCCAAGATGTGTCAATCTTTGGCCTACCTTAAAAAAAGTACTGAGCCATTCAATAGCTCTTCCGTAATGAAGGAAGACTATAAGCCTTGGCTGTGCAAGAGACTAAAACCTACCACTCATGCTCCGGATCTGACCTTCCCAGCAAAACCAATGGATTGCTTGACTACCTTTCAGACCCATTATGTGCCTCATCCACTCACAGCTGTGAAGAGCTATAAACCTGGCTGGCCAGGCCCAAAGCATCACACTCTGCTAGATGCTAAAACGACCTATGCCACCAGCTACACACCAAAGGGCCTTGTTAGATGCTTGGCATCTTACAAAGACCCACCGGGTTACGTCTTTGAGGGAGCTGATGCTGATGGTCACAATTTTTATCTGCCTGCTTCCAAGAGTGAGTGCCTGCAAGGTGGACACTGAAAGAAAAAGAGAATGGATGCAGCCTTCTTGGAAACTGATTCAAAGAGCAGGGCCTCAGTGAGCTACAAATGACAGCTTGATTTTTTTTGAAACCTTTCAAACCAATTACTGATTTCATATTTGGAGAGCTCGTAAAATAAACTTAATTCCCAGGCATTGGCTTTTTCTGGATCATTTGCACAACTGAAAAACATAAAATCCAGGGAAAAGACACACTGATCTTTGTTTCTCTGTATTTTTTTTCTTTTTCCCACCTAACTCTTGCTCTTTAATTAAGAGAGATATCCTCCTCCTGAGACACTAAAAGAGAGATCTTGTAGTAACATAATTAGTGTAACATGGGCTCAGTGGTGTCCCCGATGACAGCAGTAGAACAGCCTCCTCAGATGAGTTACATGCTGGAAGTCACACTTAAAAGTCATGGCTGGATAACAAAGTCTGAGATCTGGCTTTACTAGTCACTCCCATCAGACACCCACAAAAGGTAGAATTACTGGATAAATGTTATTGAAGATTGAGCCTTCACTGTGCCACTATGCTGCGCAGACCTGGACTATCAGACGTGAGGTTGTCATGCCAAAGATACCACCCTTGCTGACAACTTGCAAGGGAAGCTTTTCAGTAAAAGCTTTTCACTGCAGAATGCAGTGAGGGTACCCGAAATGTCAAAAGGTTGAAATTGTCCTGCATTGCTACAGTTTGGCCAGCAGCTGGATTTGTATTATCTCTTGGATAAGGCCAGTATTAAGCTCCTGACCAGAACTGTTCATTTCTGTGTCCAAGGTGTTTTTCCATAGGCTTACAAGTGTTACATTAGCACTATGAAACTTGTTGTCTTCTTAAGCACATTCTACTTTCCTAACCCCTTCTCTCCCTTACTCCTGGCAGCTCTGGCTGTTTCCTAAGTATTTAGCTCAAGTGCTAGGTAGAGCTGTTGCATGCTGGAGGAAAGGCTCGTATCTCACCATCAAAGTGGCTGCATTTAAAGAGGAAGTGGAAGACAATTTTCTGTATAAATGTATTTTAAAACTTTTGAAAAGCTTTGAAACTTGTTGGGATAGAAGTCTTCCATAAGTGCTTGCAAGCTAAAGCTGAGCACTTTCTATCTGAAAACTTGAATGCCTAACCCCGTGGGTGGGAAGCCAATAGAACATTCACCCTAGAAGCACAGTAGTTCTGCATCACTTGAAGTCCTTAAATCACTCCTAGAGGCCTTTTCTAAATATATGCTCTAGTTCAATGAAAAAGTATGTGCTTGCAGCATGAACAACTAGGCAAATCTTTACAGATTACACTATAAAAAAAGGCCAAACTATGTACTCATTGATGGCTCTACACAGCCTTGAGAAATTCAGGAATCTGTAAACTATTCACTCACCTGTAATGAGCTATTGACCTAGAGTATGTAGGGCATTTTTGCCAGCTCCTGCTATCTTACCAGCCTTCTTGAACCTTCATGTCTTTAATGTTGAGCTTTGACAGGAAAATAGTTATTCTTCCCCATCTCTTTTTATTCACTTATTTTTCTGATTTTTATTTATCAGCCTGTAATTCTGTCATTTTTGAAACAGAATTTATCTGAAAGAAACAGCTGGGGCTTGTGACTGCAGAAGAGTTTTTTCTTTTATGCGGGAAAGCTCCCTGACTGTTCTCTCAACTCTTTGGTGTAAGACTGACAATGAATGAAGAGCCAGTGTGTAAATCTGTCTAGACACCAGAGTCTAGTGTGTAAATCTATCTTTTTATTACAGGTTTGTGGGTTTTTTCCTAGGTGAAAATTAGGCTTGTCAAAATGGATAGCGAAGCAATATGCTGCTTAGCATTAGTAATTGCTGGATTTTGAACATAAACAATGGGAATCTTGATTTTGCAAACAGTGGATCAACTCACAGCAGCATCAAGCAGACATGGCTGGTTTAATGCCAACAATTTCACCACAAGACATGGCTTTGTTTTTTTTTTTTTCCTGGCTTGTACCTAAATATATAAAAAACTTATTAAAACCACTATATGATAACACTAAGGAACAACGTGTGTTCGCTTGAGTGACTAAAGGTGTGGTTCTGCAGAAATTAAAGCTGATATTAAAGCTTGGGCTGCTGTGGTCTCATCTTTCTGTCTGGTAGATATTTCCCCCATTCTCTCTCTTTCTGGTAACAACATTAGTGCTATCTGACTGTATGATGGGCTAGAATCAAACCACTTACCTGGCTGAAGGAAAATCAGTGTTTTAGTAAGGTTAAGACCCATTTACTTCATTTCCCTGAACCAGTGCACCAAACATTTGCACAACTGCCAACTTAGGTGCAGGAGGTCAGTGCAGAAAGAAACATATGACTCGGGTAGCCCAGACATGGCTTGGCTGGAACTGCTGCGGAAGTGCATCCGCCCTTCCCAAAGAAGTTAGTTGTTCAATACCTCCTAATTCAGTGTTGCTCTGAAGCAAAACCTTTGTGTGCTGCCTGACCTCCCCTGGAGGAAGCATTTGCTTAATTCTGCCTCTGCCAGCCTCCTCTGTGGGCAGCAGTCCTCCCTTTGCTCTGTAACACAGTTAAACCAACATCTTCCTAGCCTGCAATTTAATTTTGATTAAAATGGCAGTGTCATTAGAAAATCTGCATAAGAGAAAATTATAATTTGGGGGAGAATTGACGTGTTTAACTCAGAAAATAAAGATGGGCTGAACTGCAGTTACACAGGATTTGGTTACTGTTTTCATGCAGAATGAATTTATGGTTAAAGATAAGCAGAAGTTAATTTTACCTTATGTTTGTGCCAATTAAATTTAACTTTTTCTTAGAGTGGTCACAATCTCAGAAAGAAGTAAGTACAAGTTAGAAGCCCTGAAAAAGAGCTTAAAAGCTGAACTGCACCACAGGCTTGTGTAATTGTTTTTGAAGTTACATACAGGAGGAGGAAAATGAAACTATACTTGTATGCATGGCAGAACTAGATGCTAGTGCTAGATGAATTAGCACTTGTTCAGAAACCTCTTAGATGCTCCATAGTGATCTTGTCTGTTTTGTGGGACAATAATGGGTGTAAAAAAGGCTACTTGCCTTTGGCCCAGCTTCTAGTGTTGGGAGTAGCCTTGAGGAGCTCATGAAACTTGCACTCATGATGCAGCACAAGACCACATTTCTCACTCCATGAACAAATGGGTAGAAAGAGGGAAGTCAGCTGTAATGAACCTCTTACTTCATTCATTGGTACTTTTGAAGAATGGACAATGTAATGAGTACCTAAACACTGGCCTAAGTACAAAGGCTACTATCAAAAAGTGTTTCAAAAGCCAAAATACAAGGGTGAAATCAAGGGGCTTTGTCCTTGGCAAGGTTGAGAACAGCATACAGGAGAGATGTACTGTGAAGCATTCAAAAAAAGAACAAGGATAATTGTGCTATGCAACAGTAGATTAAAACTGTCACTGTCAGAGCAGGTTACCACACTGGTATCAATTAATTACTGTAATCATTGCCAATAGATGTTGGCTGTGTACAGGAACAGTCCCCTGTACATACACTGCAGAGCCTATTTGGAGGAATAGCTTCTTCCTGCATCCCTGAAAATACAAAAGAGGAGAACTCAGCAGTACTACTGATCTCCAGGGCAAAGTGCAATCTGTTAGTCAAGTCTTAAGCATGAAAGCTGCATTAAGGAGACATGTCCAAACTAAAAGTTACAAGGGTAGCTATCTTCCTGGAAGGTCCTGAATGTCTGCTCAGCCAGGAGGCAGGCAGGAATGCAGTTCTTGCCAGTAGAAAGGCTGAGCAAAAATACTTAATTCCCCCGTCCTCAGCAGGAAACAAAATAAAACAACCCCAAAAGAAACCAAGTTATATGGAATAATGGGGGAGATAAATAATCAGTTAGATTTTGACTTGCATGATATCAGCCTTTCAACCACCTGTGCCTGCAAGGGCTGTAAACCCCCAGTGCCTCACATCTGCAGAAGACAGTTATTCCATCTGGAGTTTTGCAGTTGGCAGTAGGCAAGAGGTCAAAAAAATGCAGTAAGTTAAATACTTATGGTCTAGAAATATGAACAGGCAGCAAATTTGTGAAAAGTTTACCACTATGAACTTTAAAAAGGTCTTTACCAATGCTATGGATTGCTAAAAAGTGCAAATTGTCAGCACCTTGAGTGTTTCAGAGCTATAAAGAAAGCACTGAACTATAAGTGGTATGCTTCAGTAAGGACTGAGGACATTCACGTCACAGAGGGAAGCAATATTGATCCTGAGCATGATACTCTGGAGACAGAAGGCAGCTAAACTTAATGTGTGAAAAAGGGAACCCTTTCTTTGCAAGACAAAAAAAGGACTTTGCTGGGTCATGGATAGGATCTCCCTGAGGGAGCCACGTCATCTCAGATGGAAAGAGGCATTTGGGCAGAGAACTGCAGTCCGAGTTCTCTGGGATGGGAAACTTCCTTTATGAATTTTCTGAGCAAAGTTTGCTTTTGGCTGATACTGTTACAAATCCCTCTTCCCTCTACTGTATTAGTGTCTCTCTCTCTACCTCTTTCCCACACTGGAAGCAGTTTGATGAGTTGTGCCTCTCTTCTTGCTTTTCTGGGGAAATACTTAATGGGGGCAACCTGATTTTCACTTCTCCATCTGGCTTCGGGTCTGTCCCACAGATGTTTTAGGCTGCATTCAGGCGGGAAGGAATAGGGTAACTCTTAAAGAGGCAGTGGTTTGTTTGGCTCTATATTCCCTGTTTCCACCAGCTCACTAGCACTGTGCTTACTGATGTGAACTGTCCCCAGACAGGTGGGAGGGCTCATGCGGCACTGCTGAGTGCCATCACATGGGCTTGAGGGTGCTGCTTTGCTCTGCTTTGCCCTCTGCTAAAAAAGAAAAGTGCCTGTGGGATCCTCCCAGCACAGCTGGATTTGACTTGCTGTAATTTGTGTGTAGTGGGTTAACAGTGAGATTCTTCTTTTTTGGTAATAAAATCACTAGGTTGTATGGTGTTAGTTGAAAACTGACTCCATCAGTCTTTTGGTAGGTGAAATGTTTTAACAAGCATCCACCAGCCTCATGGGCTATTTATTTAAACCAATAATTTATGCTTTTTAAAAAAAGCAGCATGTTGAAAAGAGTGCAGGGAAGTCTCCACATAGCCCAAACCAAATTACTCCTCAGCCCAACCATTAAGCACTTCCTTAAGAGAAAAGAAACCCATCCTGGCTCCTCACTTGGACAGCAAGCTGTTGACGCCCTGTCTTGTGTGATCTTTTTAGTTCAGGTTTTATTATTGTGCTTTGCCATTGGCCCTGGGGAGTTTGTAAATGAAGTAGGCTCAGACCTCATGCGAGACCTAGAAGCAGCAGACTACATTGTAGTATTGAAGAGGGTAGTAGGAGGGAGTGGTTCCCAATGCCTGTGTCATCCTAAGCATGTGTGGATAATTACATGCTTACTATGCAATTGTTCACATCCTGCCACTGCTTAAACAAGCAGTATTTATATGTAGCCAGAGTACAATCCTCTGGTGTCCCCTTCCCTTTTAGCCTGATAAAGCTGCATGCTTTTTTATTTGCACAAATACAAAGCTTTTCTTTGCAAAGGGCTTAAAGGTTTAGGCAACACTCTTGCTTTTCGCCCTTTTTTCCCTCTTCTAAGAGATAAGCAGTGTGTTAGCAGGAAGGATGGAGAACTGCAACCCGAACAACCAGCACACTATTTCTTCATTGTTTTGGCTTAAAAGCCCTAGTTATCAGAGTTTCATAAACCCTATCTCTTGCTCTAGCCAGCTGAGGTGCCATCCTGCTCCGCCCTGGTTGCAGAGCACTTGCTCTGCCTGCAGAAAGGAGTCTCCTGCCCAGGCTCTGTTCAGCTGGGGACTTGGCTAGTGCAGCTGCTGCAGCCCTCCTGTAGCCTCAGGGACTTAGCCACATGTCTGGTCTTTCAGCTGGTACCTGGGAAATTTGTGTGTCTGGGCAAGTGTGGAGGTGTCCCGCAACACAAGAATACTGCCTGTGGTGAAGGGTGAGCATTTTGTGGTACGAGGGTTGCTTTTGTTGTGTGAGCTTAGTGATGATGCTGCAGTAGCTTCACTGACATGCTGTGCAGAGGAATATAGCCTTTAGAAACTGGGTGCCCATCTTCCTCAAAAGCCATTGCTCTTGCTGACAGAAGCTGTAGTTTTGAAGTGAGTGTGGAAGGAGCATGGTAGGATGGAGTCTCTCCTTGGAAAGACGTAATGTTTAGTAATTACATCAGCTGTCAGCATCAAAGATCTACAGATCTCTTTGGACCTAAGTAAGTGAGGGGTGGAGGAGTGGCTCTGGGCTCTTGTCACTGGGATAGTGAGGTGCCAAGGAGACGTGGCTGTGCAATGGGTAGTGCAATGCTGCATCACTCCTTCCCATCTGCCACACTTCAACATGTGCAATTCAGAGCAGCCTGAGGCAGTATAACCTGCACATGGTACAGATTGATACAGACTCAGAGAAAGGCATTAAAGACATTCCCATGAAGCCCCCTGTTTCTGTGTGAAGTAAGCATGTGCAGGCCTCCCAACATGTGTGCTTATTGGTCACAGTGCCAAAGAAGGCACCAATGTAAAGCTGTCATGCATAAAGGGCAAAGCACATCCCATGGGCTTCCTGTATCAAAAGCAAAACAAAAAAGCACTGGCAAGATTCTCATGAGAATGAATTGCATCTGATTGTGGTTATAGCTGGTGATACTGGCAGCAAATATTTCAACTTTCACACTTTTATTTATCACCTCATGCTGTCAGCTACTTTCCACGTCAGTGACAGGATATATGCTTTGTCCTCAGTATCTCTAGCAAAAGTACAAACTGATTTTGTTTCATCTTTGGTTTTTTTTATTGGTCAGAAGCCATTTTTTGCTGTGCTAAGTTTGTTTCTCCCTGTGTAAAGCCTTCTTCATATGAGCATGAGCTGATATGCAGGCTCAGATCAGTGAGGAGCCACTGCTGATGATCCTGTTTTAAATAAAATTCACAAACAAACTACTTTGTGCTCTGTTTTGTCAGTTTCTTCTTCTTTTTTTTTAAATTGAAAAACCTCTTCCAGATGGACCTTTCTGTGATACTTCTTTAATATGAAGGCACTTGTGTACTCAGCTTTGCTGCCTCAGCCACCCAAAATGCATTGGCTCAGTATGAGGCTGATCCAGGTTTTGTGACTGTTTTGGTGAGAAAGAAGGGCTGGAGTCCGTGATTTCATGGACTGTCTAGTCTCAGTCTTCATCAGTGATCGCTGAAGGAAAGATGAGGCTGAGCACTGTGTTTGCTTCTCAGAGGGACAGATGGGGAATAAGAGGTATTATTGTGTTCATGTCTTCACATATTAAGTTGAGAATGGGAGCAAATATTTTATCCCAGTGAAAAGGCAGGGCATGACAGAAGTAAGTATTTTAACCAGAAGAGAAGATGCTGAGACATGGCTTTTTGCCTTATAAATCTGGATAAATTTGACTGGAGGGGAGACGTTGGGTGGACATGATGAAAAGCAGTGTAGATTAAAATGATGATTAATCATATACTTTTAGTGTGAGAAATGTGTAAGATCAGTAGAAAAAAGGTGTCTGATTGTCCTCTCCCTCAATTTTGTGCAAAATAAAGTATTTGACATCTTCTTTGGTCCAAAAATAAAAGCTGAGCGTGACAGTTAATTCATAACATTAGTGACAAATGTGTGTATACCTTTAAACAAGAGGATGAAGGGAATGGTTAAATCAGTGATGCCCAAACTGTGGTCTGCAGCAAAAATGCAAAGCCATAATTAGGATTAGCAGTTCTGTGCTTTCCATCTGTATACACTGGCAGACTCCAAGAAAATCTGGCATTCAAAACAGTTTGAAAGCTTCTGTGTTAAAAATTAGATAATTGAATGAATAAAGTTAATTCATTCAACTACCAGCTGAAATTATCAGTGACTCACTGGCAACTGACATTAAGAACTTATGAGGACTTCTGTGGTCCTGAAAATCTGGAAGAGCATAAGCTTTTTGTTCACCTTTTTCTACAAATAGAAATGTCAGCTTATGCTGATAGAGAATAATCAAATTTATTGATGAACCAGTGTTTGGCCAAACAGATAGTAAGGTGATCATTAGTTTTCTGTTTGACAGGGTAATTTGCAAAAAGGAACATAACTTAAAAAGATCTTCAATTGCAGTCCATATGATTGTGGCAAGATAGTAGAAAAAAAATTTCCAGCTAAAGGCTACTTTGGAAAACTCTGCCTATGGCTTCTATCATTTTAAGAGCATGTATGCAGATGTACATGCCTGGAGTAATTTAGCTGTTCTTACCTTGCCACATAACAAGGAGTGGGAGTGGGTCTCCTGTGGGAAACCTTTCAGCACTGCATTTTTATTCTTGTTGCAGAACTGTTTTTCTTCCTTGAGGAAAATTAGTAGGGAGAAAAAAACTGGAAGCTTGCTCTGAAGGTTTTGAAGGCTTTTCGACTTGACTGGTAACTAGACCCATATGCATAAAAAAAAATAATTATTCTCTTGAGAACTTAAGCTGGCCTGCTGTTCATTTTACATCAGCACCAGCTTCTATAATTGTTTTACTCAAAATGAATGACCAAATTCCCATTGACATTGGCACTGCTGCTTGGAAGTCTTAGGTCTGGTCTTTGGCTTGCATCTCTGTGTGTGTTTATGTATGTGTGAGGTGTTATTTACCTGCAGTGTGGGTGTCTCAAAAGCATATGCAGGAACATCAAACTAGGGGAATTGTCAGTAAATCAGAGCAAAATCACTGTTCCCTTTTGGAAGATACAATGTATCATCTGTTTGAAAAGGTAGAACCAGCTTAAGTTTTCAAAATTTGAGTTTGTCTTTAAACCTCCATTACCAGGATTCCCTCTATGTATACACTTGATGCTTCAAAGAGTTGGAAGCTCCATTACTGAAGGCAGCAGCAACCTATAAGGAAAAACTGAAGTAACAGGGGTTGCTTCATGCCCTAGGTTGCTGAGGAGAGTTACAAGATGTCTTTAAGCATTGCTGCATGGAAAAAAGGAGTACACTTTTACATACTTCCATGATCCTAGGACCAGCAGTGATGGCTTTATACTTCTGCACGAGCAATAGATGCAAGACATTAGCAAAAAAGAATAAAGCAAGGTAAATTAACAATTAAAATGGATCTCCAAGACAGGGTGCAGAATCTTAATGGTTGGAGACTTTTAAAAACAAGTTAAGACATCCTCTTTCCCCAAAGCAGGTAGATCATGTGTACTTTGTATAACAAACAGCTGTGCGCTGCTATCGTAATACAGAATAAGGACAGAGTACTCCAACAGCTTTGCTACTTTGTTTGGCTTTTGCTTTTAAGATTAATAAACAACTTGTCAGACAGCAGTAGTTAAATAAGTAACCTGCATTACTTGTACAAAAAGTTATATAAATACAAGTTTGCTGTTTTGTTTTCTTTTTAGAGAAGGGAAAGTGTCCTTTCATAAAATATCCAGCAAGCCTTATCTTACTGAGATGCTGCCAAGTCACAACTCAGAGGACAGACATGTGAAATTAAATCCACACTGTGCAGATACAACACAGTGGCCCCTCCAAATCTGATATTTCATGTTTATCCTGTGCAGTTACACAGCTACTATTCAACATGTGATCGTCTGAATATGTTTTGCTATTAAACAAATGAAAATACTTCCCCATACTGCTTTTTGTTAACTACTGTACTAGAAATATCCACCACATTGGCATCATCATTATTATTATTGTTATTAAGGAATTGTCCTTCATTCCATGCATAACTATCATTTCACAAGTTAAATATGTCATCCCTCCCTCATGTCATAGTTTATAAAGCACCCTGTGTACAGTGAAGCAGAACCCCGATTAAATGCAAGTGTTATTAAAATTAAGAGAAATACACTATTACTGATGATTTTAGAGGAACAAAATTCTGGGGAGATTTAAAAAAAAACCCCACATAGTTTTATCTGAACAAAATAATGTACAATTATTAATATTGCACTTTTTATACAAGAAATCCTAATAAATATACAGAAAAGATACACATTTACATATGTAGAAAGACATTCTTCTTTTTTTTTTAAATAAAAAGTTACACTGATGCTTAGCAACACTATTTCTTGAACACCCATTTGTAGTAAGAGAGTTCAATGCCAGATCTGTTTTGAAGAAACCCAACTCCAGACAGTTAAATGTCATGAACCTGGCACTGACCGCAAAAGTGGACTCCCAGTTTTGCTGAAAAACCAATGTGTCATGGAAGTTGTAACACAGCAGTACTTGAACAGCATTTTGTTAACATACCACAAAGCATGAGCCCCACTGGGGGTGACAGGAGAGGCACAGCCAAGCCTTTAGTTTAGAGATGGTCCTGAGCCAAAGCCTCAGATGCAGAGAGCTCTCCTTTAAAGTTTCATGATGTTCAAACACTCTACTTGGCAGTTTTTCTCTAATTTTAGGGTTCCATTATGAGCAGAGCAGAGAGTGCCCAGGAACTAAAACAATGAAGCACTTCACTGGCTGAATAACCACTGAAGCTGGCCAGGGGAAGAGACTCACAGACAGCATGCAAAGTCGTGCTGTGGGTGTGATGTTTGAGCCTCACTTTTTAGATTGCATTTCAAGGTGTTATACATGGGCTTAAAAATGTGCTGCTTTATAGCACCTGTTTTGTCATGGGAGGCAGCTGGAGAGGAGCAAGTTTGTTAAAAAATATTGGCATTAATTCTCTGGGATAGATGCTGAATCCATTCTCTTTCTACTGAGTAGGAATAACCACAAGAAATCAGAATATAGCTCTCTTATACAACTTGTCCAAAAGGTTTGGCTGCCAGGAGAGAGAAATTTCACATTAGCAGGATAGGAGAACCCACTTCCTCAAGTTCCTTTCCAAAACCCCAGGTCTGAAAGCACCTGAACTCTGGGAACTTGTACTCCTCTCTTTTCCAGATAATTGCTAGTAGGATGCAGGACGCAAAGTAGCTCCTGTTACCACAGACAATTTCTATCTTTCCTTCCTGTGCTAACTACAGGACAGCATTTGCATAGTTTTACTACAGTCTGTCAATAGTAGTTCATACTTTCTCTCCTTCTCCTGAATAACAATTCATATCATCACCTCACCCTCTGTGCTGAGGGCAACGCTCCTATCCCCAATCCTCCCTCACAAGCACAACCTGGGAACTTTTTCAGGTATGTCTTAGACTCACTAATGCTACACACTGTTGTTCAACTTGCCCAGACAACAGATCCTCAAGGATCATGAGGATCTCCCACTGAAGTCATCTGAAGGCCTGGCAAGAGCTGAAGAGAGTGGTTTAGAAAGAAAAAAATGAATAAAGCAAAATCATATGCTTATATTCTCAAAGTAGCCTAAGATAGCTGAAGTAACTGTATATTGCATAGCTGAATGTTTAGGTTAGGGTTGGGTTTTTTTTCCTTCCAGTACCCCATGACCTGACAAGCTGTTTGATTATTTGCTTCATATTGTGGTGATCCAATGTAATGTTGGGATTTTACTCTGATCTGCTTCCCCATCTGTCTGCTGGTGTATCCTCAGACATATACATGGATTATGGGGCAGCCCCACTCCTCTCAGGCCCATTGCTGGTGGTGTGGGGCTCACTGACTCTTTGTGGTATACCCTCATGACCGTGTTTTGCTGCATTATGTCTCCCAGATTCATAGCAATGAAAAACTTGTCAAGTCCTTTTACAACAATGATTTGGTAAAAGGTTTTCTTTTCTTTTTTTTTTTTTTTAAAGGGAAATAAATAAATAAAATGAAAAAAAGAATTCCATTCCATTTATATTTTCTGTTAACAGTCCTTGCCCCAGCGAAGCAAAGGCTGTGATCCCCTTGTTTCTCCGTTTTCATTGCTTTTGTCTTCAAGATTTTCCACAAGTCCCACAGCAGCGTGACTTGAACTGGGTTAGCTGGCAGAGTTTGAGCTGCTTCACTTTCTCACAGTACCTTGTGGTGTCTCTGCACTCTGCTGCCAAAGGGGAAATAAAAAGGAGAAATGGTGATGAAGCAATGAAAAAAGGATTTCTTACCTGAGAACATTTCCTGGAGTGGTCGAGAGGGGGACCAAGACAGCTTTGTGTTGTGAGGTCTCACTATGAGTATGAGCTTGACTTGCTGCAAAGACTGAACAGGAACTTTAGTCAGCCAAAGGCTCAAAGGGCTTCTGAGGCTGCTCCAACACTGTCGGTTTGTCATCTACCAGCATTTTGGGGAGGCTTTAGGAGTTTCAGAACACTTGTTAAAACAAAGATGAAGTAGCAAATAAAACTGGAAACTTATTTTAACAGAGTAGCTCAAAGGCACTTTGGCCAACCTTTTGCATTTGAAAAGACAGTATGTGGGAGTGTCACCGCAGCTCACTAAGCGTTGTGTTGTGTTTTGCAGAACACAGCCCAGGGTGAAGATGTCAAGACACTTTTTGAAATCCCTTAAGGACTTAGGTCCTGGCAACATTTGGACAGGTTTTGAGGCCTGCAGCCTCCTGCTTTTGAGCTCCAGATTAGAAAACTGTCCCGTATCCCTGAAAAACCTTGGAAGTGTGTTGTTGCCTGAGGGAGTCCCACTTTCCATGCTAGGGCTGGAAAGGGGGATCATCACAGGGCAGTTGTCCAATGCTTTCCAGTAATGTCTGTGCCAAATAACTCCACTGTTGTCTAGATGTGGGACATTTCTATGTAGCAGGAAGAGGCTGGAGTAACAGCAAAGGTCTTGCTTGGTACCTGTAAGCTCCCTCAGCCCTTCCACTTCCAATAGGGTACTCCAAACTCAGCTCATGTGTTTGGACCTATGGTGTCTGCTTTGCCTCTGCTGGGAAGGAGTGTCAGAGTTGGGGCAGCTGTAGGCAAGCGTAAGTGGGTTCTGCTGCTGCTTCTGCGATGATTGCATAGCAACCGTCTTGCATGGTAGAGGATGGGATCTGCCCATGAAAATCAGCACGTGAAGTGGGAGCCAGGGCAAATGAAAAGACAGTGATTTAAACTTGTGCTGCCTGGTGTTTCCCAAGTGGACATTGCCATAGCAGGGCATTTTTTCCAAAGAAGCACATCAACTGTTCTTTTTTGATTTTTAAAAAATATTTTCAACTTTTATAGTTCTTTGGCAAGCCAAGTTAGTTGCTTGCCACCTGAAAGCAAGCAGCCTCCAGTCCAGGAATTCCCATCATCGACCTACCCACTGTATTTAGACTTACTGTATTTTAAATATAGCCAGCAGTCTGTGATTCGCATTTTTCTTTCTGTCTGTACCATTAATGGAAAGTTAAGATTGCATCAGCCTTTTCACATGCTATTAGCAAGGGGTCACAATCCCAGCACTAACACCATCACCACCAAACCACAACAGGCATCATTCCCCACCGGGGCGCTGAGTTTTGGACATTGCAATTTGCATGTTTGGGCTAGAGGTTCCGCAGGATGCCCAGCTGCAAAGTCCAGTACTACATTTCTGAGAGACGGATCTGCCTTTTTTCCTCCCTCCCACCGCTGCACTGCTGCCCCTCCTCTCAGCAAAATACCATTTTCACAGGGTGTGATGTTGCAGCGCTGCCAGTTCACTGGTCGTGGCCTCCAGGAGCAGTGATGCTCCAGCACGGGCTTGTTGGTGCGGACATGCACGCAGTCCACACGCCGGGACTGGAAGCCGTAGTTTCCACATGTAGCCGTGCAAACAGTCCAAAGGCTGACCCTCCAGTGCACACCGCAGACGTCGCTCCAGCAGTTCTGGGTGCTCAGTGGCCTGTGGGCAGGAGGGAGGGAGGGAGGCATGACCTGTCATCACATTACCCAGGGAGCAGTGCACACACTGGTATAGCACTACTGGTGCTAAATGACCATTTGAAATATTTGAGCATTTGGCCAAAATGTCCTCTCCATGAAGTGTGAAACCAGAGGTCCACTGACAAGATGCAATGAGTGGTACCCAGCAGGGCTTTGTAAGTTTTTACAGCTTTATAGCCAGTGAGAACAAAAACAATTCTCTGAAATCCTCCTTTTCCCTTCAATGCATTTTAACACAAGATCCATCAGCACACTTGGTTCCCACCTATTTGTTACACAGATAATGAAAACACAAGTGGGAGCCAAAAAGCCAATTATATTAATTTTCAGTCATGATCAGGCATGATTTACATACCTAAGTCTCACATAAAGTAAGTATGTCTTTAAAATGGTGGCAGTGGAATTTATCTGCAGGAAAACAAAAGCTGTGGAGTCCCCTTTTTTTCCCAGTTAGAGCTTGTGTTTAAATAAGAAAGAGGGAGACTGGCAGCTTAAGAACATATAGCACAGCCTTTCAGTCATGATTTAGCATGCCTAGAAGACTTTCCAGTTGTTGGCCAGCTAGTGCTTTTTTCTGGGGCTCACAGGAACAAATAGTGTAGCCTGGGCTTAAACTTGGTAGGATTTGTACCATGTAAATCTATAGGTTGCAGCATGACCTCTTTGTTACACAGGGGAAACCCAAAAGCTGTCAGTTAAGCCACTAGTCCATTCAACATCTCTGCAAAGGGTAGTGGTTTCAGACATAAGAGACTCCTGTCCTACCTTGGTAAGGCACTGCATTGATCAGATGACACAGAAGTCCCATCTTTGGTCTGGCAAAATATCTGTCTGTGCTGTACAGCCAGTCGTGGCCCAATGCAAGGCCCATTACACTGTGAACACAGAAAAATCACTTAAGGCAGGACATGTTCCCCTTCCATAAGACTGTGGGTGAAATGAAGTGCATACTGCTGTGCAGTGACTGTTGCACTTTTGAGCACTTCCTGCAGCTCTGCAGGCTTTGAAGGCTGAGCATGCAGTCAGTCACCTTCTGTCCTACCTGACTCCCCTCCAGCATCATGAAAACTGCATTTCTATATCTGCACCTCTCCTGTTCAATAGTTCAATCCTAAATACATATCTGTTAGGGCAAATAAAATACTCTCATGTCATTAGCCAGAAGCCTGTGAACCATACAGGAAATCTCAATACATTCCTTTTACTGTGCATTTTGCAGCTTCTACTATCACAATCTATGGGCAAAGAGTTAATAACCAAGAATGCATTGAACCAAGAACATACTCCACTCCATTTAATAATTTGAAAGCATTACAGGACAATAAACAAATGCAGCAAACATGATGAACACAGCAGATCTGCAAGCTTGCTCCAATATGGAGGTTATACTAACCTATTCAAGCTTAGCAATCACATGCTTACTGTTTAACTCTTCTAATCCTCTGCTTCAATTAAATCATAATTTGCTATAGGTATGAAGCATGTATTTGTGTTCTTTTAAAATTATATCAACTGTTAGGAAACAGTTTGTTTTTCTAAGTATCTGGAATTATATTCAAGAAAAACTGAGGGTTGAAGAAAGGGACCTTAGTGTGAGGGTGGAATTTTTGCCAGGGAAGGGCTGCTGACCAATCCCTCTGTGCCCTCCACCCCCTCGTCAGTAGGAGCCCTATTCCATACTACCATGCACTCCTCATGTAATACTCCCTTCCCACTGCTATTGCTACCCTCCCTAACAAGTGGGAGAGAGAAGTAGTGACTGCCAGGTTTCCAGTTGCTCCCAATTAACCCCCTCATTGAGCAAAGTGGATGGAAATGTCATTGGTTGGAGTATGTGGAGCACTTCCGTGATATCTGCAGGGGCCAGCAGTCCTCATGCCCGGCAAGTGTGAGTCACTAGTTTTAAAACCCTGTGGGATTACATAGTGGAGCTGAAAATGACACTAACATTAATCGAAGGAAAGGAATTCATTCTAGAGGTGTGGGCAGGGTAGGTAGTCTGTTTATTTTCTCTCTAAGTTGGGAAAGTTGGTCACTACATGTGGGCAACATGGACCTGATACCCCATGATATTACCAAGGAGGTCATTGATCCATTGAGCCACTGAGCTAGTGGTATGTTTCTAACTGTAATTAGATAACAGTCTTCTGGGTTGGAGACTGTGCTGTATAGAATCATGTGGGACTTGACTTTTTTTTTCTTCAAAGCTAGATAGAAGAAATATTGTATTATAATGCACAAAGGTTAGGTCTAACAAATTAATTCACCTCTTTGATTGTCTCAGCTGAATATGATGTCATAAGGAACAATACAGCCCATAAAGATCTACAAAATAAGGATGAGGTAATTTGCTTTTTGCAAGGATAATCTAGTCTTTACTTGGAATTCCACAAGGATTGAAAATTTGATTCTTTCATATTAAATGATAATTCCAAGCTTTACTCATAATACAATAATTCAGTCACCTTTCATGACAGAGCTTTCCAAAATACACAGGCAAGAGTTAAATGAAGTAATTTTCAAGCAGTGAATAATAACAAGTTCTAGTAGCTGAAGATGTTTTCAACTACCAACATAATAAAACATGATGCAGCTCAATATGTGGTCCATACTACCTCAAGCAAATACAGATTGCATGTTGTTATAAATAATAAAGTATCATATTACTCTAACCTCTAATACAATGAGATAGCATTTGCCATTGTTTTCAAACTGACTTACCACACGCTAATTAGAAGAGGAGGCAAAATATTTCATGATAGATATTTCATGATAGCTCACTATATATCAAGACTGATAGTTATTACTCTGGGTAATTATTTTCTTAGCCTCTTTTTGCATGATAAGAAGCCTTGCTTCTATACCTTTACCTGACTTATCATTTCAATTAGATGTATGACTACTTTGATTTTATCAGACTGCTTTTTCTTTTTTCCCAGTGAAAATGTTCATTTCACCAAAAGTGATGTTAAAGTAGTATCGGTACGTGGCTTTAACCTTTAGCAAAATTGCCTTCTGTGGTTTTAACACTGTCTCTCATTCACCCTGGAATGCTGTGAATTGCCACTCTGGAGACCTCTGCACTAAAATCTGTGAGTTTCTACCCCTAAGTCTGGACTATAGTGGACTCATCAACCTTCACAAATGGCTCAGTCAAGGTGAATGGGGAGAAAAGGGAGGAAAGCACATAGTAATGACTGGCCCCAGATTATAATTGACTACATATTGACAAGTGTCTTTTCAGGAAATCTCATAGCTCTCAGAAAGACAAACTGTTCTGTGGATTCCCAGAATTAAGCGATTTAACTCTAAATACTTGGAACATTGGGTATCTATGGAGTGAAGCTTTTTAACATCTGATCATTGCATAAAGCTGCAAGGAGAGAATTTGAAGATCTACAAAACAGCATGAAATAGTCTGAAAATGCTTTTAGCCCTCCATTCTGATTTTTGACATGAAGCAAATCAAGAAAGCTCCCACTTCTTGGTGTTCTCAGGAATCATCAGCAACTTCATAAAAAACTGGGTTATTGTACAACCCCACTGCCCCAAACCTATCCCAATCATCAGTTCTGACTCCTGCCAGTCAAAACTGAAACACACTCACTGGGTCGTAAGGGGAATTAAGATTTGGAGAATGCTATTTCCCAGATATGTTACCTGTCACTACAAAGAGGAGCTGCAGAAATTTCCACTGGGGGTGATACAGGGGTCTGCAGTAAAAGTCCTGTTCACAAGCAGCATTTATAGGGATTGCAAGAAGCTACATAAATCCAAGCATGCAGGGCATCAAATACAGAGTTGAAAGAGCTGAGTGACTTAGTTGCCTCCTCAAAAGCCTGCAGACCCTAAGCTAAAGATAGGGTGCAAAATCAGTCCTCTCATTTTCTGCCACTTCTTTCTAGCCCATGCTATGAGGCTTTCCTTGGACTTCTAGCTTCTTCCTTACCTGGCTCCAAGAGGAGGCCACCCACTCAACACAGGGCTGCATGTTACAGTTCTGTGTGTCCACAGGGTGCTTGGACACCTGGCCACAAGCCTCATTTGACATTGGGACAGAGCTGCCTTTCGCTGTCAGGCGTTGACATGTCACTCGCCGCATCTGGATGCCTCCACCGCAGCTCCGCGTGCAAGGAGACCATGATGTTACCATCCATCTGTGAGAGAAAGATGAATAGGTCAGGGAGCAGGTATGTGCCACCATTTTCAGGTTCACTGGTGTCAACAGGTCTTTATGTATTGGACCAAAGAAAGGCAACAATGGCTTGGTTCATTTAAGGTGTGATCCTGGAGGGTCCTGAGTGCCTCTGCCACCCACAGTAGTCACTGAAAACTGCTCAGAGGATGAAAGACAAGAAAAGAGCACATTTTTCATTAAATTATCTTTCTCAAGGTTCTTTGGGCCCAGAATTGATTTTCTAGCCCTTAATGCTGTTTTTAAAGGCACAGTAAATATTTCTAGCCCAGGCATAGGGGTTGGGCATAGCTGCTCTTACACCACTGTGCCATGGAGGCCTTGGTCACAGGCTACAGTCACAACACCAGCAGTGACTAGCCCATTTACAACCCTTAATAGGGAAAACTATCTCTGTAAATTTGCCAGCGTAGCTCACAGGCCACTTTGAACTTGCTGCTAACAGAACAGTCAAAAGCCTGGTGGTTCCTGCTGCTGTCTGCCTGCTTTGTTATGCTCCTGACACCTGGGATAATCCAGAAAAGTCTGAAGGTTGCTCAGGGATGTGGCTGGTGCACAGTCAGCCCAGGGACAAAGGACACCTTTCTTCTGTCCTCCTGAGCTCAGGCCGTGCATTCACCAGCTGAGGCTGAGGCTCTACACCTCTATGGGCTATGGTTTAAGAAATCCAGTCTAACTAGTAAAAAGCCTGTAACAACAGAAAATCATAGTCCAGGTCCAAACTCTTACCAAGATGGACAACACATTTTCTCTCTTTAAGGATCATTAAGTGAAATACTCTTACAGTTGGTTTTGGTAGCGAAGTAGGTAGGAATGTGAAGGATGTGACTGGTTACTAGTTTCCTGAAGAGTTTTATGGTCGAGTCAGCAGTTTGCTTCATTAATTTTCAGGATACTTGGCAGGATTTGTGTGTTATTGGGAGGAAAATAGTGCCTATCACATCCCACACCAGCAGTGTTTATGATTACTTTACAAAATAGGCAATAGGCATTCTCCAGTCCCATAGAGAGGCATCCATTGTTATTACTCAGTCTTCTGTGGGTGATTAACTCCTGTGGTCACAGAAACAAGTATATAGACAAACACAGTCCCAGCATGGAAAACAAAAACACTGTTACTTTTTTCATGCAGCTTGGTGAGGTTGAATCTGAAGTTTCCACACCCCTCGTAAAGCTCTGCTCTGCATTTCAATCAACTTTTATTTCCAAGCTTACATCTCAGCAGCTTTTCAGGAGCTGAGGGAGGATTGTGGGTTGTGTTACAGTTCAGGGAAGGTATAAAAAGACATAAACCATTCCCACAGAATTTACTGCCATCACCAAGGAAAACTGCTGCTAATGAGCGTGTTTCATATTTCGTCAAATCTCTTTTGGTTTCCTTCATATGACTCAGCTGACAACTCAGAAAACATTCCCCTGCAAAGAGGGGTAGGACTATATTTTAAAAGGTAATTAAACAGAACCTTGCCATATACCCAAGAGTGGTAACTCTGGCTGCTTACTTCTCATCAGGTTGCTTAGCACCTCTCATTGCCTCCCAAATGACTGTTGAATGAGAGAAGTTGTACTAAATCTTTCTTGAGATCCTGACTACTTTTAAGTGCTTGTATACTGAAACACACCATGTCCACAGTGGAAATAAGGTAGAAGAGGGAGTAAAACCCTAGAAAAATGTGGAAAAACATGTTTACACATCTCAACTAAGGAGCCACTGAATTAGAGAAGTAGGACATTTTTAACATGGAAGGAGTACAACACTACACCCACTCTCAGGATATATTCTTTGCACCAAAGGATGTCAAAGAAGAAAAGTGTTTTGTGTGTGGAGAACGCAGCAGAGGAAGACCTAAGTGTACTCAGAAGTCTTTCAAGCTGTCCTGGTTCCATTTTGTTTAACAGTAACTGAAAAACAGGGGATTACGGGGGCAGAGTTACAATCCCAAGGAAACCACAAGACAGCAGTCTGCAAAAGGAAGCAGAACTCAGTCTGACACCCCTTCACGCCCACTAGAACTGATAGGATGTGCCCATTTTATGAAAGACATTTCCAATATGCTAAGGGAGTTCTTTGCAGCTGCAGCTACAGTCCTGCCTGTATTGATGTCCATTCAGGCAACACAGGAACTCAGAATAAAACCCCAAAATAGCTGCTAAACCTAGCTTCTTGTCTATTAGATTGTTGGGATAAACTGGAATGAAACCACGTGGAACACAAAAGAAGGTATGACCCTACAGTTCTTGGGTGACAGAACTCCCATATGTACAGAGCTCTGAACAGGCATGACATTTACATCCAACACAGGGTGAGGCTGGAATCACCCAAGACAACTCAAGCTGTGACCTTTGCTAATAAAGAGTAGACAATAGCCTCATTATTTTCTAACCTAATTACTGAAGTAATAAACTGTCTAACCTAATTACTGAAGTAGTAATTGTCTTTCTACCACGTACTGTCAATGTTTTCCACAAACCTTGCTACAAATTCCCAACTGTCTTGGTTAAGCATTCATAAATTCCGTTTTAGTCATGACTTTTCTTCAGATAGGCACCAGAGAGGCTGCAATGGCATGATGTCCAGTGCAAAGAACTCTTCAAGCACCTTTTAAAAACATGTATGACATTTTAACATGAGACAGACGAACCGTGAAGGGCAGTCTCTCCTGTTGCATGCGATGGGCTGCAGGGCTGGCTTGGGTTTGTCTTTGCAGTGGGATACGTTGACTTCGGCCCCATCCAGTAAGCACCTCAGCTGGGGCAGCTGCACCCCTTTGTGGCCACAGGAAGCTGAACAAGCCATCAGCCTGTCCACTGACCATCGGTATTCTGCCAAAAAATGTGGGAGAGACATGTTAACAACTCAAAAACTGCCATCAAGAGACCCTTAGAAAAGAAAGAGTCAAGAGATGTTTTCCAGGATGAAATACTTGGACTCAGAGTCTCATGTGAAGGAAAGCTGCCTACTCCTACAAGGCACCAGGCAATGAACAAAGAAGGAACACGATTCCAGCTAATGTAAGCCACTGACCATCCTTGGTGTAACAAATCCCATTTTTGGGTGCTTAGAAGCGTCAGGCATGCAAAGTGAATGACAAGGTAGAGCAGCTAAGTGAAGCCAGATGCCAGTGATGAAGGACATTTCTTCTATATTTTCAAAGTGCTGTGATTTAGTGAAGACGTGGTTAACTGCAGTTGCCACCAGTATCTACGATTCTATGATCATACAACAATGTGTTTCTCACTGGGTAGACCAGTAGATCACCAGTCCTGAAGATGAATAGGGGAGTTCCAAGACACTTAAAATTTTATGGCAAAATTTAAGAGTTAAATTCTTCTCCACTCCAACCCTGACAACTTGAACAATGAAAGCTGCATCTTCTGTTCCAACCCATCTGCACTGCTCTGTTCTGTGGCTTTATCACCTTCAGCTTATTTCTAGGGTAAATAGAACAGTTGTGGCATTTTCACAAATGAAACATTTTCAAGCAAGAAGAGACTGTGAAACACTGACTTTACCAAGTTAACAGAGGGGCTTCTAATTTTAGGGGTTTCAGCTGTGACACCATCTTGAATTTCTGGACAAGTAAATTGTCTAGACTCAACAAGCATAAGTATAGCTTAAATCAGTAAGGTGTGTTTTATGCTCAGCAGGCCAGAAATATCAGGTGTCATTTTGGTAAAGTGAAACCTAAGACACTATAAGGTACTTGGTAGTCCTGCAAATCTATATCCATGGCAGTAAACTGTCAAAACATATATTTCTGGCTGCACGTGGCAGTCCTGGCTTCAGAGAGAGGAGAAATCGAAGATGAGAAAGGCAGTGCGGGGAAGTCCATGGCAAGAGCTTCACAAGGCAGCAGGACTGAAACCGGAAAGTTACCTTGTACAGCCAGGGATGTTTTTTGTGTGAGTGAGCCAGCCTCATTCTGAGCAAGGCAGCTGAATTCACCATCAGGAACATCACTGATGTTGAGTATCTGAAGAATCCGGTCTGCTGCCAGGAGGTGATGCCGCACACTGAGAGGCTTGCCAGAGTAAAGCCAGGTGATGTTTGGGGTTGGATGACCATCCACAGCACAGCCTAAAAACCAGGGACATGAAAGAAACCTGCTGAGTACTGAACTTGTTGCAAAATTACATACTTTGAAGTGGTCAAAATTATGGGAAGTCGATTCCACCCCATTTTCTCATAATGAAAAATATGAATACTGTGGTAATAAATACCTTCTCATGATCTGAAAAAAAATTTATCCAAAAGCCTGTTAATCAGCCATGAAAATCTCAGATCAGCTTGGAAGTATTTATATCAAACCTTCTAAAGTTCCTATTATTTTGGATCATCATTGCTTGAACAAGCAATACAAACAGAACTTGGTATCTGAATGTCCTATTTAAATCACAGGGCCTCCTTCCTCTCTTGTTTTTTACATTAAAAACCAGAAGTTCTTGTTACACAGATGTTTACACAAATTTTTTTTTACACAAAAAAACTGTTGAAAAAACAAAGAGATAAAATAGAACTTTTAAAGTTTTTTTTGCCACAGCAATGGACGATTTTTCAAGCAACAACCAACCAAAACCAGCAACTGAAAAAAACCTGCTGTTCTGAAGCATTGTAGGGGTATGCCTATGGATCATCATCACAGCTGATGAGGTTTAGGTTCACAGTGAGTTCTCTGCCTGTTGAGCTGAGGGAGAGTATCTATAAGATACTATTTCCTGTGGTACTCATACCATCTGAACACTTTGCCAGTGTCATGATGAATTGCAGAAGACTTGCAAGACTTGCATAGCCTGGGAAAGACAGCTAAGTTGCCTTACATATTTCCTGGGGAAAAAGAAAGGACTAGGCAATTTTTGTGGTGCAACCATCCACACCAATTGCAGTGGTGGGGACCCAGAAAAGCCAAGAGCAAGGGGTGGCATATATTACTTGGACTGCTTGTGGGTTAGGCTAGTCCTGCACTTCCACGCGTCTCACTGATACATGAAAGGTCTGGCTAAGTTTCTGTGAATGCAATCTATACTGATTGTTAGTTTGTTATACTGCAACTTTACACTGTTTTGTGTATATTGGTATGTATATGTAATGAATGACTTTACTGTATATAAAATCCCTTCTGAAAGAAGTGTACCATATAAACAAACATAATATGTATACATGAACATTCACACTAGCACTGTTCAAAAGGAATGGGGTAAAAAAAGAAGTACAAATTTAAAGTACTAAAAGACAGAAGACTGTTCTAAAATTAAGGAATAATTCTATCATCTGATATTTCTGCATTGTCATCTCCATGTTATTTGATTATTATTTATTATTCACTGAAACAAATAAGGATGTTGAATATCATGCCTTTGTAGCTGCATTACACAGTGAACAGACACTGCAATGTGACATTTTTGTTACTATTCTTCCTTTCATTCTTGCCTGTCCACTTGAGGAGATCCTCAGCCAACATATACTGATCAAGTACTGTTCCTACAATAGAGGTAAGATGATTTATAGTTGCTGCAATCAAGATTTTGTTTAAATATACATTTTTTCCTTAAGAACTTATCTATACCTTACTGAGGTGCCTACCACTGCAAGAATAAAAATACCATTTTCATTAATCTTCCCAGAAGAGCTGAACAGTTTGATTTCCAACCATTGTCAAGACCAAATCCTTGAGACTTGGTTTAGGAACTCTTGCTACCCTTCTTTTGACCTTGGTCACACCCCTAAACTAACACTAGGGACTGGGCTGCTGTGGTCTTTACTCATCTGCCTTTAGCCACTAACCATATATCTAATTACATTATTCCTATGGCAGAAGATGTTGCCTTGCCCACAAAATTTGAAGCTTTCTTGCTCATACAAAGCAGAACTCCTCATACAAGATGGAAACAGCCAGTGGCAACCCGTGGCACATGCCAGCCATTTTCATGCTAAGAGGTAGATCCAGGCACTGGGAAGACCCCATCTGCTGCTGGGGAGGATAAATACTGCGTCTCTCACTCAATGGTGCAGTGGCTACATAGGTTGTTCTGTGTCCTCTGTTGCTGGCAAGGCCTGCCTGCATCCACAGTGGGGAAGGGTATGGGCTGGATAAAGCTGCCTTTCAGGGCTGGTTCAGTCTGTGCAAAATAGATATTAAAGAGACATCTGGCAGAAGGTGAGTGACGCACACAGTAGGCTCTCCAGTTGTAGTGACGATGTTTCACTGGCAAGGAACTAGTTAATGCAGCTAAGTATTAAAAAGAAGGAAAAAAGGGAAGAAAAAGGTAGAATGAGAGAGTGCACACTGCTCACAGTGGTCTCCCCTTTTCCCACTTCTATTTATAAGGGTAAAGAGTCTATGCTATTTGTTTTAATTTCCTTGGCAAGGTCTAATGCAGTTTTACCCATGGCAGTTCTCTCCCCAGCGCTCACTTCCTGACCACAAAGGCACAGCTTTCTTTGCTGCTCAGTCCTTTTTCCTATTTCTGTAAGCTCTCTATTTATTCCTGCTGTGCTTCATTTTACATTATTCCTTTAGTCCTGAGTACCAACCGATATGTCTTTTCCTACTCTTGAACTGAAAAACAACTCATTCAATTTCCAAGATACTCATTCTCAAGTAAATGAGTGATGTGAAAGATTTCAGCTTCATGGATTTAAAGCTGCCTAAGTTAAAACCAATGGAAAAAAAAGGAATATACAGGAAATGGACAAACTTAACAATGAGTGGCTGTATGAGTTTTGTCTACAGTATTCTAATTTTTTATAGTTTGCTTGTCTTTTAAGATAATTGCAGGGGTTTCCATAGGTCAGCATATAGCCATGACAGCTGACAAAGACATGTTGTGAGCTCAGTTTTACTGTTTGCATTTGCAAACAGTTTGCACAGAATAAATGAAGAAAGGAGAAAGGTCAGTTTGATGTTAAACACAGAGCAACTGAAATTGACTTCAGTGTGCAAATGGTCCTAGTTTGTGCCTTATTTTCCTTAAAAGTTTTATTGTCAGGCAAACAATATAGTCTTCCTAGTACTGACTATTTTACTTGCCTTGTATATTATTTCTTCTTCCAAAATGTATATATAAAATATTAGCTAAAGGAACAGCCAGTAATCAATAATATGGGGAAAACCCCCCAAATTCTCTTCCCTAGATACATTCTACCAGTGAGTACTTATTACTTTTTTTAACACTTAACAGTAAAACTTTACTAACACCTATGAGAGTCATATGTAATGGATACTCCTCATTTGTGTATGCAGAACAAGCATCAATCACATTTCACAAGTGGTATTTCCTATACATTTCCCATGTGTATGGATGCATAAGCTGTGGGATAATGTTTTATGCATATTATGTGAGAACCAGAGTATAATAAAAACCCATGTTCCATTAATATCCCCTTCTCATCTCCCAGCAATAATTTTAATACCATTTAATGCAGATTACCAACATCTATTCTCTATTTCCTCCAATCCCTGTGGACATTGACTGCTTTATCCTTTCAAAGCTCAATACCTGTCCCTTTAACACCTGAGAAAGAAAAACTGGCTTTGTTTCCAGACAGCACAGCTATTGCAGAGCTTTAGTGCATCAGAACCCTTAGGAAGGCAAGGAAGGAACATTTTGGGGGGACTGTTTCTGAGCAGTGAAAGTCTGGCATGAAAGGGCCCTTCTCCTTCAGTCCTTAAGTAGAGAAAGAAAACACTGCCTTCGGCTTCCTTTCCAAAGTCTATGTGACTCTGAATTCATTCAAAGCCAGGATCAGTCACAGATGGGCAAAAGCTGGAGATACAAACAAAATCTAACCCAAATTACATCTTTTAGTAGGGAAAATTTTAGTAATTCAAGGGTAACAGGTATTTGGAAAGGGAAGACCAATGTTTCACAACAATGCTAATAATTTCTTAAGAGCAAAGAATAAATGTAGAGTACAGGCTAAATTCGGCTCCCCATTATACCTCTGCAACACTTTCTGTATGACTGTAGCTTCAGAAAGACTTTGGGCTACTGTGGTAATGCTAAGAGAAAAAAAAATACGAAGCATGCATCACTCTCCTTGCAGACTCGAATAACAGAAAAAAACAAATGCAAAGGCTGTTGATTTTAGATTCTTTTTTTTAGCAGCCTGATACCTTAAATCAGCAGAACTATAAGGAAAGCAAATGTGAAAACATCGAACAAATTTTGCACTAAGTGCAGTTTCTAGTACAAATAAAAAACCCCACCAAAACAACATTGCCTTAAGAAAAGATATCTATTCTTTAAATATAGGTTATTTTCAAGCATTCATATTTGCCTAACAAATAGCTCTGTAATTTACTATTGACCTGCTGATTAATTCCAGGCAGTATGTCTAGTAGATATTAAAGATGGAATCTGAATGAAGACTTTAGGTCAAGATGAGGCAGTTTCTTCGAAATGTCTTTAAACACAATAGTCCTGCAGTCTCAGCTCAACAAAATAATTAGCTTTCCAACTGCAGCCCTGAAGCTGCTGTGCCATGGGAGGTAAGCTCAGCTTTTCCATTCTCCCAGCAGCTAACCAAGGCACATGGATGTGCTTGCTGTCCTACCTGAAGTCAAGCCACATGCCAGCAATGGAGCTAGAAATCAAACTCTTTCTTTCTTAGTCTCAGGCCAACACTTTCATCTTTGGAAATTATTTCCTATTTAACAGATTGGTCTGGATAGCATAGCCTGGATATAAATTGTGGTATGCAGTTTGGATCCATTGGTATTAATATTCAACTACATACTTGTACCTTAAAGTTCAGTTTTACACCCTTGCTATTCATCAGTGATCACACTCCTTGCAAAGTAGGCAAATTTTTGTGCTGTGTTAGTTCAAAATACTTTGAATCAACAGCAAAAAAAAAAGCTGAATTTGAAAAAAAGGAAGCATCCCAGTTGGTTAGGGACTGCATGTTTCAGGACATAACAAAGTACAATAAATGTAGCACAGAAAGTCCACAGAAAAATTCAGCTAGACTTAAAACCCAGAAGGCTTATGACCCTACCTCTGGAAGTCACAGATATGGAACTATCCAAACATAAAATTGGGAGATGGAAGTTAATTGCCAACTACTATCTGAAATGCCTGGCAAAGGAGGAAAGAAGGGAGCAGAATTTGGCAGAAGAATTATTAATTATATTAAAACTGAAATAAAGCAAGCTAAAAATAAATAAATCTGTGATTCTGTATATATTTTACTGAACTCAGAGAAGTGTGGTAGACCACAATACACTGTGTTAAAGTGATAAACATATATAATGCAGCTACAGGATTTGAAAGGTGACAGTATTCCACCTTAATCTCTACATTCAAAGAATTAAAGTATATTTTCAAAACAGAAGGAAGATTAAGGATGAAATGAATAACAAAATACTTGGAACATAATGTAGAGAAGCCACAGATCAGTCTGAATAGATACAAGCTTGATGAGCTTTATATTGTAGTTCACACTGTACTACTGTGTTCACACTATGTAGGTGAGATGAGACTGGCACAGAGAAATACTTAGTCAATTTCCTGTCATATTTGATTTTCTTCTTAGGCGACTGAAACGAGAAATGCATGTTAAGGCTAATGGACTTAAATTTAATTCGGTTCTGTATCTAACATAAGGAAGAAAATTTCACAGCATGCATTCAACTTTTTAAAATGTTATCAGTCCTAATGAAGATAGGTAAGATCATGTCTGAAAGTCCTATGTGTGAAAAACC
The DNA here is from genome assembly GCA_026212715.1 of Elanus axillaris. Classification (NCBI taxonomy): domain Eukaryota; kingdom Metazoa; phylum Chordata; class Aves; order Accipitriformes; family Accipitridae; genus Elanus; species Elanus axillaris. The sequence continues at coordinate 46,741,683 of JANZLQ010000079.1, forward strand.
TGTTTTGCTGAAGTGGCAAAACTAAGAGACAAGTCTTACAGTTTGTCTTACAGGCAAAGATTTTTCAATATAGTACAAAGTGGAAATTTAAACAGATACTTAACTCAGGGTGTTATGTAAATTACTTCTCAGTGCTTTCATACACTGAATGAAATAAAACTTACAAAAGGTAATGTGATCCTGAAAATCCCCAAAAGAAAGAATCAATGTTAATGTAAGTGCAACCCTTATTTTTAATAGTTTAAAGGAGGTCAAATGAACATAAACTTATGCTAGACAAGAAAAGCCATGTATTTAAGAATTCTCGAAATAGGCCAATTCAGCTGATGACAGTAGCATTTTAAGAAAATAAGGTATATTAAATCACTATTTATGGCTCCAAAGGAGCAGTTGAAACTTACTATACTAAACATATGACATGGTTTTTAAGTAGTTCTCAAAACACCTAAACTGGTTATCCAATGCCACACATGTTGCTGTTATTAGCTATCATTTACATAGCATTGTAAATTTACACCATATTCAAGAAAAATTGAGTTAGGCCCATGCCCTGCCCCACAGAGGCTGTAAAAGAAGTTCCCAAATATATGCCACATGGTGGGGCCAGTAAAAAAGCAAGGGGATTGTCAAGCTCTGGCAGTAATACTGTTTTCTAAAAATGACTCTGACAACAGGAATACTACACACTGAGAATCTTTTATTAATAAGGACTGGGCTGAAAAAAATCACCAATGGCAAATCATGAAACCAAAGCCTACTAGAATGGATGCAGCATGATGAAACGACCTCCTGAGCTAGCTCTGATGGGGTTATTCAGTGCATGACAAAAATGGAAAAGGAGTACCCTTCTGCCCCATCATTCCTACAGCTCCAGGTTAACTGTACATTTATAGGAGAAAATTAATACTCCAAAGAGGCATGTAGAGCAAGCACTGAACAACAAACAAACAGCACAAGCAGTTCAACAAAAGGCAAAGCAAGAGCTAGCACATAACGTAATGACCAGCCCAAGCTGTGAAGGTCAGGTGCTGCTGTAAAAGCCTTTCTGTATTTCCTGAGCTGATATAAACTTGCTACATTCCTGAGACATCAGCAGCTCAGGAAACTTCCTGTGGTGCAACAAAAAACAAATGCAGAGAGCAGAGGAGGTGGAGGGCAGATAGGTGCAGGAAAGCCAGTGCTGCTTACTCCAGAGAGGCTGTAACGTCTGTCTTATTAACAACGTGCTTTAGCCTTTTGGGAGAGGTTTTGAGAACCAACACGGTGGAAGAGGGTGCTTCAAAACTTAGAATGGGTAAGTAAGTCCTTTAGTCAACAGGTCAGAAATCCCACAGTGTTTGAAAACTCCCTTAACGCTACTCTAGAGCAAAGCTCAAGTTGTGCAAGAGGCTAAAAGATCTTTCATGTGAAGGAGCTGGCCAAATGACAGGCCTCCAGACTGGGATGCCTGCAGCAAGTTTGATACCCCTAGCTTTTCACCAGAACTTGCCTTGGTGGAGCTCAGCATCATTTGCATCTATGTTAGAATGGAATCTAGGTCAGTGATCCTGGAAAACCTTTGAGACACAAGTTCAAGGGCTGCAACTCTTACAACAAAGCCAAAATTAAACAGATGTTGCCCCAGAGGTCAGTGATACTATTTTATGTGGCAGCATTCTGGACCACTGCTGTAGATCACTGGTTTTCAGATTAACTTGATCATGGCACCAAACAGCAGGCAGGAAAAAAACCCAAGGGAGCAGATTTCCTAGAGGACCTTGCTCTTTTGACTCTGCTTTCAGAGTTTGGTAGTGGCAGGACTAGTGTCTAATTGTCTGAAAAATAAACACCATATTAGTGTGGTCAAAATGTTCAACCAAGCAGAGATATCATCATGTACTGTACAGACTGAAAGGTACACAGTACGCATATGCAAATGAAAAGCCACACATTTCAATGAAATGCTACCTGAGGTAGAAGGAAGATACTGCAGCACCGTATGAACTTTATACAATATTTAGAATGTAATCAATGTGATAGTGTCTGGGGAATTAATTGGAATGATAATGGCATACTCTCGATACCAATTTTAATTCTCTATAGAAATATCACTTACCTGGGAGTTCTAAATAGTTTGACAAGGCAGAATTTTCACTGAGACAAAAATGGAAGGGAATGGAAAACACAATTAACAGGACAGATTATACCATGAATGTACTTGGTGCTTTATCCTCATCACAGTGGAATTATTATTAGTGTAAAATAAAGTCACTAAAAAATATTCTTTAGCATTAGAACTACTTCTCAGACGTGATGCCAATTTATTACAGAGAGTGAAGAGGAAAAAAAAAGATATTGTGCAAAATAACTTCTCAGACAGTCGTGATTTTACCAGACTCCTACAGCACAACTTCTGCAGCTGTCTTTTTCCTTAGGGGAGCACAGACATCGGTTTAATCATAATTACTCATGAGTTTTCTCTTTGCTGACTCTGTGCAGATTGTAAATTAGTTTGTATTTTGCATTTCTGCTTCCATTTTAATGCAGCAGTAATTCCCAAAACCTGGGAAAATGTAGAACTGACTTATGGTAGGGAGGGGAAGAGCAAAAGTGGGTAAAGGAAAACTTATGTTTCAAGAAGATATAATTTTGCTCTTGAGTATACCACCAAACTTTGCAAGAAGTTTGTACTGGTTAGATCAGTTGTATTCATCTGGATCATTTATTGCTTTTTACACTGATTTTGAACAAGTATCAGTCCTATGTTTACAGATATTATGGCTCAAAACCAAGATACATAGCAAGGAATAGCAGCACTATATTCTCTGGCTCTGCTGGAAGAATTTGGCTCTGATCATGGCATCAGTCTATCTGTATGATCTGTTTCTTCTCCTGAAGTACTCAGCAGCACAGCATTTGACTCATAATGATTCACTGCAGAACATTAAAAAAGTTCTAGATTAATTTTTCTGTTCAATTCTACTTCTAGATAACCCTTAAATTGGCAGGTAGGCAAATACTAGCCACAGATTTGAAGTGGTCCCCTCTCAGGATAAAAAGCAACCCAAAACAACAAAAGACTGAAAACCCTACTGAACTTTGGGCCTTGGCTCTAATGCAGTTGGTTCTCTCAGAATAAGTAATTTATTGATACTCATAAGACTGGCAATTGCAAGCAAGGTGGCTACCTTAATTATAGTTTTCCATTCTGCTTTCTGGGACTTCTGAGCATCAGAGTGACTCTTACTAGAAAATGAGGGGGATATACTATTGCCAGTAGAAGAAAAATGAGAGGAAATACTAGTTTTGGTAAGGGCAATCCTTTGCATCTTGTAAGTGAAAGGTTTTTTTATTATTTTGTTTTAAATACAGCTTCATCACTAAATAACATTGGTATTTGCAGAACAGGAATTTGTAGTCCAGCTCTTCATCCTCTGAAGCAGCAGTGAAACTGGCAGCTAAGCTGCTCAAACTCTGTGGTCACCGAAGATAATGCATAAAACCAGAAAGAAATCTGCTTTCTAGGACTGTGTTTGCAGTGCTGGCAGTCACTAAAACAATGTTCTGATTTGTGAAGTGAGTAAATTTGATATGGAAGTCAGCAGGGAGAGCACAATAAATATGGAGCAGTAGTACTTTTTTTTTACAATTGACTGTACTTTTCTGGTCATGAACAATTTCACTTTATCATCTAACTTTACAGTTATTTTCAGTATCTCCTACAAATAGGGACTTTTTTTTTTTGCTAAATACACAAAATCGGATAGATGTAGTGTAGCCTGAAAAAGTGAAAATTCAAAGTCCTAACCTGGGGGTGACAGCAGGTTCCCAGTGAACAAACTGGAGAATATGTAATCCAAGAGATAAAAGGGATGGGAACGAGATTCCAAACAATTGCCTAGGATTTTCCCCATAGGTTCACTCATATCTTCAGATTCCCTAGAATAAGCATTATGCTTCAGGATTTGCATTGTGTTCATGTCATCCAAAGAAGAAAAACAGAATAAAGGGCAAGAATTTACATAATGATGGCATCTCCTTTTTTGATCAAAAAAATTGCTGCAATTTTTTTTTTGCCAAAATGTGAACATTTCATCAGGATACAGTGAGGCTTAAAAATATACATTGCAGATATGCACAACAGCTACCATTATCTCAATATTTAATTTTTCTTGGATGTCTTCTCTTTTTAAAGACATTGCTTAAGTCTTGCACTGTGCCAAGTAAAAGCTAGATTTTCTCTTCATTTCAGGTCTTAGCTATCTTAACTGCTTATGGTCCCATTTCTCTTTAAATTCATGGGCCTGTGCTGCATACAAAATGAAGATACATCCCTTCCTTCCCTTGGTTGCCTCATAAATGCAGTCCAAAATCTTTATTTAATTATATACAATGTGCAATGCAGCAATCCCCCTTCCTTCAGTATGCATATCCTCAAGTGCACGTAAAATTTTCAGAAATCATCACACATGATGAAGATTTCTGAAAAAACAGGTGGGACATAAACCTGAAGCTTTGGGGAAAAAAATTATGAAAAGTGTTCACAGACATTTTCTGTGCAACTCGAAGAGCTCATCTGCAACAAAATATTTAAACAAAGCAACAGATGCCCAGAAACACTGTGCTGTTACAAGCAGTTGAAGTACCTTCTCCTTCAACCTTTTTTCCTTTACTGCGACATTTTACAGGTACTCCTACGTTTTTATATTCCTAGAAGTATTATTTTCTGACCTGTTTTCCAATGTTCCTGCAAGAATCCTTACTTAAATATAATTCATGTATATAAGTCAAAGTCATTAATGCTTCAGCTTTCACTATGCCACATAACTGCAATAAATGCAGGATCCTTCTGCGCTAAGATAAGGAGACATTTTTATATCATATTTTGTATCTTTTGACAAGTCTGCTGAGGTTTCCAATAAGGCCACAATAAAGTTGAGAAATTATAGTGAATCCTTGCCAGGATTTATAAGATCCTCAGACTTTCTCACTGAAATGTCTTCAAATACAGGATACAACAAGCTTGAACCCAAATGAAAACAAGTATTCTTGATAGGCTTTTGCGGAACTGGGTCCTAAAAAATGTGTTTTGCCAAATTTAACATTTACAAAGCTCAAGATCCATAGAAATGTGTCCAGGGAGTTGTGTAAAAAAATTCAGTGATACTTGTAGCATAGCTAAGAAACTCTGCTGAAAATACGTGAACTTAGGATGTTCCTTGAATTCAGAAAGATAATTCCACAAAGTAATCAGGACATACAGAAGTCAAATGGTCATGAATATTGTTAAAAACCAAAAGTTCTTACCAGGTGACAAATAAAAGAATTTCTTTCTGAGAAAAAGGGCAGAGTTTCTTGTAATACTTTCATTACCAACATTCAGGAAAACTGTATTCAAAATTTAAAATATCTCAAAGACAGAAACCTTAATAGGATTAAGATCTGAAGTGAAAGCTTTTCAATGCAATACAAACTGGTGTCACTTCAGAAATTTACTGTGTTCTATGTTATGTATGATATAAAGTCTTGTGTGCCTGCCATGAACTGAGGACATCAGAAAGGGTGTGACAGTCTGTTGCTCACTGCTGACTGTCAGTTTGTGCTACTGTAAAACCCAGAAATATTCCCAAGCTCACGGATGCTCTAACTTCTGCCTTGAGGGAAGTCCTGTCCTTCAGATTTGTGATCTGCAGATGACACAGAAGTGTCTACTACACAACCTGCCAACGAATGTGAGAGCTGGGGAGGACTGCAGTATTCTACACGTGATTCCAACTGTTGCAAAGGAGCAAGGTAAGCATGAATCTGTGTAAGCGACTATCTACATCACGCTCTCTAACCAGATGATGAGTTGGGCCTAGAAAGCTAACTGAAATATCAATACTTTAGGAGTAAAAGTAAGAAGTACCTAAGACAAAAAAAATGTTCCTGCAAGCTCACGCAAGAAGTATTTTACATTAGATCTTAATGGTAGGATTGCTGATTCCATTGGGCAGTGTATGGGTCTTTAACAGATCTTTTCCTCTGCTTCTATAGTGAAGGCACACAAATGACTGCTGAATGACCCTTAACAATGAGAAGGAAGACCTCCAAACCAGGCATTTGTGTTATGGCCCTGACCTTTACCCTCTGCAACCCCTTGAAATTTATGTAGAAGGAACCCATAGGAGCTGAATCCAGAGAGCAAGTTCATCATTTCAAATGGTTGACATGATGGTGGAAGCATTGCACAATTCCACTTTGTAAAAGAAAAGTGCATAGCGTGTATAATAATCTGGAGGCTCCCATTCTCTTCTTTCAGCTCAGCTTTTTAATTGTTGCTATATGTTATACAGTTGTTAATTTCCAAACAAGTTCTCATTTGCAACTTTAATATTCTGTTGCTGTGCTAATATTTTCTGCTTTTTGATTTTTCAAGGCAAAACCCCAGTGTTTAATGACATTTTGATGCCCGTTTTTCTTAAACCTTGGTAAACCCATACCTGAATTTATCTAGTTTTCTAACACATTTTTTCACCTTTGGTGTCTTTTAACTCCTTTACAGTATAGTTTCCCCAAAGCTTACTTATGACTCCTTTTCTTGACATTTCACTCCGTTGCTTTGCATGTCCTCTTTTCCTTGTCTACTCAACAAATCCTCATATCCTTAGATTCCAAATATCAGGTCTAATTCAGTGCCTTCTGAGTCGCAAGAGATGCCAGTGCCTGTCAGCAGTAGCAGAGACAAGGGTCCCTATACATAATAATTTACATACCAAAAGTTCTTACATGAGGCATCCAGAGCATGTAAAGCAAACACCCCAACATAATCAATGATGAAAGACTTAGCAGGATTAAAGTCAATTGGCTGGGTGGCAGAATAGAAACAATTAGTGGACTGCTTGTAGGGGATGTTGTGGAGAGGGGACACAGACATGGGTCACAGGTTTACAAGTTGTTCCTAAATTGGTGTTTGCATCTGGTATTTAAAAAACATTTGCAGGTTTTCTATCCAGTGTAGCAATATTTCAAGCAAAGGTTCATTATGAAGGTATCACAGCAGTCCATGATAAACTTAGCCACTGTACTGGAAGACTGTGAGAAGACTAAATTTGGGAGTAAATATAGAATCTTTGATTGTAATCCATACTGATATTAGTGTACAGAGTAAAGTAGATGTAGATTTAAAAAAAATATCTGAGAGATGAGTCCTTTGGGGTTTTTTTTGCAGTAATGGTTATTGTCACTGTGGATGAAACCAAATTCTTTGGTATGACTACAGACAATGTATTTAAGTAACATACATGGAAACTGAATGCTTTGTGTATTTGTTTCAGTGATACAACATGATGCAGCACACTGGACTGTAGCTTTCTAATTGATTGTATAGTCCATTCCATGTTGATTTTTCATTATAAAAAATCTCTCAGGAGGTTTCCTTAGATTTTAATAATAATAGGCCTCAAATCCAGGTCAGTAAAACTCCAGTGAAGTTGAGGGTCAAGAATGAAACTGGCTTGCTATTTTGCTATTAAAATTCATGGAGTTTCCTTGCTCCTGAAGTGGAATGGCAGGGTACAGGGCAACTAGGCCAAATGAAATTAATTTAGACGTGGTTATATACAGGCAGTCCAGGACACCCTTTATGGTTCAATTACTACTTTCAAACAATAAAAAATCCCTACAACTACTAAAGACCTCTTTTTGGAAACCTGAGAGGAAATGGATGAAACAGGAGTGTGACCCAGTCTTACAACAGTGAGTACAATAAAACTATACTCAAAACGATTTATTCAATGCTAATAAATACCTTCAGATATTCCCCTCACCAACGACTATTTCAGTGAAGTTTTTGTGCAAGCAGAAATGTAATCCAGAGCTGCACGCTAAAAGCCATTGCAAATATATGCAGATGTTAGCACTGGGGAAAAGTAAAGCATACAAAACTAAAAACATAAATAAAAAGCCTCCACTGTGAGAATAAAATCCTAAAATTGCTACTAAATGTAAGCAAAGAATGTTTTAGAAGGTACAGAGACCAGAGTTATAAACACTCAAACCAGCTACAGATTCTTTGCTAAAAGGTTCAGATCCCTACCCCTAAGACAAAAGATTGTTCTGAAACTACAGGACTTGACAAGATTTCATCATATGCAGTAACAAGGCCATTAGAAAATCTGTTTGCCCATCTGAGCCTGACAATTAGTAGAGGCTCAAATCAGCAGGAGAAATGAAATTTTAAAATAAACATACCCTGAACGTTAGAAAAGGATGAGATTCTCTTTGCAAACAAATCGCACCCACAGATCTGAAAGGAGTTTACAGTATATAACAGAACTTGCAGTGTAAAGAGGAGAAAGCTATATGAAAGGCAGAAAAGGATGAAAAGAAAGAAAACATTTCATTTGGGATTATTTTCTTATATGGTTTTGTGCAGACATTGGTTGTGTGATATAACAAAGAGGAATAAAATGAACAGAATGAAACAGAGAGTTTGCAAGAGAAAAACATATCCAAAGGGATAGGCATAATTCTAGAAAAGGCTCTGAAGAAGGATATACAATATGAATAGCAGACATATGGAAAGACTAGTACACAAACACAGAAGAAAAACAGAACCACAAGCATTTCTTCTTTTCGATCAACTGGCACACCCGTTTGCTATGTCTTGCTTTGAATGAGATTGCCAGCCCCTCAGGGCAGGGACTGCTTCTTACAGGGTGTTATAAAATGTGGCACAATGGAGCTCTTATTCTGCATGCAGCTTTGGGGCACTACACTAATAAGAGGACCTCCTCTTTTTAAATGAGTTTCTGAGTTCTGAGAACAATTTGGCAGTGATTATGACTGACAATGTGCTATTGGTTTGATGTCTTTTTTCCCAGTGCTCCATGGCTGGATAACTGGATGCATAACTATAATCTAAACCCTAAACCCTTTTTAATCTAAAAAAAATCTGAAAGCACTTGACTTACCTATAAGAACAGAGCTCCCTGGACTGATGGTCATTTTTGTTCCTGAGGGAGAGGTCAGCACTGAATGAGTGTTGGTCGCAGAACTGGAAAGCACTGCTGTCAAGTCTTCTAGGTAACGAACAGGTTGTGGAGGTTCTGGTAACAGATTGGGAGACTGAAGTGATGAGCAACTTTATAGCAGAAAACATCTCAGGGACATCAAAAAACCCACCACCAGTTATTGCTGCATTATTTGCCTTGCTGCATTTTAGAGGGGCAGTCTAAGCTACTTTGGGCAACTACTAAAGATGTACTCTGCCTCATGTTAGATAAGGCACTAGAGAAGTTATTAGATAACATCTGTAACATTATGACCACAAAATGAAAGAAATTCTCTCTGAAGACTACCATGGCATTCTGGGTGACCCTCTTCATACCTGATGAAGATACATGGTATCAGGAGATATGAAAGAGCAAATTTATATAGCACAGAAGCTGAATCAAATGCCCATGGCAGTCAGTGGAAAACTTTTTAGCATCTGCTACAACCCAGATCAGGCATTGACTAAATGTGCTTATAACCCTGCCAAATCCTGTGGTATATTTAGGCAGAGCTCCAAAGCACTAAGAGTTCAGAGCTCAAGAGGATCAGTCTACACTGAGAATGGCAGGACTTAGTTCCTTACCAACCATAAAGCTATTTTAACAATCAATTGCCTTGCCTATCATTCCCAATTTTGTTTGTCATGGAAATGGTATATTTGATGTAAGAGAATGGTGGCTTCATCCCCTTCCAAATAGATCACATCACACACTAAGCAAGTTTTCTGTGGCTGATCACATTCAGCAGCAGAAGTACGAGTCATGGATGCTTGAAATGTTTCTTTCCACCAAGGAATTAAAAATGTCAATTGCCTAAAAACATAAGCAGCTTGCATAACTCACAGTAATGTTCCATCTTTAAAAACTAAGCCATTTATAAAGATCAGAAAAGGATTTAAAGATCATGTGGGAGGTTTTATTTATAGGCTGAAGCACAGCTGATTTTTTTTTTCAGATTTTTTCAGACTGAGTTTCTAGAGCCAGTCTGGACTCACAGGGAAATCATGTGAACATTCATAAAGGGCATTTAGTGTTGTCTGTGAAACTGAGAAATCTCACTTTAAAACTTCCTTTGGAAGCTGCATCATCCAGGGGATCCATGCTCACTCTAGTCATAAAAGATGAGAGCTGTAATGGATGCTTTAATGGTGTTGCACCAATAACAGGGTCTAGGTTTCAAAATTTGACACTTCACTATCAAATGTACAGAAGCACTTGCAAAGTCTGGCTGGGTCATTCATCTGCCAGGCATAGAGAATTGATAGAAGATGAGTTACTAGGAAAGGGAAGCCCTTTCCCACATATCCAATTACCACAAGGTAACACTTCCTCCCATGCTTCACAGCTGACATTGTCTTTTCAAATCGCCCAGCTGGGCTTTCTCTCTGTTGTTTAGAAACCCAAGAAAGAGTAAACTTTGCCCTTCACTGAACTTGGGAAGTGCTTTTTAAAAGTGCACTGGGTTTATGCACCTGTTAGAGTTGAAATGGGTCAGTATCACACAGCCATGTACAGAAAGGCTGCTCAGCAGAGGCAGAGCACTTCACAGGGAAAAAGTGGCATCATTCTCATTTCAAGAGAGCCGCTTTAAGAAACGGTTAATAAATGCTTTTCTTAGCTAGCATGTCTGAAAAAGTGAAACTGACTCTCCCAGGACTGAAAGGTGCAGTCATTGTGCTGAGATATTTTCTCCTTATCCATCTTCCTTTTACCACCACCTTACTTCAGGTAATGCTGTCCAGAGAACAAATGCAAACTGATTCTTTTCTTAGAACACGTCTGCCTGCATGTCCTTCCTTCTTTCCACATCCTCTGACTAGTTCTGCAGGCTAGATATGCCAGCAGCCACATTACTATCACAAAATACCCTGGACTTACCAAGAACCAACAGCTGGGAGCTTTCAGTTACCTCCCCATGAAGATTGGCTGCCTTGCAGGAGTACAACCCCTGATCTGACAGAGAAACATTTGCAATTAGCAGCAAACCATCATGCAGGTGGTGAGCAGAGGACAGCTTCACCTTGTTCTTAAACCAAGTAACTTCTGCTTCAGGAACACCTGAAAAAACATTGAGAAAACTTAACAAAAGAAAGATATAGTAGCTGCTAAACAGTGCTATGGTTGTTACAGGCAAAATTGTTAAGATAGAACAATTAAACCAAGATTTCAGTATGACTTCCAAGTGACATTTTTTGGCAGTTCAGAAGTGTTTGGTCAACTCTTTCAGATTACCTGCCTTTATGTTTCTTAGATCCCTCTGAGAGAGAGCAGAACACTTAGAACAGAATTGAAGTCTTCCCTTTTAGTGTCCCAGAACTGTACAGGTGAACTGTGAACTCATCACTCTTAAAATTGGATCAGAACAAAGGTTAATCTAGCCTAGTATCCTGTCTCTGGAAGAAGCCATAAGCTGGTGCCTCTCCCAGCCTTCCACTAGTTTCAGCTCAGGAACTTTCTGAGCCAGAATTAGTTTCTGTGCAGTCAGGAGCCCTGCACGGACTTCTCTTCTATTGATTCATCCAATTGTCCTTTTAGAACTTATGCAAACAATTAGCATTTACATCTTCAGAAAAGCAGTTTCACTGGCCTCACCAGGAGTCTTCAGACAACAGATTGTTACAGATTCGTAATGCACTATAGGAAGAATTGCCTCCTTTTGTGTGCTTGGACCTAAGGTCTAGCTATCTGTGTTGGGTACCCCCTTGTAGGAATGGGTACCCCCTTGTAGGAATGGGTTCTGATGTGTAGCTGGCAAGACCTCTGGTCTTCCATTAGGTAGTATTTCCTTGGCATAGAGATTTCTACCTGAATTTAAATGCATACCAGATCAAGTAACTTACTGTCACTGACTACTAAAAAAGTGCTTTATGTGAACTGGTATTGGAAGTCTCAATAGATGGGATAGACCTATGGACCCGTGTCTGGGAGGAAACGATACTGTGTGGACCCATGGCTGTAAGGAGTAGCACATCACTAATCCTGGTAACTGCCAGAGTGCATGCTGTCTCATTTGCGATACCCTCTGTATGTGGGATGCATCTCTTTCATATGAACATGCAGTTTCCTTGTGTCTACTGTAGATTAAGGGCATACATACAGGCAGTTATTCTTAAGTATCTGCTGCCCACCTAAATCCTTCCCTGCCTTACACCACAGAAGCATGTTCCTCTTCCCATTGCCAGTACCTTTCTGGTTGTCCCTCCATGTCAAAAAACAAAACCTATTCTGTCAATTCTGTGGCCCTGGCATCAGAAATACCTCACTTCAGCTGTGCTTACTGAGCACGACCACCCATTTGTCTGTATTTGCAGTGGCTGCCTGAATACAGGTGCCTCACTAAGCATGTGCAGATGGAAGTGGGAAAGGGAGATTTTCCTTGTTCTTCCACATCAAAGCATTGTGGCCCTTTTTCCATCTCTCCCAGAGTCACCTGGTGATTTTGCCAAGACATCTGGAATGAGTATGTCTGATCTTGGCAGCCAGGAAGGAAAGCTGAAGCCCTGTAAGGGCAGAGGGTCTCATCCACATTCAGAAAGTAGCAGGAAGCAGGCTGTAAAAGACTGCAGGGTTTTTCTCACCTTTGTCTTAGGGCAAATAGCATATGCTAATCTGGATCCTTCATGGCACACCCAGAGAACTAATCATTCTTGTCTATGATGCTGTTTTCCAAAGGCTTACCCTTGTTTGTGTCGTTACAACTCAGCTTTTTTAAAAAGGATGGGCTGTTGGCCTGTTTCTGACCCCCCACCCCACAACTGGGATAGGCCAGTACACAGCTCTCCATCTGGCTGCTACTCTTTGACCTATGTGGCATGGGTGGGCCGACCACCACTTAAAACCTCACTCTGATTTTTTCCAGAGCATCCAGGCAGAGTTCTCAGGGGAGTTCAGACAACTGCTGGATAGCAAATAACGCCAACCCTTGAGTTTATTCAAGCCTCTGTGTTTATTGTATTCCCATTGTGAGGAAAGGAAGTTTGAGAGGTGAGCTCTGGAAAGCAAAGGAGACTCTTCTGGTTCCGCAGTCTCTGAGATGGAAAAAACCTCACATACCAGCACTTGTCCTCCTAATGCCACCCTAGTGAAGGGATGATCCACTCTCTCTTGCAGTCTAACCTACTTACAGTGCACAGATTTTCACATTATGGCTATTGCCGAACTTAGGCATGAAAGTACCAAGAAATGTACCTCAAAAATAAACAAACCCAAAATTATAAAATTATAAAGCTTTCTCCAGTTCCAACCAGGGATTATCTTTTTTTCTTTGTTTTGAAGATTAAAATTGGGTAGAGCTTTCAAGTTTTTCTTGAAAATAAAGAAAGACAAGTGCAGATAGTGGGAGAAGAGGAAGGGATGAGGAGTGCTGAGAAGAGTAAAGAAGAAGGGAAAGGGACAATGAGGATTTCATATGACCACAGTCCTCAAAGGCAGGGACTAAAATAAAATAAATAAATAAATGAAGTCAGGCAGAACTAATTAGCTTCTTGCAGATAGCTGCTCAGGTAGTCTTAGTTCAGAAAGGCAGATTCCTCTCGTATACATTTCACTAGTAGAAGAAGCAACAAGGGGTTAAAGGTAAGACCCCTTATTGTTGAGGTGTTACTGTTGAATCTAGGAAAGGTGCACTGTACCTCCAAATGTCCAGCAGCTCTACAAAAACCCTTTTCTGAGTGCTACTTTACAAAGTGCATTCTTCTTCTATCTTCAATGTGAAGTTTTCATACTAACAGGAGATTTTTTGAAACTAACCTGTACAGCTGTTCCTACAGTTTGGTTTAGGGCAGATACGCAGTATATATCAGTGAGCAGCGGCTTCATTTTCCTTTGTGCTTCCACCTTTAGTGACATATACAAGCCTCAAGACAGGAACCGAAGGCAGCCAGCACAGGGATGAGCAAACACATCATTGCGCAGCATTGCCACAAGGTGTAGCAAGAGCATTTCAATCAGTTTTGTTGGGTAACGGTGAATGACAGAGGACAGAAGGCTGAGTGTGTTTGACTTGCAGAAACAATCACACAGACTGAAAGTCTGAGAGGTGCCAGCTGGAAACGAAAATCACTTTGCCGGGCAGGCAGGACTTTAGGTGGAGAATAATTACCCAACCCTATGCAATGGTAACTTGTTTCCAATGACAGAATATTCTTGAAATAGTGTCTTACATGTAGGATCTGGTATAGCTGATGCACAAATATGGGTCATAAAGCAAGGTAAGAACTAGAAAAATATAACCTCCAGCATATAGATGAAATACAGAGGAAAGGAATGGTTAGGAGAGTTGAAAAAGCTGCAAGCTGAAACATCAGAGAGAGAAAGATATACAATGCAGGATGGTAACGCATTTAAGTCACTCATTCAAATCTGTTCTGACTCAACAGTAACCAATGGTACATACCACTTAGCAGGCAGGTGCCTCTGTTAGAAGTCTTATGGCCTGAAGGATACCATGGAGAAATGACCTAAGAACTTGATTTTTAAAATTGTTTCCTCCTTTCACGTGCAACTGTATTTTCAGTAACAGTTTGGACCAGACTGATTGAGGCTTCTGGTATCCAAAGCAGTATCTGCACAATTTAAGTACTGAAGTCAACAGAAAGCTTCCTAGTTACACCAATGTGATGCAAATTGCTCCCACACTCCATTTGGAAGTGAAATTGCCCACAGCGATCAAATTTCCCACACCAGAAATACTGCTGGCTTTCTGAAGCTTGGAGAAAATCCTCCAGCTGGAAGTCACAGGCATCTGCAAGATTCCTGAGTGACTTTTGGGTGGGAGTTCCCTTAGGATTAGTTTTGGAGATGTCTGGGATTGACTACAATCACCCATGTTTAAAAAATATTCTTTTACCTCTATAAACAAACTGGCCAAGTTATGTCAAGTGAAATAAGGCTGATTTTCAAGCTTGAACAAAACTATACCACCATCTTTGTGGTATGACCAAAACAGAGTTTCAACCTGACATAATTCATGTCAGGGGCAAATTAAACTCTAATGCATCCAGAATTGTTTTGTTTTCCCTTGTTTTACAGCTAATATCTATTGATGCTAGCTCAGAACACAGATTTTGACAGTGCTTATGCCTTTCATAATAAGTTAAAGAGCAATATAAAATTACTCCCTAGGCTCTGGTAATGTTCTCTTTCATTATCTCTTGGTTTTAGGAAACCTTCTCCAGGCTTATCAAGAGCTGTCAGCAGGAAGTGTATATTTCTGTCCCTTGACAGCAAGAGCAGCTTTAGAAGATGTCAGAACTGATCCTTATACTTAATATTTCTCTTATAAATATTTATTCTGCTGTCCTGCTGACTCTCAGTAAAGGTGTGTCCTTATATGAGCCAAGATATCAGGATCAAATACACGCATGCTCTTATACTACAGACTATACAGCACAGTGATAGCAACACAGCTTATAATGATGAGATTAACAGGCACCAAATTCTGATCTGGAACAACTCTCAGTTGCTGTGCTGGCTCAGGGCATCTTGAAATGACCAGTGAGAAAGTACTAAAGAGACTATAGCTTTACAAAGCTGTGTGAAAAGATTTTTCATCTAGCTATGTCCCCACATATTTTCTGGATACGTTTGTTTGCTTTCTAATTATATTCATGAACCTGCTATGATTTGATGGCCATTTGATTGTTAATGCCTTCTGGAGAACTTTGGCAAACTACATAGCTGTAAAGTTCATCTACTCTGAAAAAGTCACTAGGATAAAACACGTTGACTGAAGAAATAGTGCCATGTTACTCCATAGAATTGATTGTTCTAAGTAGAATGATCAAAAATATATTAAAAGTTTGGATAGTCACAACCCTGATGCTAAAACAAAAAAATAGTGCTTACATTGGAAGGAAAATTATATTTGTTGTCACGTTCTTTACCAGGTATATCTTCCAGGCATTGGTGAGACAGCTGACAAATCACTCTGTTCCTGGATCTCTTTGCATATGTAGCTTTTTTTAATTGCTGTTGAATTATTAACACTACTTGTAGGAAAATAGGATTCTAGTGCCTGTAAAATATTTCTGCCCTCATTACTCACTCTCTTATTCCCGGTGTAACATCACAGCTTGTGGTTTATGACTTTATCATAATTTCAACAGTATTAATCTCTGGTGTCAAACATAGTTGACATTTTCTGCTGAGGCAGTAGCAGAAGATAAACACCCATGAAGAAAAATTATGGTTTGAGCAAATTTATTCTGTATCACAGAAGAATCCAATATACAGTAATGCTACCAGATAGCAAAAAGGCTTCTTCTGGGAGAGAAGACAGTGATTCTGCAGTGACAAAGCTAAAATTTTCCATTGTAGACATACATTGTCATAGTGGGTAGGCTTCATAAAATTGCTAGAGATGATTTTCCTCTCAGAAAAGGCACTGAATCTGTGTCCCTGGCCATGCTGTGCTCCCCTTCTTTATTCTTCTGATGCCATAAGAACTGTGGCGACTTTGCTGAGCCATGTCCTGTTCTTTTCATGATGTCTTTATACTGAAGGGAAATGGCTGCACTTCTTAAATCAGCACTGTCTACATCTGTGGAACCTCCCCATTTGCACTGAGAGAACCCAGAGAGAGAAATCCAAAGTATTTATGCTCATATAATACTTAGTCTCATTCACACACTGTCAGCGCAGGTAGCCATGCAGGGCCTTGGGGAAAAGGAGTACAGCTTCCATCTTCTTTCTTGAAAGATACTGGACATCAGTCTGATTGCAAGAGAGTGTCTAATGTCTATGTTGAGAAGGCAACAGAATTACTGAATTTACTCCTTCATGAACCACTAGGAAAAATGATACTGTATTTTTCCTTCATTAATCCCACTGAGAATAATTAATAAATTGGGATCCCAGTCTAGTGTTTTCACAGCTATTGTGCATACTTTGCTAAAGGACAGATGAACAAATGGTGAAACTTGAGCCAAATACTCTTTGCACATAAGTATTTGCATAGGAGTGTGGTTGGCAGCACTTGAAGAAGGAAAACTGACAATCACTAATTGCTTAAAGTGAGCAGAAAGTGTAAAAAAGCAGGACATTTTTATATTTGCAGTGCAGATGCTTATTTAGAGTCATCTGAAGTAGCTAAAGCATGGCTCTAAGGGACTTCAAACATGTCTCCACTGGAGATATTTGTGTAACACTTAGCATAGCTCACTTTGTGTTTTATAAGCTGCTCCCTTCCCCTCCCATTCACCCTCATACTATGCGTGGAAGTGTAATGAATCAAAGGTCTGGCCCTGGGTCTTTAGGGATTTTCAAGCTTGCTCTCTTCCCCCATCCCTCCTCCCCATACCAACATCATTCCCATCAACAGCCATAGGACTGCAACATGCAGATAAGGTCAACCTCTTTTGGTCACCACGGAAAGAGGCAAGCTGCCATTGTAAGGCTGAGGGACATTCAGTCTCTGGCTGGAGAACAGTTTCAGGGAGAACCTTGTTTCAGCAGAATTCTTCTGAATTCCTGCACTCCCAAGATGAAAAAAAGAATAATCAGAAAAAGATGGTGCTAACATGCTCTTAATTTGGAAGAACAGAGTTTGGCAGGAAGAGAAGGAACTAACCACATGGGACTTTGAAAACCCCATCAATGAGGAAATGAGTCAGTCTATCCTTGTATATTCTCACCAAGCATCCCCCACAGGTAGGAACGTGTATCAGTTTTGTTGTATCCACATCATACAGTGTATCTCTAACAAAGATGCCATCATATTGTTCCAGACCAATTTTCTTAAGCCGCTACACTTTCCTCATTGTTATTGACAAAACGAAGACGATTTCTATGCTAAGAATTAATGGAAGCTATGAAGTTTGCCTGGGTCCTAGGAATCCTTGCAGTTTCAGTCAACTGCACCTGGAGACACCAATTTAGGAAAGAAGCCCACAGAAACTTATAGCCAAAGGTACCTCCATAGGAGACTAAGTAATTTCTCACCTGCGACCTGGCAGCTAATGGTAACATTTGCTCTCTGGATTGTTTTCACTGTGCTTCCAATATCAACAGTGACAGCAGGCAATTCAGTATTGATCACAGTAGCTCTTGATGCCTTTATCAGTGGCTTTCCTGTATAAAAGAAGTACCACAGTTTATCAGACCAAGCACACTGGACTTGCACGGGACAGATGGCCTAGGACACTCTGTGAAGTACCTCACAGGACAGATGGACAAGGGAAAATGCTGGATTATAAGGCCACCTATTGTTTGTAATATTACAGCGTCATGGAATTCCATGGGAAATGCTGTCTTGGAGAAAAGAAAAAAGCATACTTAGGGAAGAGGCAGAATAGCATTAAAGCCGTATGGACCAACTGTATCAATAACTACCAATATAATTGGAGCTGCAGCAAGATATTTGCCTGGTACTGCAACCAAAATACCATCCTTTGCCAAATCCTGAGTGATGGATACAGGCACATTTATAGTGCAGGAGGGACACTCAAGCTGTTTCTACACATTAATCAGGTTTTCTTTAACCTATAGTGCAAACACTGGGATTGGGAAGACCAGACCATAACCAGAAAGTTTTCTTGTAATGGCTAGTGTAAGAAGATGAGGGACATAAACAAGCTCCTTTAGGTCAGATAAACTGTTTTGTTTTATCTAAAGCCTGTATTAACAGTGTTATGCATTAACACTGTTTATCTCTAACAAAGATAACTGCTTTGCCTCCAATGAAATTTTCAAATTATTTTCAGTGTGCTTCCAACATTGGTGGCAGTGAGCAAGTGGGTCAAAGTGCTTCCCTGTTGTTGTTCCTGTCTATGTGGGATTAGCTATGGAGTTATCCACCCCCGAAGGGCTTGAGAAGCCTTCTGTAACTCCTTTTGTAGGGGCGCTGCAAAGGCATGCCTACATGACACCACACAGTTCAGAGGTACTCGGGCTTAGCTCTGAGAGAGGGGAGTAAAGCAGCAGAGCTGACAGAGCTGGGTTAAGGCAGACCCTGTCCCAGCCAAAACGCTCTACAGACAGGATATTGGCAGGAGGGGCAGAACATGACAAAATTGCTTTTAAGGATATGGGACTTTGGTGCTTTTGACTCAATGTTTTATTTTCAAACTCATCTCTACCCAAAAATCTAGAAACACGTTTTTTCCCCCTTCTAAATAGTCAGATTCAAAACAGGTTCAAATGTCATCAATTGCCTTCAGAAGCTGTAGTTTTAGGCTAATGTCTATCACTGGCTTAATTTGTGTGTTAATCTGGAGGTGACCAAGAAATAAAAGATAGAGGTGAGAAAAAGAATTTGGTTTCATTGAGCTCATGGAGAGTCGTGAAAATTTAATTCAGACCTAACTATACATTGCTCCATATAGCTACATTTCAGGGCTTTTAAAAGATGCCTTTCATCTGGAATTCTTGTCATATCAGTTTAGGGGGGTTTTCTGGCATTTTTAAAATTTTTATTTTGGTACTTTTAATGCCTAAGAATAGCTAAGTAAAATACTACATTTTATTGTTGAAATATCTCCAAAAGTTTTGATGCTTTGTGGCAAAACCTAAAGAAAAGAAAGAAAAGTTCTTCAGCTAACCATCAGCCTTTTATTTTCCTGATTGGTTTCCACAATCTCATCAAAAGATTAAAAATCTGTTTGCTGTTCAACCCATAAATGAGAAGCATACCATTGAGAAAAATGGAAGCATAGTCCACTGTCTTTTTTTCCATGCATGCATTAAAATAATCAGAAAATTCTTCAATGAAATCAGCTTTCAGCCCTACCCCTGTCCCTCTAAAGACGGTCTCATCTTTCCAGTTGTTTTGGAGAAAGTACATCCATTATGCCAAAAAGGTTGTTGCTTTGTTCCAAACACATTCTATAAGATGAGCAGCTCTTTGCCTTGGATGTGAGATGAAAATGTATACCAGTTCCGAAGCAGAGTTCAGCTTGAGTCTGGGATTCATGAATGTTAATTTATCTACAAAAGTTAAACTACAGTCTTGACAAATAATTATAATAAAAAAGCTAATAGCCCTCCTGTGCCACATGTATACCTAATGCTCAGTTTATTTTTCTATAGCTTCACACAAAATTGTCTCCACAAATTATGTTCTACAAAGACTATGGCTTTTAAACTCACTGGATCAATATGGACAGAATAGCAGTTTTGACTGATTATTTTTATAACCTCATGTTCAGCTTCTTGCTGGTTGAACACAATAAGTTTATTGTGGAGTTGCTTCTTATAAAACAATATACTATCTTAGAAGCAGCACCACTGTCATGTGGCTCAGGATTCAGCAAAGATATTCCTGATCTACAGCAGTGTAAAAAGGATCAGTCTTTTTGGTTTTGCCTACATGTAATATGTAGCTCTGATGCAGATCTTCCTTTTCCACCCTGGGGGCTTCAGCTGTTTTCCTTCTAAGGGACAGGTAGGGTCTCTTTCCGGTTGACTTACTGATCAGAGTTTCACTGCTGGCCTTTGCTGCATTCTTAGGTTTTCTTTATGCTCCTCTTACCTGAAATTTTCTCCATGTTTTGTTTAAAAAACTTAAGCTCATCAACAACTATTCCTTCCTCTAATCATACATGCACATATTGGCAGCTGATGGTCACTGCCTGCACATTGGAGGCCTCCAAATGCTTCCACATTCTGAACCAGTGAGATGGAGAGGTCTGAAAAGTCAGTAAGCTTTCTAGCATTCCTAATGTGTTTCCTTTTGCTTTTGTGATAAAAAGGATCCTCCTTCTCCAAGACCTCTCTGCCTCATCACAGTCCTTAGCTGTCTCTTCTGTCCCTTCACTTTACCCCACAGCTACTCATTCATGTTTGCTGCTCTGTCCTTCTACTAGACCTGATGTGGTTGTGAGCCTGCTGACACTGCTTACCAACAAACATTGAATAAGCTGGATCAATGTACTACCTCCCATTTCCCTTGGCTTTTATGTGGGTGAGTTTTCTTTAGAACTGAAATATAAACTAACAAAGGATATTTAGTCTTCTTTAGAACTCAACTGTTGGTAGAGAAATATAAACACAGAAGTTAAAGTTTTGTGAACTTCTCTTTGCCAGCAATTGAAACAGTGTCAGCCATGTTTGTGCCACAATGGGTTGAATGTGATACAGGGCTTGATCCTGCAAGGGGCTGGCTCTTCAGCTCTGGTATTTTTCAGGCCTGCCTACATCTGAATAAGTCCTTCGATCAGTGTGTTAGACTTGAAGAGATCAGTGATAGGTTTAAAATGAAGCATATGATTTGGGAGGTTTGGACTGCTCTGCCCATACAGGCTGTGAATAACCAGGATGAGCACTGTGTTGAGAGCAAGTCAGATATAGCAAGGGAGAAAAAGCATTGATCTCTTGCAGAAATCCACAAAACTCACGAACCATCTGTGAAAGCTGGACTATGACTCAGGGTTTTCCAGAGTTCACATCCTGTGTTTTCACCAGTGTACCTCTGTTGACTCACCTTGCCCACCCAGCATTCACAGCCATCTGTTCCCCCACAAACAATTTCTGTCCAGAATCACACAAATGGCAGGGACCATTCTGCAATCACAGAGAGTGAACTATTACCTGCTAAAGTGACAGCAATGGAGACAGAGTCAGATCCCAGGGCATTGGATGCATTGCAAGCATAGAAACCCACATCAGCTTCTACAGGTGCTAGAATCTGCAAGGAGTCATCAGGCTGAAGGAGCATCCTGGAATAAAGCAGAAAGATGGATGCAATAGTCTCTTAATTTGTGTAAGCATGAATGTATTTACTGGGATGTTTTCAGGTTTTGGTAATTTTTTTGCAGTTCAGTCCTTCAGGTTATGTTTAGATATCTATTAAGAAATTTAAAGTCTTACATTGAGAGTATGAGCTATGATGACTTAAATTAAATTTTAGTCTAATTCCCAGTTCTTCTACTGCTAATAACATGTATTAGAGAAAAATTGCTGAGTACTGAGGACATCTCCCCAGAGTCTGTGAAGCCTCCTCCTCTGCTATATCACTTCCTGTATGACGTTGTATGAGTTGCCTAGCCTCCCTGTCTCCCAGTCCTGCAAAGCAGGAGTAGCAATACTAAAGAAAAAGCCAAATTATTGCAAGGGGAAAAAAAATTATGAAACCTGCTGAAACGAGGCAGAAAGAAGTGAAGTGAGCCACAGGCTCAGTGTCAACGCATGAAATAGGCTCCAAATTCTTTCCGTGCTGGGCAGTTTGTACAAACAACAGTCTTGTTGCTGCCCTAATAGTCAGTGAAGACAGAGAGGAATACTCAGCTCATCCTTGGGCTGAAACAACTGTTTCTTTCCTCTGCCAGTAAGAGGAGACTACCACGATCTCAGCATACTGCCCTTGGTTAAATGGGATGAATATGGCCTTACAGCTCTTATGAACTGCTTCTTTTCACAGTCTGGTTTTGCAGTGGTGTAACTCCCTGAGGGCCTGGTGTATACCTGTTTAAGCAAGAATTCAGTCCATGGGCTCTTGTCAATGCTTATGTACCCTTGTTTTTAGCACAGGGTATTTCATGATTATTGTTCCTTTCTCTTAATGTTTTAGCTGAAACTGTTGATAAAACCTAACGATGAATTACTTTTCTCATCAGCAACTTTCAGCAGCTATTGTATGTAAACTTTTAGTTGAGGCTGTGATTGACAGTGACAAGGGTGAAAGTGGGGGAGGGATATGCATATAAAACACATGCAATAAAAGTCTGCTCACAGATCCTGGAACTGATGAGTTTCTTGCCATCCCCAGCCCCGCAATGAAAACTGTCGTCTCATGGACCAAAAAGTAGCAAATACTTGATTTTGCACAACACTGTGGGTGGTAGATCTCTAAACCAAACCAGATTAGGGCCACCCATCAAAATCTATTATAGGAAAAAATTCAGAGTTAAATTTATCTTTTGACCCTTTTTGAGTAATAATAATAATTATTATTACTAATAAAAGGAAGGAGCTGCCTTTTGTTAACCAAGTTTTGCAAGTGCCTAGAAAAATGCACATTTGCAAACCAAACATTAATCATTTTTAATTGCATCTTTGCTTGCACAGCAAAAAAACCCCCAATGGTTGAAAGAATTCCCTCCCCACTTCTGCTTTCAAGCATCTTTTCTTTCTTACCACTTAGTCATAAACAGGGCAGTCTTGTAGTTAGCCACTGCTAACAGTGACTAAAACTAACAAATTTCTTTACTTACAAAACTAGTGTTAGCATGCATCAGTATCTCAAATGTAAATTTTTTAACACTGACTGGTTCAATCTCTACATGGAATTCACTACAGCTTCAGAATTTGTCCCAAATTATACTAGCATATAACAGTTAAAAGTTGTGTGTCTTCTGCCTGCATGTGTGCAAATATAGTATGTAGGCTGATCAGTCAGTCCTCCATCAAACTAACACCTACAATGCCCTAAAATTTTTTTTAGAAATGTTTCTGTTACGTTCAGGTAGAGGAAAGAGTTTGCTTAATGCCGCACCTTGTAAAACACAAAGGATCATAATTTGTTTGTTGTTAATCAACTCTGCTGATGTAAATGTCTGTTTGTCAGTTTAAGTCACCTCAAGATCCAGCACAAATATTTTTAGAAATAGAAATAGGCCGGGTAGTTACCTGCCTTTAAAAAAAACCCCTCCAACGCAGCTCCATCTACCTAGTTTTAACATCCTCTAGAAACAAAACTAATACCCACTTCTTTTCAATAATTCTTTCTGTAGTTGTGTGTCTCAGTTTGGCATAGCTGTTTTTCTTGAAAGCAGATCTTTTACTATCCCTCTTTGTATAGAGTGATTTTGGCTGGATTCCCTATCTGCTCATAGATTGCTATTTTTGTTAGGTATTGAGTTGCTTGCCAGTGGTGAAAAAAATACCAGCTATAGCAATTCTTCCTGTCAGCAGCATGTCTTCAGAATCTTGTTTATGGACTTAAAATAATACAGCTTAGTATTTAATCAATCTCATCTCAGCTGCTCCACACTACACTGTCTG
The DNA here is from genome assembly GCA_026212715.1 of Elanus axillaris. Taxonomy (NCBI): domain Eukaryota; kingdom Metazoa; phylum Chordata; class Aves; order Accipitriformes; family Accipitridae; genus Elanus; species Elanus axillaris. The sequence continues at coordinate 46,765,634 of JANZLQ010000079.1, forward strand.
CAAGACAAAAATGTATTTTACAGGACTTGTATCAATGACTAATTCAGATGGCACCTCGCAAACACCTAACTCTGTATCACCTACTGTTTACATTCTGCTTCATTCCATTTATAAAATACATTTCTGTTTTAGAAAAGTTGAATTACCAAGTACCAATAGGTTCCCAGTGATGGAAATTACAGCGTATTTTGAAGGCTTACTAAACAATGCATAAATTCCTTGAAGATTTTTCACTTTTAAAATTGATTCCTAAGGAAGTTAATCTGAATTTTCTCTGAAACAAAACATTTTCCATCATATACAGAAGTCTCCAAACTTTGGTATAGATACTAACAGGCTCTGAAACTGCACTCAGAACCCATGCTGCTGTTAACATGACACTTTAACCTTAGGAGAGAGTATGGACACCCATGTTAAATATGCACTTAGGCTGAATATGTAGATTCAAGTCAAGGATCTTTTACTGGAACCACACAGATATTTTCAACTGCTGCAGCTTTTTTGTGTCTTATGTTTTCATTCTATTGAGTAACTGAAAACCAAAACTTTTTGGGGGTCTGTGTTATATCTTTTTGTGACAGTACCTCAACTAAAGCTAAAGAAATTAATTTTGCAAATAGAGCTGTGTAGTAGGAGTCATAAATACTTTTAGGTAGATTGAACAGCTCATGGAATGAGGCAGTGGGAACAGAGCCATTCATTGCTACATCACTGGTCCAGACAAAATCCATGGCCACAACACATAAAAGTGAGTGCCTTTATCTCAGTAGCTGGTAATACACAATACAGATAGCAATCACCTAACCTAAATCTAGCAGCCTACGCTCTAAAACCCACAATACAAACCAGATACAACCAGGGTCTCAGTATAGCAGTAGGGCACGAGCTGAGGGACTTCAGCACAACTCTCTGACCTTCCTCACCAAAAATATCTCTTTGATACTGGTACAGGAAGGCCCATCTATATTAATTTTCTTATTCCCATCAAGACAGAGGTGGGCTGGAAAAACTGGTTTCTCTTCTCCATTCAGTGGCTGGCAGAGCTGAAAGACAGCTCAAGCATACCAAACACTACTGCATGCAGATGGCCTTGCAGTTTACAGCAGTACACTGTGAGACTGCTTAAACTGCTGCTTTCATTTACACAGCTGATTGGCAGCCAGCAAGAGCATTCTGAGCCAAAACCAGAATACTGCTGTTAAAAACCCAGCAAAACATCCACAACCCAATTTTTATATGCACTGTGATTTCTAAACTTCCCTTAACTCCAAAGTTGCAGATGCTGAGTATCTCTAAAGCCCAGAGCGCTGCTCATTTCCTCCCCCACCCGCCAACCTGAAGGAACTGTAAGTGGTGAGTACAGAATGAATTTTGTAAAGTGGAAACTGCCTCAACCTTTAAAGAAGAGTTGTCAATGAATAATGCTACTAACTGGCAAATAAACTGTACTTCCCTGAGTCTTTCTGATAGAAATTTGAGCACATATAGTTGCTTGATAATTCAGAAATACAACACAGCTTTTAATGCTATTTCAGCCAAACTGAATGAAAAAACCCCACATTGAAAGGCATTGTAAAATTAAAAAAAAAAATCCAAACTAAAATTTCAGAAATTGTAAGACTGTTTTATTGTCAGCTAAATGAATGAATCTGTTTCTACACCATGGCTGCTTATATGATGTGAGACAAACTTGTAATTTTCTCATGAGTGTAGTGGCCAGCATTAATGACACGTGGACTTTATGTAACCTCTATTCCCTTTCAAGCATACCACAGAAATCACAGTCATTTTAAGTAGAAAAAACCCCCCAAACCCTTAATGGCACAATTCCAACAGGATGTAACCACTGGCAATGAAAATCTATACATGAAACTTTTGGGGAGCCATGAAGATATTTTCACAGGAATATGGCCAAATAAGGGGATACTACAGGCCCAAGTCTTGATTAAGAGTACATGCGATTCCCACATTTTTGCTCTTAGTGTCCCCTGCCCCTGCAAAAGTTACCGTGTTTTGTGTGAAACCTAATATACTTACTAGCCTTCAGACACAGAAAGAGAGACAAAACCCAGGAAATTCAGTACATTAGAGAAAACAACAATTTTGGAGTGATTCAGTTGCCAAAGTGAGAAAGGAGCCGATAAGCTAATTGTGTAACTATGCAGAAGTAGCAGTTGTACCTAAATCAACGCTTTTCTAGATGATCTGCAGGCATGATGCCAGAAATAAATTTTAGCCTTGACTCCATCTTTTCTCTTTTCCCAATCTAACCTTATGACTAAATTCAGCTGTCTTACCTGAAGTCAGTATCTTGTGCAGAAAGAGCTGCTAGCAGATCTCCGGACAGCTTTGTTGTACCATGTTGGTAAATATAACTGCCTTTTATGCTATTACTGCCTATCCTTATATACCACTTTCCCACAGAACAGAGCCAAAATATAAAATCTCAAGTATACACACGAGAAAAATGTATGCTATCAACATAGTTAAGCATATAATTAACATTGAAAATGGTCTCTTTTTGTGTGCTCTTGCACACAAACTAATGACATGGAGTGATAGGCAGGTAAAGGTTACCTGAAGAAAAACCAGCATAATTTATGTAGTACACTGATAAAAGCATTTCGCTACTAAAGTTCTCAGGCTACAGCTGGGGCCAGCATCCTGGAGTCAAGAGATGAGGATGCACCAACTCACAACAGAAGACTAGGGCTTAGGGAACAGTGTGTTGAGATGACAGCATAACTGCAAATAGCCATGAAGTAAGGTTCCATCTTACTTCTTACAGCCTCTCTCAGAACATACACAGGGAATGGTGATGGTAATACCCCCTGAGGTTTACCCTGGGGCAGTTTTACACACAGATACATGTGTGGAAGGCAGAAGTCTTACTTCCTCCGTCTTCTGCTACCACAACCATGTCAGACAGACCCTGCTGGAGCACTGTGAGAAATGCAATTTGTATCTCCAACAGAGGATAATAGTAACAGTAATAATCAATAATAAATTTTTATATCTCAAAACCAGTCCTCATAGCAGAGGTCTCCACCTTCAGTGGGAAAATACACTAAGCCTCCCACCGTCCAGACATGGAGTGCTGCTGACTGCGTTACGCACTTACCTACTTAAGTACTTTATAAACTCTTCTTTTTACTTACTGAAACAGAAGTAAAGCTCCTGTTTCCCACACCAGACTGACCCAGCATCCAGACCTTGCTGAAGAGATACAGTGCCCTGTTTACCACTTCACATGTGTTAGCCCTTCTTTCTGCTATGAAATCAGACTACAGCAAAATATGTCTTTGTCCATGGGACTGATGGGCAGTAAAACATGGAAACTGAAGAGTCAAAATATTAATTATTTTCTTAAAAGTTAAATAATATGTTTTACCTATCATTGTATTTCACCTCCTCTCCATTCTTAGCCCAGCTGATGGTGGGCTTTGGGTTTCCCACTGCTTCACAATGAAGCAGCACGCTCAGTGTGCCACTGGCTAGGACCACCGTCTGTCCTAGGTGGGTAACAACCTCTGAAGCGGAAAGCTGTTGTGCTGCTGAAATCTTTCGAAGGATGGCAGGCTTTTGATGAGGTCTGCGCAAGCCATTTGCCAGGTCTACAGAGGTGGGCAGAAATGCTTCAGCAGATGATGTCCTCAGGGAGCTGGTAAATCCAGAAACATGTCTGTGGAGAGGGTACTCCACCGAGGTTGAATCTACTCTTTGCCTTGACGCTTTAAGGACAGATTCCTGGTGCTCCCAGTGACTCTTGAAAACCTCATGAGCTAGCTGCACAACAAGCTGCTCAGTGTGGACATCTTTAAGCTCCTCAGGCTGTTGAGACAAATTCCTTATGATATCATCCAAGCGCTCCTGCTCTGTGACCATAGTAAATGGCAGGCTATACTCCCTGCTCTGGTCCTCCTCTGAGGATGAGTTCCTCTCCGCGGACTCCTGGGCTTCCCAGGACTCAAGATTTTGCCCTGGCCAGCCCCTGTGCTGTAGCACCCTTGAGACAATATAGTCATACCACCTGATGGGGTCAGCAAGGTGCCCTCGCTTTTCAGCCTTGCTCCCATTGAAGAGAATCCTGTTGATACGTTTCTCCTCAGTTCGTAAGGCTTGATTTAAGCTGACCTTTCTCATGGCCTCTTCCTCCCTAACACCAGTTGGCTGCCCAGCAATGATCTTCTTGTTGTTTCCAATTAGTTTAATTACAAAATGCTCCAGAGCTGGCCCTGCTGTGCAGGTGTATGTCCCAGTGTCTGTAGGCTTCAAACGATGGATTTTCATGTACCCGTAGGGTGCAATGGTAATGTGAGCTGAGCTGACGAGCCTCTTGTTGTCCTTCTCCCAAGTGATCATTGATTTCCGGAACCTCCTTGTGGGGCATCGGAGAATAACAGAGGTTTTGGGCAGCAGGTAAGCATACCCACCCACAATAAAGTGTAGCTTCTTCTGCTTCCTTGTCTGGATGTAAACTTTCTTTACAGCCATAATATGGGGGCTTTGCTTATGAGCTGGCCTGTTGTGCCCTGAAATATCATTAATACTATTAGTATGTGATACTATTAAACAAAATAACCAGTTTACTTTGGTGCTGCTAGCATTCAACCCATCAGACATTAATGGGAGAAACCAGCCACCAGCTGCTGAACATTAAGTTGGAGTGATCAGAATAAGAGGAGTAACAAGGTGCACTTTAGAAATGCAAAAGTTGTCCCACCCAGGGTACATGCAGAAACCAAAGAGCCAGGGACAAAAGCTTTTTGGAAGGGAGAAAAGTTGCGTGGAAATGTAGTTCTTGTTAAGGTATTTAAATTAAGATTGTTGCTTAATAAATACATTGAAAAGACAAGTATTTACCATCCAAATCCTCAAAGGCAACATACTCTTGTAGCTCACAGTGGTAAGGAAGAGTGAAAGTGCTGCTACCTCAGGAAGTAACGTTGAAGAGAACAAAACTGTCTGGACTAGGCTTAAAAACATGGTAAATACTATTGAAGTGCACTAGCTCAGTGTTTCCTTCCAGTTTTTAGATCTCTGAGATGGAAGTTTTTGTTACGAAGCACTAAATAAAGTGCCAGAGTTATATTATTAGTAAATACCATGTAATATTTTGTCCCAGCTTTGGTTCTGAATATCAGACCTTCTTTTCTCCCTGACATACCCAACACTTAGCAGTTTCAGAGCTCATAGTCAGCATTAAGCTGAAGCTAGGCTGACTTTTGAACTTTTGCATATCCAGTTGGCTTACTGCAAGCCAGGGAAGCACATACAGGGAGACTACTGCTCTTGTGAAGGGCAACAACAAATGCGTGAAATACGAACATAAAATACATCTAACTTATGTTGCATCATTTTTTAGAAATCCCAGGTCATACAGGGTTCTGAGTAACATAATGAAATAATATGTTTTAAAATTATCAATAAAATCCCTTACCAACCATTTTCTTAGCAGCTGTTCTAGCATAGAGTTTATCTGCAGCTGCCCTCAGGCTGTAGTTCTGTATCTCTAAGCATCTACGTTCCAGTTGTGAAATTTAGACTTAGATTTGGGTCAGAGTTTTGAGCCAGTTCTTCCAGAAACCAGTGGCTCCTTTCCAACACATTGGCTCAGACACAGCTCCAACAGTAAAATTTACAGGTCTCATCCACTGACTTGCCTTATTGCTAAACAAAGCATACTTGTTCACAGACAGAAAAACTCAGCAGCAGCAGCCACTCTGCAAGGCCGAGTAACATCAGCACAAGAGAAGGTTATGGAGCAGGTGAGAGCATGGTTTTCTTAGTGATGGACATCCAAGCCCACTTTCCCCAGACACTCCCAAGCATCTTTTCCACTTACTTGCACAGATGCCTAGTGCACAGGGCCTGATCAAGGATGAGAATGGCAAAGGTGGGCACAGTGAGGAATTGATGATGACAAAACCACCAGTTTTCAGCACCTTTCTGCAAATTGCATTTCGACTCTGCGTGCCCTCTCCACAGCTCACTGAACACTAAGGACAGAGTAAGAAATATTAGGAACAAGTTGTATTAAAAGCAAAAGGGTACTCCTTGTCACATACCCACTCACTTCCCATATCCACATTGCATACTCATACCATGGTACACAGATCAGTTACAGCTTTCAAAATATTGCAGTGGAATAAAGCAGAGCAGCACCTGGCCATTCAGTTACAAGCAGTACAGGCACAGTAGGGAGATGATATATTATGTCCTTTGAGTCTTTGAATCTTCCTGTGCTTCCTTTAGCACATTTTTCTCTCTGATGGTGTCCCTTGTTCTAATGATACTGTGCTACAGTACAAAGCTTGTCTTTGCACTTTGTTTCCATATGTCTGTGTCTGCTGGCTGGAAAAACTCCTGCTCATAGCCACAAGCAGTCCACATTGAGTTGTACTTCACAGATAAATCCTGTTCTGCTAAAATCTGTCCTAAACTTAATGTTTGAGCTTTATTGTTGCAGCTCTATTAGAAATAAGAAATGGATGAATGTTTCAGATACCAGTGGGTAACCTCAGCCTGGTAGTTACCACACATGGCTTACGCAAAAGACTATAAACCATCTAATACCGTACTGTAGAGCTCAATGCACAGCTGGGCATTGTTCGATGGAATCCAGCCTGACTATTTTATTTCATATTTATGTATACAGCATCACAGAAAGTGAGAATACAGGCAGTGCCATTGCACCAGGACCCATGCAGCAACCTGTAAAGGTGCTCGAAAGTGGGTTGAGTGCTGTAAAGTTGGTAGCAGAAAGATACACATGCACTTCTTTACCACACGTGGTAATGGGAACTGGAGATGAAGTGAGGGGGAGAAAACTCACTAAGGGTAAGAAGAGTAAAAACATAGCAGCCTTCAAGTGAAATGGGAAGGAGTGAGTGAACTCAGACTGATTTTACTAAGTGCCAATTGCAGTTGTATGGATGTCAACATAAACCATGTAGTAACTTCCTGTGAAGGACAGGTTGGGAATAGAATTACCATCTTCACTGCCAGAACAGCTATGAGTCTCCTGGCAGCAGACTTCATGAGAACATTCACTTATCTGAGTAAAATGTCAAGACAGATCAACATATGAAGGGTACAGGTGGGACAGCTCTGTGAGGTGACCGGTGTTTCTTTCACAGTTAAGACAATTTCCACCTTCCAGGAAGGGGAACTGGGAGAGCAGTGGCAGAGATTGCAAGATGGAGAATGATTTTCATGCTTACTAGCATTGAAAGGTTAAATTGTATTTTCAGTTACGCTGTCATAAATGTAAAGGGAATGTTTCTAAGCCACATGGGGCCAGAAAGGGAGCCTGGGGAAGTGCAAAAGACTTCAGTAGAGTGAGTTTGTTTTGGTGTCCCTAAATAGAAGGAAGGAAGTAGCTAGCTAACATTGCAAAAGCAGTGTCCCAGAATGAAAGAGGCTTGGTGTCTGTAATGACGTGCCTATAGCAGACTGCAGAAATTCCTCCCTTCTCTTCTCTGCATCATAGGGAAAGGTTGGAGTGGCCTCAAAAGGAACAGACTATTGATATCAGAACAGCCAGGTTTGGGGAAGAAAAAGCATTTAGCTTGGGGGAATAAAGATTACTCTTCAATGAGACCTTGAATGAACATAAGCATAGGCATGGAGAGAGGCAGGAATTTATTGTTTTGAGCATGGCTTGTGTTTATGCCAGAAGGCAGGTCTTAATGGTTTGGCTGGATGGCTAAACCACATTTGGTGGCAATCTCCCAAGAGGAACATTGAGCTAGTGATCACATCCCCTACCAGGGTGATAAGGACAGATTACAGGACAAAACTGGGCATAACACGCTTTGTGCAGTCTGAGCTCATTTGGCTCCTCTATCCCAAGCGACTGAGTAACTTTATCACCAAGAACAGCACAGTACTCATGCATACAAATAGCATACCTGTGTCCAGTCAGAGAGAAGCCACTCATTGGGACAATCCTCATTTTTGCAGGCTTGTTGGGTAACCGGCCTTGGCATGGAGCAGAAGGTTTCGGGCAGGTCTAACAAGCTTCCATCTGCCAGACGCTGCTTACAAAGCATATCTCGCTTCTGGAAACCGCTGTCACATGTCTGCGAACACTGTGGGAGATGAGAGTCAGCCACCTCACATCACACTTGCACCATGGCAACTTGCAGCAAAAATTACTTGTGAATTTGGGTAGAAATCAACACTCAGTTTTGGCCACATAGAAAATATTAAAAAAATTTCAGAGACGTCAAAGCAGACTTCTTTTAAAAATGTCAAAAATATTTTGGAAAGTGGAAGCAGCTTATTTTGCTAATATTTAGAAAAACTGCTTCAGTCTTCCTGAAATGTTTTGTTTTCAGGCTTTTCTACAAAATACATGGAAAAAATGGGTCAGAATTGCAGTGCAGTATGGACGTGAAAAAGTTGTCCCTTCCTGTAACCACCAGCTGGAAAATGAGGCATTTGCACATGATGTGGAGGACCTACATCCTAATGCCTCTGTCCGAGCTCTGACTGTGCTACTGACAGTGCCAGAGAGGGTGGAAAAGTCTTCTCCAGTAGTAGATGATTCAAGACCTTCATTTCCAGATTTTATTATACATAATAGATAAGAGTATCTATGAACTAAATAGTTAGCTTGAACTAAATATTCAAATTTAACTTGTTAAAAAAATGTATTAGCAAGAAAAAAAAAAAAGAAATTTGAGAGCATGATAAAAATTTCCCCAATTTATCACTTTGCTTTTTCTTCCTTTTGCAATTTTCTCATTTCTCATTTCTGACTTGCATGAGGTCTAATGATAGTGCAGCTCAAAACTTAACTGTCCAGTGCAGAGTTCCTGTCTTCGAAGACTTGCATTATTGCATTTCTCTGATTTTCAAGGCATGTGAAAGCTGTATATCAGCTGCAATCTGATGTTACTCTCAGTAATTGGTTTATAAGATTAATGTAATAAACCATTAAATACCCATGCAGCTCTTTTATATTTATGACTGTCATGACAGCAGTGTGTACTCCTTCTAGAAGGTAAGGAGGAAGTTTTATTTGGGTCAAAGTAAATTGGGATGATTAATATCCAGAGAACGCACCTCCCCTCTCTCTTCAATGTAAATATCCCTCTCTGTATCCATTTTATACCCAAGCAGGGCAGGAAATTATGATCAAGCAGATTGAATAGCTTTCCTAAATTGTTTTTTTTGTAAACTTGGTTGCTGAGCACTTTTTCCTGAGGGTCTTTTTCCTGAGGTTGGTAACAGGCTCCAAGTTCTTCTGCTCAGTTGAGCCAGCTCAACTCCTTTTCTCCCTCCTCCTAGCAGAGAAGAAGGGGGAGCTTGCACTACACTGACATGACCAGGAGTTGCTTATAGCTTGCAACATGGGAATTGTGCCTGAGACACAGAAAACCGTATGAAGAAGTATTAGAAATTATACTCAAGCAGTTAAAAAGGGACTGGTTTAGAAAAGCTTGCAGTCGTGAAAGGCCTTCTCTCTTAGAGAGATGCATAAACTTTAATGCTAGCCCAATTATTTAGAATATACATTTTCCCTGAAAGACAGAAAGGAAGTACAGAAAGACATATTTATATTCAGTTTGGTTTGCTCTCTGATAGTAAAAATAGCTCTTGTCCTACTTAGAATGCTACAAAGCTCAAAAGCTTCCAAAAAATTAAACAACTAAATCAATACTTTAGTTTTCAACAAAAGAAAACATTTATTGACCTTTCATCCAAGGACAATTCATTCTTGAGGAGAGAGTAAATCAAGAAAAATATGATTAAAAGTATTATTTCAAGATTGCCTAAGGACTGTCATCATATACCAGGGCCAAAATGGGTTAGGCACTGTATGAATATAACAAAAGCACATCCCTTCTGTCAATCCCAGGAAGTCTCCCTGCCCGTCCATCACTACCAGATAAAACATATCTTCTCTTGCTTACTGCCCTTCAGTCTCTTACACAGCTTTGTTCCATGAAGTACAACTTGCTACTCAACATCAAACTCTATTGCTAAGTGCCAGAGAGAGCCAAACACAGTAATGAGATTTATCCTTTTCCACAGGAATGCTCTCCTAGGACAGTTCTGGATTACTGCACTGGAGTGGTGCCTGTACCTGTATTTCACCTCTGGAGCCTCCACTACTCTGAAGTCTTTGCTGATTTTTCTCTAGTGGAAGGTTCCAGCCCTCACAATGTTCCAAGAAAAGGGGTAATCAATGACAGCAACATCTGCTTGTATTTATAGGCAATATGAAATGGTAGTTTTCAGAGGATCCTCATTCAGTATTATCCCACCAGAATAACATGCTATCTCTGCTGTTCAGAAAGATCTTACAGCACAATTACAAAAGATAAAGGTACTTGTATCACAGGGTGGTGGTTTCGCCTTACCCACCCAAGTAGGTAAAACATGGCTGTTTGAACTATGTCTCCTAATATTCCTGCTCCTCACAGCTTCTGAGCAGAGCCAAGCCCAATATCCCCTGACATTCCTTTACAGGGGATCTGGGACTTTGCCAAGGTACCAACTTCCAGAGTGGCATCTCCCCACACTGCTGCCTGATTATGCCTAGTTTAATGATTAGCTTAAGCAAACATGAAGCAAGGTTGACATCAGAGGAGAAAACCTATATACCCAATTCTGCCAGCCAGTCATTCCTGGATTTGTGCTGCCTTTCCCCATATGCTGGTGGTGTAAGCATTTTTGTGGCTGCATATTGAACCAGCGTGGAAAATTAATCTAGGCTAAAGCTGATGATATTTCTGGCTAGCTTTAACCAGGACCTTTGTGTGATTGCACAGCAGTTCTGGAGATACAAGGAAGTAGGTGCTGTAATTGCATGAAACAGATCCCCACACAGCTATTTTCTCCTTTGGTAGAAGTGCTGGCATACGTCATGCTAAACTGCTGATGGAACAGTGGCCTTGGCCCCTCTCACAGCAGTCATTGCTTTGGTATCAGTTCTGCTCATACAACAATCTGTAAATGATAATTAACACAAAGAGTTGATGGTCACCATTGAAATCAGAGAGGGAAGGCGGCCATGTCTCTGCCTTAGCACATGCCTATGAGCATCTATGCACATGCATACAATGCACAGGATTCAGGCAAAACGACCATTTCCATCGTCTAGGAGGCAGGGAAGCTGGTCTCTTCTCAAACTAGTGGCAGAAAGGCAGTTATTAGTGAAAAATTAAGGGCTAGGAAACAGTTGCTTAGCATCATAACTGTTGCTGGTTTGAGGTGGTAGCTGAATGTTTGAAAGGATGTCATTTTATGCTCAGTCTTGCTTACGGGGACAGTTGAAGAAGGGGTTGTCCTACCCTTCAGCTCTCTGAGGTGGTTTAATTTTGCACTGCCCTGTGCTCAATGTGGTGAGACTACAGCAGTACAAGTTTTGGTCTTACTCTCAAAAGTTAATTCTCTGCTGACTCTACAGTAAGATAAAGCATCTGCAAAGGGAGCAAACATTTTTCTCTCAGCAGGTCTTTCAGTTGCTTTCTAAGGCCTGGCACTTGAGGATTTAGAAAGGACGCTTCACCATATGGTGAAAAAATAGCTAGGGAAATATCTGAAAATGTTACCACTTTTCCCATGCTGATTCTGTTGGAAGCCATTGTTCTAATTATCTTTGGAGCAAGGAGCAGCTAAAAAAGAATGCTGGGACTGAGAATATAGCACTTATTCAGTAATAAAACAAAGGAGAATGAAGATTCACTCGTGGATGTTTCCCATTTGATGTCTGCAGAGTAGTTATTTATAGGGCCTTGTAAAAATGAAAGCTCATATCCACTTTCCTCCAGAAGCACACTACTGAAAAAAAAGATAAACTTCCTAATAGATTTAGCTAAGAAATGGAACTATTTAAAAATAAATAGTCATGAATCTGTAAAGAGATATTTTCAAAATCTCTTGGAATGTTGCAACACTGATAATAAGTGTGTGTTTATCTGCCAGGAACACTGGGGCTTCCAACAGCATTTAATTCAGACAACCCTTCCTTAACAAGCATAAAAGGCCTTAGGAAAGAAAATATTGCTCACTGTAGTTTAAATCTTTTGCTTGGTTGCTTGCTTGAAACTGTTGTGAGAGAGTGCTCTGAATGCATGATGAACTGTACAGATGAGACCAAAGAAATGGCTTCAAACCAGGCTGTGTGGAGAACAGATGTTACCCTCTAGTGTTGGTGAAGCTTTAAAGGACTTTCCTTAGGGTGAGGAAGGCACTTTCCCGCAGGGCCCTCCATCTCCCCACATGTGGGGAATCCTCTCAGGGATTTTGGGGGAGAGGAGGTGTTGTGGCTCCTTTAATGCAAGGAAAGGAATCCTCTTGCAGGATTTCTTCTGCTGGAGGGCTCCATTATGGCTCTGCTGCATGGCTGGAGCTCACCTGCAGGAGAAGTCTCGGACACTCATGTCCTATCCACATGGTATTTTCCGTCACACATCCCAGGAGCCAACAACTGTAATAATCCCTAAGTGCAGTGCACTGGCCTGATGGTGCAGGTTTTCACATGGAGGTCATCCATGGAAAACCTCCGTGAGACTGAGCTGCGAGGCCTGGCTTTCCTACAGGGTAGAAATAGCCATACAGAGGTTGGTAGTGCAAAGAAGGAAGACAGATATCTTCAAAAAATGAGAGAATGGAAATTCATTTTGATGGATTAGCCTTTTTTTTCTTGCACTATACTCATCTAAACAGAGGCAGAAGACAGGAGGCAGAGAAGTACAGTTTTGTGCTGTTTTCTCTTGGTGGAAGGTAAGCACAGACAATATTCAGTGTTTGTGTAGTGAGGAGCTAACATACGCAGCTGGCCAGCCTGCAAAGCCTGTGGAAGTAAGCACAGAAGAGCTATAATGTGATCTTTGTTAAGCTGCAGCAATGAATTGCAGCACAGGTACTTTCTCTCCACTGAGCCTAGGGAAGGCAGCAGCTAACAAAAAAGGTGTGAACTGAGCAGTTTGATTTCATTCCTGATTAATATGCTTGTTAAAGCCTTTATACTTACTCGAGATACATCCTGCCTGAGATCTGCTACACCTTTCAAAAAGACAGCATATTTGAGAGCCCCTGAGCAGCTAAAAAAAATGGCTAAAATATTAGACAGGCAGAAATACACTGTTTACAGTGTTGAGGAAGATGTTCAAAACTTGAAAAAAAACTGTTTGGAAATTGCTCTAGCAGAAACTATTTCAGCACCATTCTAGGGTGGCCTATAGCTAATGGCTGTTGTTAGCAGAAAGTAAATTTTTCAGCATGCTGTAATGTATGTCCCTTCTGATTGTTCAAATAAACTTAAAGAAAATTGATTTCTGTAAGGACTGTTGCCAGTTATAGGATTCTAAGAATCACAAGCACTCCTTCTAGCATATCCTAACTTTGAAATGCTTGACTTTATTACATTATGTACTAGTAAAATACTATTTGCTGTTTACAAACATAGCATTTACGTATGACTATAGCCTAGAAATACTCAAAAGTACAGCTAAGCAAATAGGTGTATGTGAGTATTAGTAGACAAATTAATGCATGAAATATCACTAAATTACTTTAAACATAGCACTAATGCCATAGGCTAGTAATCTAGCTTTGACAGAACATCAGGCTGGCATAAATTTTTGTTACTAGGATGGCTGCCCAAACCCAGAGCTCTCGCATGAAGTACAGCCTCACAGACTTATCAGCTTCATTAGCTGATTACATTAAAATCTCCTTGTCTGTTAAGTAAAGAGCAGATTTTATAGATGGAGATAGGGTAGGCATATGTAAGCACCATGCCAAATGCTCGTAATTTTCTCATAGGATGTAATGAATCCTTGCACCCAGCAGAAGTGAAGATTTAAACAGACCTTTTGCTTGCACCTCTATCACACAGCAATTTTTTCATTTACTCCTGACAACAGGGCAGGATCCTTTCTTTCTGTGCAGTATTACATCCAACAGAAGCATCTTTAAGTCTTTTGAATTGCACAAATGTTTTCATTTGCAACCAGATGGCAGCAAATAAACTTATTTCAGGTTGCTTTACAAAGATGGAAAACCATTGTGTAGACAGCAGTTTTCAGCGTTAGTACAATATGGCATCCATCTTCCACAGGGAATTGCCTGACACTCATTTGTGACTCTGAAGAATGAGGAGTGTTTTTTGTCCTAATCTAAATTATAATTTGAGAATATATGGAATACCTAACATGCTTTAGAGTAAAGAGAGAACTTTTAGAGATTCTTTCCTCCTTGATCCTTTGTATCCCTAGAAACCTTGGCATCACTAACCCACATCCACTCACTGCAGCTGACCATCATATTCCAGATATTTTTGTCTGGCATCTATAGCCAGCTGTTAAGAGTTTCCTGTACCTTTGTATTAGAAGTAGCTATAGCCATTATTTACCTCTGAAAACGCTGACACATTTTTCTTAAAGAGCAAAAAGACATACTTTTTCAGTTTTTTAATTGCTTGTCAGAATTATTAATGAATCCTCTTGATGGGCAAAAGCAAAATGATGCATTGATAATGCATGTAACGACTAGTTTTAGCAGTCATAAAATGAGATTACACATACATTCTTACCTCTTGCCATTCTGTAGGATACCAGGAGGGTGGGCAGTCAAAGCGATTACAGGCTTGCACAAGGGATGGCTTAGGTTTATAGCACAATTCATCTGCCAAAATCACAGTCTCGTTAGTCTCTCTTGATAGTAGATGAGAACAGAAGACATCTCGTGTCTGCAATCCAACCCCACAGGTAAGACTGCAGGTGCTCCATTTCCCAATCTCCCATCTGTGAAGGGGTCAGGAGAGAAAACCTTAAGCACAGAATAAAGCCACCTTAATTTTTCTCTTTTTATAATGACAGATGGAGTGAAGAACCAGTAAATGAAAAGAGAATTCTCCTTCTCTGATCACTGTCACCCTTCTTGTAGCCGCAAGATGAGGCTAAGAAGAATATTTACTGTTCCTCTGCATTTTCAGTTCTTGCCAAAAGCTCTTGGACTTAAAGTCTTCGGGAGTCCTGCAGTACCACAGGAACAGTTTTGCGTCCTAAATTAAAAGTTTTTGGAGTGCACGAGCTGACCATTTTATTTCAGGACTGAAAGGATTTAATTAGCTGGGTTTTTTCCTGTCTTTAACAAAAAAAATGAAGATATTAACAAAGTCCATCAAAGGAATGTATCAGTGAATTGCTGAGCATGAATTTCTTCCAGAAGTTCCGATTGTGGTGTTCCTGACTGACTTCTCCTTGTTGTGGAAGTAGGAAGTGCTAAGGCCTTGAGAGATGCAATGGGAGAGCAGGGAGATCTTCTTCAACCCCTGGGTGAACACCTGTCACTGATTGTTGATGACTGAATTTCAGTGTTTATCACATTAAAAACAGATTTCTGCTGTTTGAGCTGTACTGAATACAACCCCTAATTCTGTCAGCCATACACAGAAAATTGCTTAAAATACTAAGCTACTAGGAGATATTTCAGAGATACACAGAATTGTGTACACAAAAAAGCCCTATATTCAGAATGAGAATACAAGAAAATAGTCTCCCAATCAACTTTACGCAAAACACTACACTGACCTGGACATACTCCCACATCCAAAATGAAAGTGTGAGAGCCGGATACTGCCACTTTTTCTAATCCTGAAGAATAGCTTCCTTTCCTGCATGTCATTATTGAAACTGATTGCTGGGGGAGTAAATTAAACATTCAGGACAAGGAAGGCTCAGAGCACTGCCCTTGAAGAAAGCAAAGTCAAGCAGAAACTAAAGAGACTGATTATGAAGAAAGACACCCTCAGGCTCCAAGCAGGATGGAGGCAGACAATGAAGAAAAGTTATGAAACGTCATCAGCATGAAGCAGAATTTTTGGAAAAAGCAGAGGAAAACCACTCTGACATTCTGAGATCAGCAGTCAATGGAAACTGCTCAGCACGTTTAAAATGCATCACGTTAGTAAACACATTATGGAAATAATCATTCAAGGTTGTGCCATCCTACAGTCACAGAACAATTCTAATTTCTCTATTTATTTTATAAAGTTGTTCTGAGCGTTTGTTCCCTCCCTCTCAGAGTAACACCCATAACAAATTGAAACAGCTAGTAGGTAAGAAATATTTTTCCTTCCTACTTCATGCTGATGGACCAAAAAGCCACATTGGTCTCCTTCTGTCCTTCATCTGCTGATGACATTCTATGATTTTGTAACAGGAGAGGATATGTCCTGAGCATCACCGTAAGAACTAACAATACTGTAGTTTGCTTTTAGCAAAACCAACAGCCTTGGTTCTGCTAGTAGCAATGACAAAAATCTGTTTAACTCTTTCTAACAAGGAACACATCTTGCATACCGAGCTAGAAGTTGCCATGGTCACTTTCTAGGCTGTAATACACTGAAGGCCACTAAAGCCTAATACATGTACCGGGAGCTATTCAGCAGTGTAACAGGAGTGACATCTGGCAGCCAGTTAAGCTAATCTGGAATATGTTCTCCATATGAATGATCTTGGGGGAGATGTCTTCCCAGATTTTCCCATAAAATTGTCAGTCAGAATTAATGTGGATATCAGCCACCCTTCAGTTTTGGCACAATCTAAAATAAGATATTTGAGTAGGTGCTGAAAAGAAGGTATTTTCTTATTTCAGAATCTATTTTGATACATGGTTAGCTGCCAGAGTTTCTTTTATTCAAGAGATGGTAATAGCTGTTGCCTCCAGCAACTCATTGTTTGTTATTGGTATAACTGCACAATGTTTCTGTTGGCAGCTCACATCTTGGTGGCTAGCAGGCCACATAAACTCTTTGGACATCTTGGCTTCTACCGAAGAGGGTGTCTGTTTCTTCTTCCAGAAAGAAATGCTGTGTTTCAGTAAAGAGAAAGGATTTGTTCTTCCAGTGTTTGAAATTTCTGTTGCAGGTTGCATCTGTTGCCTTACTCAAAACATCAGTTTGTTCACAATTCTTTCCAGCTGCATTAAACAGGAGATTCCTTAGAGGTGCTCAGGAAATATGAGGTCAAATTCTCTTTTACCCTTGTACTTTCATAGTCCCCAGTGACATTTATGGGCTTTCATAGATACAAAGTAAAGAATGTAGAGTAGAGCAGAGATGTGCAAAGCGGAGTAGGGATGTGCAAGTAACCAAAACCATAAATGATATATATGATGGGCAGAATTTCAAAGTCCTAAAAAACACAGAGAAGACCAAGGATAATCTTATAGAATAGAATCACAGGGCTGTAGAATTATATTATAATAGTTAAAGGTGCTTGCAAAACTGTGAACTAATATTATCCTACTAAATTTACAATTTAGTTTTTAAACTACTTGTACTGCTGGAGATAACAATCCTATTAAAAAAAAAAAAATACCGCTTTTCTGTAGTAACACAGTTTTACCCTTACTGTAGAGGGTTATGTGATGCTAACTGAAATAATTCCTGTCTTATTTTATATGGTCTTTATATGTGCATTCCTCTGTCTCTTTTTTCTTTTGGGTGTTTTGGCTGTACTGAACTGACTCTTTCAATGTGTATTGCATACAAAAAAGAATAATGCTATCATGTCCTGCATGCATCTAACAATACCAGAATTAAAATTCAAGTAGGAAATAATCCTATACTTAAAAAAAGTGAATAAAGTAGTTACAGGATCAAGCTAAGGGAACCTTGTGCAAGTGTAACTGGCACTTTTGTGAGCTGACCGTGGTTGTTTGTAAGGTACAGACTTTAGGAAAAATCTGCATACTTGCTAGTTTATAGCCCAGCTGAAAGTCATTGGTTTGGTACTTCCTGTATTGCTTCCCAGAGCCCAGTGAAGAGATTGTATGGTTTTCATCTGAAACTTTTTTATCCCTTCTTTTTCTCCTCTACTAGTGCCCAAAGCTATACTAATATGTAGCAACATATTAGGAAACAATGGTTTTTAGCCTTTTTTACAGCAGGGCTTTCGCACATCTGTGCCCCTAAACCTCTGGCTTGTCCTAACTCTAGATCTATCAGTTCATCAGTTGTCTGTCTCCATCTCCTAAATACCTAAGTAGTGGTTATGTAATTAAGCACAAACTAGACTTTTAAAATATTTCAGCTACCGTACTTCATAAAAAACAGAATTCAAAAGCTTTTCATCCTCTGCAGAGGCTGACACACATACAATATATTGAATATTTGAACTGATTGAAGGAAAACTATATTAATACAAAACCACAGAGACATTTAGAGATGGCTAACAGGGAGGAATGTAATGGGAAAAAGGCAGTTCATAGGGCTGGATGTGTTCAAATAGATATGTGTATATTAGTGATACATGTATTAGAATACCTATATATGCAGATTTTTCAAAAAAAAGTTTCCACTGCAAATGTATAGGGAACAGAGGGTGGTTCCAAAATATAGCTTATTTCAAGTATTATCACAAATCCAAAATACAAAACTGATCACAGAAATTTTTCACTTTCCGAACGAATAATCTCTTTCTTCCAATAGAATGTTATGATGCCTTAGTTGTTATTTTTGGAGTTGGTGAAATATATGTAGACATACAATGCACATGAAGAGAGGCAAACTAAGTAGTGAACCTGATCTGACTGCTCAAGGCAATGGTTTTCCTTTAGGTTTTCTTACACACAGTACTAAGGGTGTGGTCTAAAACTGGACATAAATTCATGAAAAGCCCAACCAACCAGAGCACTAAATTTCTTGCACTTCCAGGAACTATAAACTAACAAAGTGAATTAGTAATGGACAGATTTTTATGAACAGAAAAACACCAGTTAGGAAATTTAACAGTTGGTTCATATTGCAAATTAGACTAATAATCTGTAATATACTATTAATTTTAGGAATTAAAATTCTATTTTCTAAAGGGTCAATGAGAAACTGCAATTTTCTGGAACAGTCTTATTAAATAAATTAGGCTTGACTAAACAGTGTTTATGCATGTGCTTAACTTCAGGTAAACAAGCAGTTTCCACAGTTAATCACTGTCAGTATGTTCTAAACCGTGCATATTTGCAGCTCCCATGAATAAATGAAAGAGAACAATTGTGAAGCTCCAGTTACCACAAAAGGCCCAGTAATCTGAAAACATTGATTTCTATCACAGCACAATTATTCTGTATCATTGATGTAAGACTAAAAATATTACAGAAGCCCTCAAAAACCAGCTTAACCATGCTATTTCTAATAAGGGAAATTATCTTGACATAGTTAATAACAATCTTGCCTGAAAAACCTAAATTAAACTTTATTATATTATACTTTAATGAATTTCAAGTTTTGTGAGTGCCTATATATTTAATTAGAATATAGACTGGACAGTTGTGATCAAGCTGTTTAAAAGGAAAAGAAAAAAACCCTTCTAACACAAACATGAGCATGAACTTCTAAATAGTTCTATACATTTAATTTTAATTAGAAATGAACTTTCCTTGTTTGTTGTGACAGAACAAGAAGTATCAATGTCATATTTTGCCAAGCAGTTCAGGTGAAGAACTGAAGGATCAAATGAGCAGGACCTTGTTCCTGGCTCTTCGCTGAAATCCAGCGAGAGATTCGATTTCCAATCTCTGACTGAGACCAGAACTGCTGAAACATGGGCTAGCCTGAGAGTATGTGAATGTACCTTTTGAGTCCAATGGGAAGACTCAAGTTAAGGGCTGGATCATACTCTTCTCCCATGTGAGCCTCAACTTCACATCTGCAAAATTGTAACAATACTTTTTTTTTCTCTTGAGCTTTGTTCATGTTGTCTGCTTAGGTTGTGGTCCTACAGCAGGGGTGATCTCTTACTCTCTCTATCTATTGCCTAGCACAATGGGACTCTCAGCTTGACAGGAGCCTCCAACCATCAATGTGTTATGAATAACAACAGGGACAACAATGAGCTGTTGCCTCAGTTTTGGTATGTGCCTCTCATTGCTACAAGAACTGGAGCCCATGTAATTATTCTGCTAGCTAGGCAGACCAGACAGTGGCACCAGTTAGTAAGCAACTACTCATGGCAGTAGAAGTTTCTAGAATTAGAGTTGTTGCCCCAGTAGAGACCCCCCACCTTCAGAACAAAGCACTCTCACACCCCATACTCAGCCTGGAAAAAGTAAATGATACAGGTAGAACTTGAAAAATGTATAGGCTTGAGCCAAAGCACTTTGGAACCAACAGCTTTGGATCAGTCCCTATATGCACAGTATATATGGTAAAAACCAAAGCCTTCTAAGCTGTTAGGTGTTACAAGTAAAGAATATTTTCTAGAGATATATGATTTCATCCTGACAGAATCCCTTCAAGCACTGCCAAGAAAATTGAACACTGTACAGGAAAAGTAAACACCCTTCTACACAAAGACCTCCCAAACTAGTTTTAAAAAAATGAAATTATTGTCATATTTCTGTGGTTAAACCATATGAAAATGATACAAAAGAACTCTTCTTATTTCTAAAATAAACATTCATCAGTGTGGAGAGACGTTTGCCTGGAATCATCTTACTTAACATCTGACACCTGCCTGCATAGAGACATCCCTCAATGCACAAGGGCTGGGTGGCAGCTGTGTATATGTGCATGCAACAGACTGAGTAAATGACATACTATGTCAATACTGGCTTCCTCTTGTCCTCTGTCAACCTGTGTGTCCTCCATTGGACCCTGCAGACTAAGAAGTCTACTTGGAGCCCATACATCTCCCTTCATTTTCTGTTATTGATCTGGAGCTAAGTTTGTAGCAAATCTTCCTGTTTCATTGGTGTGAAAGGCTTTCTTGAGACTTCTTTAGCAGATTTATCTTGGGTTGAGTCAGTATCCCCAGTGTCAGGTCTTAAATACCATGCAGAATGTGATCTTAAACTTTGGACAGCAGAGAGAGGTACTATCAATCCTGTTTGGGTAGCATATTTTCCTGCAGTGAAGCTATAGGATTGAGATGAGGACTCCCGGGTCAGTTCCTGGCTTTATAGTCAAACTAGTCTTAAAGAAAAAGGCATAAAATGTAAGAATTTAACTACAACTAATTTTTCCTTTAGCAGTTAAATCACTCACAGTAAAATCAGACTGCTCCTTTGAAATGAAGTGTGAGAGCTAAGATGGCCACTTAGGTGTTTAAACATGGATCTGAGTCTCTAGGAAGTGATCTTCCTACTGCTAGGGTTCAGTTTATGTTAGAGAGAACTTTACAAATACACCTACAGTACACATACACATCAGAGGAAAGCTGCGATTTAACTAAGCTTTGAAAAAGCTAATAGTTGATTAAGAAATAAAAGTGAAAACGCAAAGTACTTTAAAATTAGCAGCAGCAGCAACGGAAAAATAATTCATGCTTAGTTGCTGTTCAGTGCCAGCCTGTCAAAAACTGTTGTTCCGTATCACCAGCATGACAAGGGAGCTGAACAGGCAGGGAAGGTTTCAGCAGATTATTGTGTACAAGGGGGAGTGAGGTACTTTTCTTCAAAAAGCATCTTCCTTGCAAGTGAAGGGAATCCATTAAAGAGATGTCTATGCAGCCAACACATGCAAGCAGATCAAAGGCTCAATAAGAGCACTCCGGGAGCTGACAGAAGTGGCCTCCATTCACTCTGTAGACTTGGTATCAATTAATATCGCAGCTCATTATAGCCGAATGTGGTGGGGAGCCAGTATTTATGTAACAGAGCCAAACAGAGGAAAATAGAGGAGGAACTCAAAAGTCAGAGAAGAACAGAGGGTAAATGGAGTATGCAACAACTCTGGAAATGGTGATTTTGGTTGCTGGAGTAACCTTCTCACATGCTTCAAGCAATAAATATAAGATTCATTACAGTAAAAAAGTCTTGATGTCCCTTGAGTTGAAGGCAATAGACATCATCAATTAGGGCAGGTCAGAAAAGAGTTTTTGTGGGGTTTTGCCAACACTTTGAAAACTGTGAGGTTGTCTGGTGGGTCTTTTGAAGGATTACTGCAGCTGCAGAATGCTTGAACCACAGAGGAACATGAAAAGACAACTTCAGGTAAGTGAACTGGCTTGGCAGAGAATTGGTTTGAATGATTAGCAGACATACTGGCTACTGAAAAGTACCTCACAAGAGACTTTTACTCTGTATAACTGTGGCACTGAGATAAATGATAGCAATGGCTGTCTTTGATATAGCTACACATATCAGATTAGGCTTGATAGACAAATGAGTACCAGTTTTTGCCCCAAATTTAGATTTGGACTCAAGCTTAAAGCAGCAACTTCTAACAAGGAGGTTGCTCAATATTTTATGTGAGATACAATGAAAATAGGTCCTTGATAGCCCCTTTCAAAATGAAGAAAGAAACAGTTGAGGAACAGAGTGAGGTAATATAAAGGTGGAAAGGAGGTGAAGAAGCAACATAGGGAGGTTTGAGGAATAGGACAGAAATTGCACGAATTGCACTTGTAATGGCAGATGGCAGAAACTGAGTAAGTAGTGCAGGAAGGAACACACCGTTTGGGAACTACAGCAGAGTGGGGTAATACCCCTTGCCCTAAACCTACATCAAAGTTATGCAAAAACATAAGAACTGCTAATTTATGAAATAAATTGTGCACATAAGTCTATGAAGCACTCTCATATGGTTCTTCTGCAAAGAAACAGAGGGACAGTTTAACATCCATGACAGAGCTGCTTTATGCTGAATACTCTTTTCACACTGGTGATCTCCATGCCAGACTGGCTCATAAGCCAACACCTTTTCTTGGGTCTAACTTTATGCTATATGGAAAAGTTAAAAAACAGCTGTTCCTGAAGGAGAAATCAACAAGCTTACAGGCACCAGAAGAGAAAAAAAAACAAATAAAAAAGCTCAGCAGGTAAGAAAGATGTGCAATGAACTGACTATTGTAATCTGAAGTACCATCTAAAATGAAACATTTTAGAAATGAGACAGTTGAAAATGCATGTAGATGGCATGGAAAGAATATATAAGAAACCTGACTTCATAACCTGTAAGATCAATATTCATGAACATGTGGTTTTGTCCTACAGAGTAACAACACTCCCCTAAAATTTAAAGATGCCTTTGCTGAAATGATCAGTGCAGAAAAGAAGTAAAGGTGTCATCACTGGATTGAATAGACAAAGAAAGCAGATTAATGAATGAAACAGTGTTCAGATAACAGTGAGTGGGCTTAAGTAATTCTCTAGCAAGTCCAAGTTTTATGAGCAGTACTGCCACGAAACCAGCAAATAACATGAGCTTCTTGCTGACCTGACTGGCAGCATTGCAGGGATAATATTTTCATTAGGATGAACTGTTCCTGAACTATTTCGCCAGTGCAGAAGGTACAAACAGTTTGTCTCTCAAAACCAGGCATACAAGGTTTCTCTCCAGTTTTTAAGTAGGGGGAGGGGAGAGCAGTTGAAGTTAACTATATATAATCTACATGGTGCTGTGACTGAAACTGGGAAACTCCCAATGCCTGCTTATGTTTGAGTTACCTTCAATGCCCTTCTCGCAACGTACTGTTAGTAAGGTAGTGCAAGAATTCTGTTCCAAGGGAACATCCAGATCCAATTTTTCCTTTTTACCTTCCCCTTTGAGATCCTGAAACCGTGACTGATAATCTGTTTTGTAACTTATTCACAATTCTGCAATAAAAGATGTTTTTTCTCACATTGACATGCAGAGATCCAAACATTGAGGAGCTCTTGACACAAAGTGAGGAGGCTCTAAACACGTTACACACATAAATAACCAAAACAAACATGGTAAAGTATTCAGAATTGTGGAACTATCAATCAAGATCTGATTGTGACTCAAAAAAGGAAAAGTTATATTCAAAGTGACGATGTCAGAAAAGTTACTATGTATATAGGCAAACTTGTACTAAGCCATTTCATATCTCCATCCTAATAGTTATATCAACATAACTTTTGTGTGCAGAATCCACAGACTACAGAATGGCAACTTAATACACTTCTCTAACTTTTCCTGAGTGAGAAACTGGCTTCTTGGATCTTGGAGAAAATTATTTTAGATAGTACAGTTTGTTTCCTCATGGGAAGGGGAATGAACATGTCTGATGTATCTGAACACCTTTGTTGAGATCAGGAACCACAACAGTGTAACTATTATAATTAAAATAAAAACCCACAAACCAACCCCAAACATCCATCCAATATAGTTATAACAATACAAATCTGTGGATCCATTGGGTCGTAATTAACTGCATTGGTGTTCACCTCTGTGTGAGTAGTTAAAGTCTTTCCCAAGGCTATGAATAACTAAGACCTACTAGGAGCTGCTTACAGTGTGAAATACATCATCTTAGTCACATTTCTAATGGGTAACTGGACAGCACAAACTCTACTCCATCAGCAAGACCTTCGATAGCTAACAGTGTTAGCGGAGAGGCCAGAGGAATGGAGATTACCTAATTGAAGATAGAAACTTTCATGGACACAAAATAGGAGGGTTTGCTGTGCTTCTACAGATGTGACAGACCAACTTGACAGATACAGCACTCTTTGTTTGATCAGTCTGTTTCCTAATATAGGTACTTAATTCACTCCAAATTGAATGGAAAGGAAGGTGCCTCCTCCATTTATTTCATGTGTGAATCTTCCTCATGTGTAAGTATGGTACAGAACTGTACAGTACATTTTCAGCAGTTAGGGTCTTTCATCTGTAAAGGTTTATTGGTTTGAAAGTATTGGGTATTCCTCAGACTACTGCTATAAGTTACTTCAGCAGTACTGTAAATGGAAGATATAATGGTGCTCTTAGTTTCACCCCTTTTTAAAGGAATGATGACACATAGTAAAATCAACCATTTATAAGACCCCGTAGCTTATTTCACAGGTTAATGCTGCAGTGAAAAAGTTAATCCTAGCCATTATGCTACAAAATATTTGACTTAACTTCATAGTTGGCAAAAGAGCAAAGAGATGCTCTTTATCATCACTGTTGGGAAAGCTTTCCTTTGGGAGTGAAATCCTGCTGTTGATGCAGTAAATTAATACTCAAAAAAACTGAGAATAAATTTAGAGAAAAAAAAGAGAAGTTAATGTAAGAAATGCTGAAGTGAGAGCATATTTGTTCAAAATACTGAAAAGTATCAAGCGGTAGTGAATATCAAGTTCTGGTTAGCACAGGCATTAGAGAAGGGCAGAGAGAAGTGGACTGTATTAAGGTGACTAAAACTGGAAAACTAACAGTGCCAGGAAAAAAAAAAAAAAAAAAGAGAAATTGTCATCTGCAGAGGGACTCACTAAGTGTCTACCATGACTTTAAGCTCATACTCATCACAAGCCAAGCTATAAAAAAACTGTGGTAGGGCATGGTGAAATTGTTTCAACACAATGGTGTACGAACTTGGCGAAACTTGTGACCTGGAGATTTGTGTAAAGGAAAAAAATGTATCTAATTATATAGGATTCTGTTTAAGAAATGCAATCTACCATTCTTTGAAGTAAGAAGGAAATATGGTGTATGTTATCAAAAACAGTATTTACAATTGCGCTCTAATATTTTATGAACATAATAGTCTCAATGGAATATAAGCTGAAATGGAGGAAAACATCTATGAGTGAAATCCTATCTAATGAAGGAACCATCATATTATTTAAAAAGCAAAATGGCTGGGGAAGAGGTCTGAAATTTTAAACTAGAAGAGGTGGAGGCACAATGTGATAGACACTCCAGAGCTTCTCCGTTGACCCTGGCAACTTGCAAGTTGCTTTGCTTCACATTTAGGTGTGACACACATGGCTGTAAAGGACCACTCCCGGTGGGTCTGAATTGGTGATTTCGCTGTAACTGCTCTTAAGTAAGAGATACCAAGGAGCATGCAGTTACTGCTCTACCACAGGCAACACATCCAGTGAGAAAACAGAAGGGTGGGCTGTCAGACACATCTTGGACAATCTGTTAACAACTGCAGAGGGTACAAAGGGGGAGTTTATATTATAAAAAAGGGGAGAGAAAGATATATGTTTTAGGTCACAGATTAATACACTTTAAGGCCAGGGTGTTATTACAGTACTGCAGGGTAAGCATGCAGGTAATGCAGGTATGGCATAACAGAGCTGCCTAGGGACAGCAGCTTATTTAGATGTCTTTGTACAGTCCCATCTTTTGCAAAGTAAACCTAGATAAAAAATGGGATTATGTTTCTCTCACTGAGCCCATGATGCCTGTTTAAGCTGTTTGTCAACCTAAAGGCTTCAAATAAGGGTGAACCTACCTTGTCTGACAGCATATTCCTTCTATTTTGATTCTCCAACCTACTCCGTTAATGGTCCAAGTTGTAGCCTGTGAATCTAGGAGGCTCCGTGGGCTACATCTTAAGAGGCTGTCAAAGATATTCTCAAGGCACTTCAGTTCAAAATAGACTTAAACATATCCCACTTAAAAAGAAAAAAAATTCTGGGGTATGTGAGGTGTTGAAAATCTTTCTGTGGCACAAAGAGACTGTAACACCATCATTGCCTCATTAATGCTAATTCTAATTTAGACCTCTGAGAAAAGAATGCAACAAATCAAGAACTGGTATCTACTGCAGTACAGCCTTACTGGCAGGTTCTGTAGACATAATGACTTGCAAATCTTTTAACCTTTTTTATGAGCTAGACAGAGATGCTCATGATATTTCACCTGAGCAATGCAAAACACATATGCATTGACACCCTCCCACACACAGAAGTCACCCTTAATGGATTAGAGAAAGCTCTGGCCTTTCCACACACATTCAGTTCATTTCAGATTGCTGATGGGAACTCATCATACTAAGTCTGACCTACCAGCAACCTAATGCCTCACGTCTCCAAATGCATCAAAAAATATGTTGATTTTTTTGTCCTTTATAGTTTGACTTCATCTGGGAAATTAAATAGAGCAAGACAGATGGACAATACTGCATTCACCAAATGAACATTAAAATAGTAACAGGTAATTCATTGCATAAACACAAACCAAGCACATGCAGAAGAAAAAAAGGGAAAAAGGATGAGAAAAAGAAGATACTGTGCAATGAGCTAGATCCTAGCTTAACTAAGGCTACCTTGACCCTTCAGTCAGGTATCAGGATGACTGTTTCCTATCTTTTCTTGCAAGCAACAGAGGCTTGAAGGAGTAAAGGGAGAGTGTTGGGGTGAAATAATATACTATTCCTAGAACCGTCTGCTTTTCCTTCCCTGTTTTTTGGGGGTTTGTAGCATTCAGCTGTTCTTTGTTGTGCAGGAATAAAAGTTCAGTTTTGAAAATACGCAAGAACAAAGCTGTAGAAATTGCCTGGAATTTCCTCCATTTTCAGCCATCTGGCTTTCATCGCTTTGCTTCTCTCTCCAGTCCTCCATACATGTTTACCAATTTTTTTCAACATGCATTGACCCAGCTATTGAGCAGTTATAATTAATAACACAGTTACAGCATTCTCTTTCACCCATTTGGTAGAGTCTGTTGGCTCACCACGAGGTGCTCATGCTGTTGCTGTTATAAACAAGAGAAATTATATCTGATTAGATGATGACTGCCGCTGTATTTTGGGTTGTGGAGGCTGAGGAAAAGACACATTTGGATGCGAGTAATTTTGTTGTTGAAAACAGTAAAGCCAACATTGAAACAAGGTTTTTCTGATTGTTTTTGGAGTAATTTAGTATATAAACATAGCAATTAGCAAATCTGAGTGATCTTCCCTTTCATTTTTTGAGCTTAGAGAAGAAAATTCTAGACATTGAATATTCTGCATTTACTTCTGGGAAGGCTGTGCTCTGCTGAAGTACTGCTATGCAATTTTGGAAGTGATACAGCTTGATTGACACAAATTAAGTAACTGAATGACTGAATTAAAATTACCATAGTCTTCATTCCTCTCTTTCCTGGAGAAAGCATCTTGGGTGTCCCAGTACATTAAAACAGGCTATATCCTTTTTATAGAAATATCAAACAAGGGCATAAAAGTTAATGATATGAAATTTTACTCTGTACCTACTGTGCTGCAAATCAGTTATTAGCTCCCAACTTTGCAAACAGCTCCACAGCATTTCACTATTTCTTAGTTCAGTGCAAAATGGGAATTTTTGTTCTACTGTTTTCCAGGAGAAAAGGGACTGGGCTCTTTTTCTGCTATTGTTCTTGAAGTGATAAGCAAAAAAATCCCAACAAAGTCTGAAAGTCTGAAACCACAGGAAACTCAGCTGCTTTGGGATTTGAATATGGATGAAATCTTCCAATTTTTTGTGTGTAAGTCTTCCTGGTTCTTCTTCTGTAAGAATTTTAAGCATGAGATTTTGCTGACTCCATAGAGCTATGGATATTTGAAGACAGATTTCTGTGGTTTAGTTCTGTCTCTCTTCAATGGACTCAAAATAGTAATGTGCTAAGATATTAAGCCAGAATTTCAGTGGAAATTATAAAGATCTCAGCTGCTCTACAAACACCATAATCTTTCAGTGTTTTCATAAATCTGAAGCATTGCCAGTATATTCTAGTTATTACTATATTTTGCCCAAGGGAAGACCACAGCAATTAAGAATAGAAAAGGATGCGAATGCCACAGACTAATTTCAAGGTGAAGCATTAAATGAGTAATAAAGTCTTGCAGTTTATCCACATTTATTCTCAGCAGGGAGCAAAAAGAACAGCAACAGTGAAGATCCCTCCAGAAAGGCTGATGAGATTCTGGGGTTCAATGCTTTTGTTTATCTGTATTAAACCAGGTAAACCAATTATTGACCAAGAGAGGCTTACATGACTAGCGCTTTGAGGGGCTACAGAGAATGCCACATGTAACCCCCAAGTGCCTGCAGCAGAAGCAACACTGAGCTTGGAAGTTGTAATTTTTAAATGTTCTCCCTCCTAAGCTAAACAAGATCTTGAACTGTATTAAATTCTAGACATACACATTAAATTCTAAGCATGCAGAGCTGTTTCAGTTCAAGAAACATCACTGGAATAATTTCTCTAAATATATTAGGAGGGAATTTTCATTCTCTTGGGTAAGACTTCTCACCTTTTCTTCATGCTGTGGACAACATTTCCTTGTCTACTGAGACATTCGTCACTGTCTCGGTTGCCTTTTCAGCAGACTGCCTCCTCTACCCACCACAACTGCACGCTCCAACAATCACTTACACATCAAGGACATTTTAGAAAAGTGTTTTTTATATTTTTAGCTTCTTTTAATGCACTTTAGCAGCTGGAAAACAGAGAGAAGAGCCAATACTATGAGTCCAGCCAGCTGTCTCTATAAGCTGTCAGTGAAAGCTCTGGGAAGTATCAATGGTTCACAGATTGCATTTTGGGAACTTCTGTATGTTCACAAGTACAGTGCATTACTATTTTGGACTTGTCGGTCAATAGCAGTACCTTCATCAGCATTTTGATGATGATCAGAACAGGATTTTAGCTTAAATTTCCATCAGATTCTGTAGAGGAATTTCTTGAACAACAGGGCCACAAGATATTGTGGGTTCTCACGGACAATCCTGGCTTGTTGAAAAACACCGCATCCTTGAGGCCTTGATAAGAGGTAGCACACATCTGCTGTTTATAGCAGATGTGGGAATT
>JANZLQ010000079.1:46795212-46814398 GCA_026212715.1 Elanus axillaris
TAAAGTGGAAGCATTCACCATACTCCTATGGAGACTGTGTCTGTATTCCGGGCTCCCCTAACTGGATCCCTGCTACAAGATTCCTGGATCAAGATATCTTGAATTAGAATCCTGAAGCATTTTCTGATTAAAACAAAAAGAAAATGCTTTTTTTCTTTCTTTTTTTTTTTTTGTCATGTGTTCTCTTTGGAAGTCTTAAGAGCATTGGAATTGATGATTATAAAGCAATAATCTTTATACACTAAATACTATCACTTTAATTAATATAGCATTGCGTTTAATACAATGGCATTAGTAGATGGAGCACTTCAGAAGTTTGCAGGAATTAAGAAGTTATCCTGTCACAGCCTGCCTGGGAGACACATCAACTTTCCTTCCTGCCCCTCTTTCCATTAGCCATGCTGCCTGCTGTCTGCAGCCCTCACTTTTAGGCTTCCTTGCTCTTACCAAAGGAGCCATTTTGCAGAACCTGTGCTGTTCTTCATCCTGTGCCACTTAAATCTCTGCAGACACGCCATTTCCTCCAGACTGAGGGGACTGGAGAGACAGGTATATACAGGGAAGGGAGGCACTTCCCCTTTTCTCAGTTGCAGACCTAGGGGTGGATGAAAGCTTCTTAGTCGCCCCTTGCTGCCTCAGTCCCCTTTCACCTTTGCTTCACAGCCTGATTCTCACCTGCAGTACAATCATCTTGTAATCCATGGAGTAAGCTACTTGGCCAAGATTGCTTTAAACTACCTCTGCTCCAGTAGCAAGGTTACCACAGTGGTATGGATTATCACACAGACTAATTAAAAAAAAATTCACCCAATTTCTCAGACTACTTTTGTAACAGAACTCGCGTAAATACTGGCCTATGTGAGTATGCCTTATTTTTTCTTAACCAGTGAATATTTATTTTTGATCTCAGAATTGATGGGTGGGCAATCTCCTACCAGGTACTCTCAGCTCCAGTGATGCTGCTACCTATCAATTACAGTGGATTTCCACATACAAATTTCTTTTCAAGCTTTAGTATAATATTTGTGTGCTACTGCCAGTAATGCAGACAATTCATCAATGTCAGGGTTGCGATATCCTCATAAGCAATTCTTGTACCGCTTTGATGAAACATGTCATTTGGCTCTGTTTCTCACAGACTCAAAATCCTGATCATCCAATCAAACCATTATTTCTGTCTTTACGATTCTTGGGTGCTGGCCATATTTGATGCCATATTTGATTTTTCATGTGAACCTTCTCTATGTAACCAAAATCTACTAATATTCATAACAATATGGCTCTGTATAGCCTGCTGTCATATAAAGCATACATACACCTACCAATATATACTCTAAGGAATATCTACCACCTGGACATTAGTGAGTGTTTTAAATAGCCCAAAGTTATAAATCAATGTATTTCAAATCTGCTGTACTACCAGAAGAGAGTAAATGCACCTGTGTACAGCTGGGAATAAAGACAGTATGTATACAGTACATCTTGAAGTCCTGACAGGCCCAGATCTATTTAAATAAACCATGGGAACCTCATGACAGCTACTTTCTGTTGTGGAGGGTACAGATGTGAATTTCTGCACACAAATATCTGCTATTTTTAGAGTCAGGATTGTGGAAGCTGCCTGAGGCCAGGGAGAAACAGGTTCTGCAATGCCTTTTGTAGGAGGTTGGAGAAGTCTCCTTAAACTTGACACAGCTCTGGGTAAAGTTAAGCCAATCCATAATCTGTGTGCCTCCAGGACCTGAATAGGCAAGCAGTCTGAAGCTTGCCCTTTGGTTTTACCATCACTTCGCACTTCCTGGTCAGTAAGACTGTAATGTTGTGTGAAGAGGCTGTTAGCCCTTGCAGTCTGAGAAAGAGCATGCGTGAGGCAATGCATGTCTCCCACCTGAAAGGCCATTGAGTCTGCAGTCACAACTTATTTAAAATCCTTTTCTTCGTACTGCTAGTGTTGTTTAAATGGCTCTGGGCAACATACTGGGCTACAATCACCCGCACTTGTGTATTTGTTTTGCTTTTGTCATGGGTTTCTCAAAATCACTTAAACTATGTCTGGACAAGACCGAAGAGCACTGGCCCATGTATCCTCATGTGCAATAACACCACCAACCGGGCTGTGCTGATCTGCTACCTTATGCAGCATCAGAGTTTTACTCATGCACATCACCTCTGCTCAATTCACACCAGTTAAAAGGAGTTCCAGGAGGAGTGACACAGATCTGCTGTTCCCAGGCAGCTGAGTCTGTAGTACTGCAACCTGAGGAGCCATCTCATACTCTTGTTTGCATGTTTTACTCCTGTACTTCAGCAGTCATTTCAGCATGACCAGTTCCAAGCATCCCCGGCCCTGAACATCTCAGATTCATGGGGAGCTTGAAGATCAGTTTCTCAACTTCATCACCTCTCTCTTAAATCTGGAAGGAAAAATATGCCTGGCAGTAACATATAAGAAGCCTACCTTGGGGGGCAGGGGTCCAGGCTACAGGCTTTCAGCAGCTGTGGAGGACGGCGGCTGGTTACACACAGCGTCTCTTCTGCAGTCTCCCTGGTTTGTTTGTTCAAACAGGTCACCACAGCCTCCTGGACACCTGCACACAACAACACATGGTCACAGCCAGCTTTCCATGCCTGGAGGGGCAGCCGAGGGCAGAGACAGGCCCAGTGGGGCCAGCGGGGCTGTGTTGGGGCTGCAGCGTGTGGGGAAGCACAGCCTCACACCCAGGGCTGCCACCTCAGGGGCCGCAGCCCTGGCTGCAGAGAGGGAAGAGGCTGCTTCCTGCACGGCAGTGATGTGTTTGCCATCCACATCCAAGTGCTCTGCCTGATGGTCTTTGAGGAGTATGGTATGAATGTCTACTAAAGGGGGATGTTTCTTGGCACAGTGTACCTGACTGAGTAGGGAAAATTGCTGTTCCCTTTCTCCCTTCCACTGGAAAAAGCCTTCATCTGTAACTCTAGCAATTTTGCAGGCACAGTCATATATTGCTTACTGTACCTTTTGTATCTTGTTCCCCAGCCACCTGGGAGATGGCCTGATCAAAGCACTGAGTGGGATGCTGGGCTTTTACTTGCCCTTGCTTTCAGTCTCACTATGTGTCTCAGCTGCAGTGAAAAGTCCGTAGGTTCATTCACCACTTACCTTCCATGAACAGAAAATTGTCCAGTGCTCTCTAGTGACTCATCCTTTCACTATGAGTGCAGTGAGGCTGTTTATTTGTCAGTCAAACAGGCTAAGGTGTGAAGATGGCTTTGACTTCAGCATGCTGTATTTTAAGCAACAGTATGATTGCTATACTTGCAGAAGTAAAATAAAACAAGGTCAGACAATTCAGCTGCTCTCAGTTACTCTTCTGCATCCACAGACCTGCACCTAAATTGCAGATGCAAACCTGCAGTGTGTATCTGAGAGCTGGGATAGAACAAGGGTAGCTGTTGGGATTGAGAGAGAAGCTGGAAGATTTGGTGATTATGTTTTAACTCAGGAAATCCTTGGTGATACCAAATTCCTTATGTACTCTTTGGCATACCAGTTACTCTGTCTTGCTATTCCTAAGAGTAAGGTAGGAATATTATGGGGTTTTTTTGGATCACAAGGTTAGAAAGCTAGAAAATCAGGGATTGCAACACTACATGCCACAGAAAAAAGTACTTGGTGAGAGAGGATCTACTTCTTCCCCATGGGGTCTGAGGATAATAATTGGCCTGCACTTCCTAAAAATATAATCCACAGTCATTCAACCAAAGTGGAAATATGCTTTTTACATTCATCCCTACTTCCTGAGTTAGGAAAAGATTAGCTGAACTCATAACAATTGCATCATCTTCTCAAAACCAGTAATTAGTTTTCCAAAATATCTCACCATCTTTTGAAGACACCAATGTTTAAAGAAAAACATAGTGTTGGAAGAGCTTGAACAGCTACAAGAGCAGCATAACAGAATTGACAATACCTTTTGCTGTTTCTAATGCCAGAGCACATGTTGTTAGGCAAACAATACTATCATTGTTCAACAGGACCAAAGTGCTGCAGCTCATAATCCTGTACTCCTGAAATTATTCACAGATTCATTCCCCTTATTCTCAGTAGAGGCTGAGGAGAGGCCAACAGCAAAGTGGCATGTTGAGCAATTTACTGGGTCCTATGTGTGCAAGCCAGTTCAGGGCATGCCTATGACTCAAGGCTAGGCAGTGTCTCCACTGTACTCAAGGTGCTGAAGAAAGAAATGTCACATTTTTGGATGTGGACATCAACATCGAAATTACCAAAGTCCCTGAAGTCAGCCAACATGGTTGAGGGTTCTTTACAAGGTGGCCCTGTATTTTCAAGCCATTTTGCTATTCAAGTAATCTCCCATAAGACTTAAAAGAATTGTTAAAATGATAGCCCATTGAAAGGATAAAACAAATGGTAGTAATTTACTTCTAGGAAAGGAAACCAGTTAAATATTTATTAATAACCAATATGTTCTCTACCCAGCCATGTTCAGTATGTTTCCAGCTCAGTCATTTTTCTGTTCAGCATGCCATCATATTGTGTACAGCAAAGAGAGGCACATGGATTCCCCAGGACAGACTGCTCCTGGCTGCAGAACAGAGGTGGCTCTCTACATGATGGGAAATGTCACTGTGTTCATGTTGCTGATGTCTACTTTGCATTGATCATTTGTGCAGGCCTGACAGCAAGACCAATGTGATGAAGCCAGGAGAGAAGAACTGCTAATGTAGAGGTATGGAAACCAGGAAAGTACTCTTCTTAACTCTGTGAAAAGAAACCACTGAGTCCTGTGAAAAGAAACCACTGAGTCCTGCTACATGCTAGTGACATCATTCTGTTTGCTAGGGATACAGCTCGCTTACCAGCTGTATATAAACTGAGTGTACTTCCACAGCTTCAGTTTCTCCACTCTGAATTGTGTCACTAATGAGCTCTTGACTAATGATTATCAATTACCTTGATGCTTCTGCATCTATTTCAGTGCTGACTATCCAAAAGTGATTGACTGCAAGGTCTTGAACTCAGCCTTTTCTCCATTTTTCAGACTGATGGTTTTGTTTTATCAAATTCATATAGCCAAGCTCTGATACTGCTGCTCTTCAATTTTCAGTATTCAATGTGCCCCAAGCCTCTCAATAAGTTCATTCCCCATGCTTATTCCTGTCACCTAAGGCATCTCTGATTGTATTACCAATAATTTTAGCCTATCCCACCAGCCCTCTACTCTGCTCATTATAATTTCCTTACAGAGGTCCTTACAACGTTTTACCCTTTAAAGGTACTGCTGGAACCAATAATCTTGCCTGACATTCTGTCAGAGTATTTAAGTAAAAGGCTCCTGCCTGGATTTAAAAAGTCTGTGTTTGCTAGACTATGTATTGACAAAGTTTCTGGCTCTAATACTAGAGTGACTTAAAAAAAAAAATAAAATTTACTTGTTCCAGCAGCAAACAAATGGGCTCAGAATCACTTTCTTCAGCTTATCCTAGAATCTCGCACTGAGTATATCTCAGCATACTGATAACATCTGCCCTCTGTTTTTGATAGGTCAATGCAACAAAGGGTTGTAAGCTTTAAATTGAAGATGGATCATTGAACTTTTAGAGAATATAGAGACTTCTGGTTATCTGTCAGAAGTTCTACGGTACAGAGATAATTTAAAAAAAAGTATATGAACTTCAGGAAGTTTATTTGCCAAGTAACTGAATTATAAACACTATTTACTGCATGATATTACCAGAACAAAAAGCTCTCTGCTTTAAAATTGCTTCCCCTGAAAAAAAGAAATCAGTTCTCAATAGGAAATCACATTATAAAAAGGTGTAAGGGTGGGACATGAATCTAGGCAGTTTAAGTTCACTTTCAAAATACCATCAAACGAGATTTTCTGTGTTTATATCTACCAGAATAGAATAATTGTTACATGATATCAGATGACAGCTCTGGGAAATACAGCCACTAACAGCAGACTAAATGACTAACTAATTCCTTCTGGTTGCTACTTCTGGGAGGTGAAAGGTTACTTCTGCATCTATCCAATTTCTTCTCTTGAGACTCCAAAACCAATAAAATTAGTTTGACTGGTCTTGCACCTATGGCTACAAAAATATCTGACTTAGCATCTGCTAATCTGAAAAATTAGGACTTGATGTCAGACAAAAAGAAATCTTGGCTAACAATTTTTGCAGACAATTGAGAGATTAAATTTATAAAGCAAAATGTCTCTGTTATATCAGACTGAGTTATATTTGAAAAATCAAGCATAGTCACTATATTCAAAGAAATTACTTCAAGAGGATATTTCTAGAAGCTATTCAGGTTTCTGTATACACAGTGTAAGTGTGACAAATTGTTACTACTTGCTAGTAGCCTCAATATATGACAGATGCTCCTGCAAAGTCAGTGTTCATCACCACTTAGTATACACTGGTGTCATATTTTTTATGTAGGAAACAAAGTAATAGTGGCAATGGTCTGATAACTCTCTGAACTGCTTTAAACACTGACTGCCATCTGCAAGCTAGAAGTAAGCATAGAAAACCTTTGCATTATTTTCTACTAACTGTGTTTTTTAAGTCTGTAACTGATTACTGATGAATCTGTACAGACCACACTATTAACCATTCATAAAGAGCTGAGTGGTTTCCAGTTCTACAGTATCTATTCTGTATTTATGTATAGTAATCCTTTTTTAAATAGCCTGAAACTTTTAATGTAAAAAAGACAGCAGCTGGAGAAGTCTAGGTTTAATTTAAAAAATACTGGAGTGTATATATGTCCCAGAACTAGCTAGACAAAATGATGGGAAAAAAGGATATCAGAGAACTGTGCATTAATAGTCTATAAAATGTGGAACTTGAGACCTTGATTAACTTTGAGAAACACCAAGTGCCAAGCCTGCTAACTTCAGGCAGTCACACCATTAGTACTTTTTTACCATGTTTTCTTTTGCACTGGGATGGGAGGTAATGTCTCGTAGTGATAGGAGTTAGGCAACTGGCTGAGCCCTTAGAATATCAATAATTTAATGCATCTGCTAAGGGAGGACAATTTACTTCCACATGTTTATGCTTGCACAGTACAAATCAAGAGAGAAAAACTAAAAATGACACATGATTCTTAGTCTGTATCACCAGACCACTTTAACATTCAGCTTCTTTATGTGAGTGCCTTTTGACTGATTAGCTGATACAAGGAAACAGAAATATGTGGTACATTGATCACTCTTGGTGATAGCCTGAGTATGGAGCCTGAAAGTCCTAGACTAAAATATGTTGTGCACATTGGTTTTTTTTTCCAGTTTTCATCTATGCCTTTTCAAATACAGTCGGGCTCCATGATCTTACTGTTGGACTCAGTAATCTTTAAGGTATCTTCCAACCTAAATGATTCTATGTTTCTAAATAGCTGTAGCAAAGCAGCGTGTCCACAGCTGTTAACTGCAAAGCACACATTTCAAGAGTGAAAGCAAATCCATCACAAACAATTTGTACTTACCTCCTCCACAGGACTCTGAACACTCTGTAAAGCCCTCATATTCCCAGTCATATAGCTCATCAAACTCCTGCAAGCTGCCATACAGCAGCTCTGTTTCCTCTGGGGTATGTTCAGTTGCCTCCCCACTGCAAGGACCGCTGTAACAGGCTCTCTGAGACACAGGTTTGGGACCTTCACATTCATCGATGGGCAAGTCAGCCACAGACTGAGAGAAAGAGAGGAGCACTTGACATTTCACAAGCCGAACCTGGCTGCCCACTCCACAGGTGACACTACAGGTGGACCAAGCCTCAGGAATAAACCTGTGACAGGAAGAAAGCAAGGCATGTTATGTCCACAAACAGCCAGGCAAGCAAATATAGTCCTGTGCAGGCCAAACTGTGTTTAGTGAGAAACAAATCCTTCCCCTCATCACAGGGCTATTATGAAATACCCACAAGTGCCATGACATATTGTTGACAACTCAGTGGCAACAGTGGAAGGGCTCTCAAGTACTCATATGGAGTGTATCCTTATATCCAGGAAGAAAGACACATGCTTAGATCACCTGCCTTGATCCTCAGTGCAAGCCATCATGCAATCTTGCAATGTGCATCATGATCCCACTAGCTACTTTTTCCTACTATTCAACCTAGATCACCTTTGCCTTAGCTGATACCACAATTATGTCACTAGTAAGTACTGAACAGGCTGCTGTTACCAGCTAGTTGCAGTGTTACAGGGAAAATAATTTCAACCATTGCTGTACTGCAGTAACCATTTTAAAGCCTTAATTTGAAGCCATAAAAAAGATAAAGAACCCACCATATCTTTAGCTGCTCCCCCCCAGCCCCAGACATTTAATTTCACTTCTCATTAAAAAAAACAGTGTTCCATTGCTGTTTTGGATTTCTCTGGCTGTTGCACTTGTCTCACTGATTAGGAACTCTTACATGCTCCAAATTTTTCCCTCTGGAAGTCCATACATACTTTAATAAAAGCACCTTGCAGCCACCTTTACAATAATCAAGATAGACTGAATTCCTCTTTTTTGTTGTTGTTTTTTTTTTTTTCTCAACAATGGAATAATTTCTGAGTTTTTCTGTGCTGTCACCACTTTTCAACATCTTAAAAAAAAATCGGTGCTGGAAATTGGCCTAGCATTTTACTCTAACATCAGGCAGAAGGGGCACATTCAACTCTATGCCACACCGTTACCACCTTGTTTAAATCTAACACCTTGTTTAAATGTAACACACCTTGTTTTGCTAAGCTTATGTTGATCTATGCTCATTCCTAAATCTTTCTGGAAACAATGGCTCCAGGGTACACCATGACCTGTGTTACTTATGCTTAGACACCTGATGTTGGTATTAAAGCACTGCAGTAATGAATCCAGGTTACAGCATGGTTCAGATAGCTTT
Organism: Elanus axillaris; assembly: GCA_026212715.1. Classification (NCBI taxonomy): domain Eukaryota; kingdom Metazoa; phylum Chordata; class Aves; order Accipitriformes; family Accipitridae; genus Elanus; species Elanus axillaris. The sequence continues at coordinate 46,804,108 of JANZLQ010000079.1, forward strand.
GTCTGACTGTCTTGTCTTCTCTGTTGGCCATTCTGCCAAGCCTGCTGCCACGGGCAAATTCTAAGACGGTGGTTTTGGTATACTTCAAGGGCTAGAACAGAAGAGTGAGTAGTTGGATCTGGCACTGATCTCTTAAGAGCCTCACAGGAACAATCCCTATTGATAACACTCTCCCATTAACAGTAAGTGTTTGGGATCTGCCAGCTCCTTCAAACTCAGCAAGTTCTCCCTTACTGATATTTTTGAGTGTTAATCTAAAGAACTGAAAGCTTTGTGTGATAGAGTCAACTGCCTCACAGAAATTTAGGTCTTTCAGCACCTAATCATATGCATTAACAAAATTTATCAAATAAATCAGAGTTTATGGGATGTATTTTTGATGAAAACAGGCTTCCACTGACAGTATTCCTCTCCTTTTGGTTTTTATTTAGATAGGCCACATCAGACTTAGACAGCTTTGCCCAGGGCTGAAGGTAATACACACGTCTGTCTCTTCTATGGTCTAGGGCTACTTGGGGCTATAGGAAACTAATTTCTCACTTGAGCATCCCATGAACAGTCTGATAGAAGGAAAAAGGAAATTTAGTTTTGTGATCAACATATTTTGAAAGTATTTTTATGCACTTCTTTCTTTTATCCATCACCTCTCTCTAGTTGACAAAAAGACCTTCCCTTCACTCTGGGGTTAAAAAAAGAATCCAAACCCAAGAAGTGAACCTGGTGCATGCCCACCCTGTATGTACCAGGATCCCTGACTGGAATAGCATCGTCTCCTAGAACAGGGAGTGTGCATCTCTTTACCCACTCTTTGTGGGTATTTATAACATTGTGTTATAAACCTGATATCCACTGCTAGCACTATACACCTGAAGTAATAGAAGGGAAAGAAATGGATTGTATACATTATTGGAACATTTAATTGTTCCAATTTTATAATGCTGTTACAAAGACCACAAGATTTCTTCCTGGAGCAAAGCCTTTGAGAAACTAATGATACAAAGTGGTTCCATTTCCCTACTTGGAGACATTTTATCTTAAAAAATCAGTCTTGTTTCAAAGATGACATCCTTCATTTTCAAAGAATTATAGTCTTTAATCGTACAGGTGGGCCACTCATTTTGTCTAAAACTGTGCAACTGCTACAATACTATTTTGATGTGGAGAATCTCCTGACACAGATTAAACAGACCATGTCAGCCACTATGACTTAGATACTTTGATTAGTTTAAATGTACAGCTTCTTGACCTGACAAAATGAGAGGTAGAAATCCTAATTAGGTGACAAAAAATGGGCACTGGTCTTCATCAGAAGCTGTCTTCCTTATGTTTTTTAACATTATGAATTGTTGTGCAACTTTGCTTTGTTGAAGAGCTGCTGTATTCCAAACCAATAGGGATCATATTTTGCCAGTTATTAAAATTACTCATTTAGAAAAACAGAGATAGTTCATATACTCAGAATATTTACACATGATGTATATCACACATATAAACACAGGAACAAAAGAGAGAGAGGACACAAAGGGGAAGTAAGAACATTATTAAAGAAGACTGGATCCTTTCGGCAATGAGGCTTGATCTATAAATGCCACATATTATATTATTTTACCCTAGTCAGCAACTCATAATGAAAACATTGGAATATCTTCAGGAAATTATATTTTATTCATCTCTCTAGACCCAATTTCTACATTTTAAGTGATAAATTTGGAAGTGTAATTTAATTCTAATATAACTGTTAGCTGCTAAAGAGGGTGTTGGTAGAATGAAAAGAGTTGAAAGCAGAAAGAAAGGGGGGAAAACCCAAGAAAACCCTGCAAACAAAATCCCCCTATAGGACTTGTTATTAGATACTGAAGATTTATGTAATGTGAATGTATAATATAAATATACAATGGTTCTGAATTTTCCATCATCCTAAACCCAGGAAATTACAAAGGCTTTCAGATATCTTTGTGTGGTCATTAATGATAAATGTTGCCAAACTGTGAGCATAAAACATAAAAACTAGGTGAATAATAAGCAGTCAGTTCCATGGGTTTAAAGTTATTTGTTCTGCATATAATGTACCTTCCATTGCACAGGACTGTGCTTTTCTGTATGCTAACAACTGAGTCTTCTTTGAAAATTGAAGTAGCGGAATAAATTTACTGAGAAGTAGGACTTTTTAGAAAATGGGAAATGATAGAGGTGTTTCAGTTCTCAGTGCATGTTGTTTAATTATATCCCACTGCAGTAATAGTCCCTATGAAAACAACCCTCATAAGACGATGGCAATAGCTAGTTCTAGTCATGCAGCAGTAGCAGCTGTCAGTGAGAACCCAACTGTGCTAACAGGTGTACAAATGAAAAATAAGTTGCCTCTTGCCTCAAAGAGATTACATTATTTCATAGCTCTTAACCTAATTCTCAGTGATGAGCATGTTGCTATTGCATCAAAGATCAACTTCTTTTATTCCTCTGCACAGCAGATATGACAATGCCTCTTTCCCAAAAGAAAAATACAGCGGTAAGTGTGTTCTGAGAGCTCTGATGAATATTTTAAAGAGGAGTCTTTTGCTCCTATGTTGGAGACATCACTATAAGGTGGAGAAGTGAAAACTGGAAGTAAGTAAAACCATGACCTTGCTTTGTTATGACTGACTTAACCATGTCTGCTGCTACTCAACTGCTGTAGTGCTGACTACATTACAGCATGCAACTGTGGGACAGCTGAAGGTTCCCTCCACCTGTCAGCCCCACTAAATGGGCACCTTTATGGGCAGCAGTGCTCTCAAACTGGAAAAGGGAAAAGGTTGGAAGGAAAGGTGGAAAACTCAAAACAAAACTGGGAGTTAAAAATGGATGTTCCTCATACACAAATGTCTATACTTGTTTCCCTGACCATCAGTTTTATGGTGATGGACCAGGAACCTATTCCCATTACACAGTCTTGCAAAATAGTGTGCTCTAGATTTAAAAAAGGCATCGTATTTTTCAGTGTTTTTTGTTAGCTGTTGAGATTTCACAATTTGCACAAGACTGTGTTCAGCTGAAGGGACTATTGCACCATTTGTCATGTGCACATTAGTCTATGCTGGGCTGCATAATGTCTTCTAGAAATGGAGGAAAAAAATGCAATGCTATTGACAATGATGGACTTCTGCAGGAGTCATTCAGGTGTGGTACTGAGCTGGTTTTGTCTCATTGCTTTTGTAGTGTACTACAATCACTGAAAAAATATTTTAAAGAAATTTTAATATGACAGCAAAACCAATTTACCGTGTTTGTATGTAAAGCACTTAATACAAAATATTGGTCACACTGTGAAATGCACAGCAGTCTAGCCTTCAAGCTGCACATCCAATGGACCTGCAAATACAAGTGAACTGCAGTTGTCCACAGAATTTCATCCACACATGAACACTGGGTAGACACCACTTGCCTAGCTCAGTTTTGCAAGGATGATTTGCATTTGTAGATATTATTATTCACATTCAAAAATGAGAATGTCCCTTTCAGACAACAGTGTGTCTAGTGTTTTAAAAAAAATATTTCATCTCTTTAAACTAGATAAAGGGAAGGTATTTAAAACTCTGGCTTTTGGAGACTAAAATGTGCTATGCAATGATCACTTGCATATAAAGGCAGCAAAAGGGATGTAAAAATTTGAGAACAGCGATGACAATGGCAGTACGTAGTCTAGGGATAAGGATATTTTTTCCTTCAAACTCTGGGCACAGTTAAGGACTGGTATATACTCCCCTCCATACAGCAACATATATGTAACTGGGGAAGTCAGAAGAAGAGATACACAAAGTCAGTGCTTAATAATGGGAGACCTTCCACAGCAGGTCATAGTGGGTTCAGGGTGAGACCCATGGACAGCCCTGCTGAGTTTTGTGAAGATTTCCAGATCACTTGACATACATAGCCACAGCTCTTCTGTCTAGGACTTGGGTTCCTACACTGTGTGTTATGAAGAAAAAGAAAGTGTATATACAGACTGATGTCCATGGACCTATGGAGAAAAATAGTTTATTTTCTTCACTGCCACTTAATTACGTATTGCCCTTAATTATTATTGCTTAATGCTTCTTTTTTTTTTAAAATCCATGATTGGGTAGATCCATGGTTCAGACAAAGTCTGAGGTTTTGAAAATGGCACATACCAGTAAGACTGAGTGTTCAAAGGTACAGACACCTGTCTATTAAGGCATCTAATATTACCAGTGGAATAAAATGCTCAGTGGCTTTTTGAAAGGCTTAGAAATTTTCTGTGACAGAACTGGGAACTGAGCTCAGACTTCCAGACCCTTTGCCTTGAGCTGAAATGCAAACCTGTCCTTTTTCTGCAGGAAAGGCCACCTTTCCATAGGTTTTAAGGTGTGAATAACACCACAGGATGCTCACACACAGCATGGGTAGCTGCTGGTGCCATTGTTCAGAGAAGTGAAACAGAGGTCATGACCACTTGTTAGTAAAATCTCAGGGCTCCATCTGTAAGAGTAATGGCACAAGAGCCAGCTGCACAGGTCCAATTCCAATCTGGGTGATTACAGTCTGTCCCTCTATAGTTTCTCTTCAGTTTAGTTTGAATATGATCTTTTCCTTCAGCTTTGTGTCAAATCATTCTATACCATTGGTTCTCTCCATAAATTCACTGCTACCTTTCTCCCCAGGGAAAGATAACTGCTTCTGCCTTGTATAGATATTACACATAAAATCTAAGTAGTAGTGATTGTCTAAAAAGATCCTTGAATGAATAGATAGAAATAATTACCTAATGTTAGGCTGCTGCACTGATGATCTTCCCTATGACTGACCGCTTATATAGTTTAATTTTTTTGCCATTAGTTCTTAATATGAAGTTTCCCAAAACTTCTTTCTTCCTCTTCACTGCCTGACACTGAAATGAACAAGCAACAGCCTAGCAGTTGATACTATCTGTCTATGTCCTCACTACTTTTTTTGGCAATCCAATAATCGTAACTTATATTTAAAGTAAAATATTTGGAAGATATTTTAAATCTACCTATTAACCTGTGAATCAGGTACAAACATCATAATGGAAACTACTTAACAGGGAAAACCAAAATAAAATAGCTTATGTGCCTTTGGAAACATAAATACCTACTGAAAAGTAAGAAAGAGATATTGGGTGACTCTGCCACACTGGCCTCTCTGTCCATATCCAGTTCCCTGAGGGCTTTGCCTCACCCCCCGTGCGCGCCCCCCCCTCGCTTCCATGCATGTCAGGAATTTCCTTTTGTTTTTTACTGAACTGGCCCCATCACTATGATGGTGCCATCTGGCATCCAGATATTATTGTTTGCCCTCTTCCCCCACCGCCCCCACCCCCCCACTTTTTATGGCTAGCACCGGGGTTATTTATGGCAGTATGTTAAAGGCTGGGTATGGTGTTAACACACAAAAGCATTTTTCAAGAGTTAGAGACAGAAATCTTTTAAACAACCCTTCACCACCCATAAAACCAATCTCATTATACATAGAAAAAAAACATGCTTTTTTAATCATGACTGCTACTCTTTCTGGCTCTGGCTGTCATGCTTTGCTGGTGTAATGAGCTCCAGTGAAAGAGGCCAGACAGAAAGATACTGTGGCTTCTCTCTCAGATAACATACTTCTAAGGCCTGGTGAACGGTCCCTTCAGAGATGGACAGCAACAGCAGAACAGTATGTATGACAATACAGGGCAGCAAGGACTCCTCACCTTAAACATTTGTCCTAACAAAGATTACAATACTTTCTTCCAAACCTAGAGTATTTCATAGTAGTTCTGTCAGCAATTAATATTTAATTGACCCCATCTAGGGGTGCAGCAGGTCAGACAACACAAACATAACTATGCCCTCTAGACTTCAAGTGGCTGAACTAGTTATGATTAATTCTTTGAGCAGCAGAACTGATGAAGACCAATTTAACATGGATTTATATTTGAAGACTGAGTGCCCAAGTGGGTTCCCTGGTATCTCTTAAGGATCAAATCCCTTTAGAAACCTTTCCTTGAACTGGGGAATTGTAGGGTGTCAGTTTTCTACCTAGTAATTTAATTCAGTGAAACGTGTAAAGTACTACCACTGAATTTCATGGTGAATATCAACCAAATTTGACAGAGGGTTAAAATTCTCTGTGATGACTTTACACCTCTGTCAAATTCAGTTAACAGGAATAAATTCAGACATTAGTGAGAGAAGAGGAAGGCAACTGACAGATAGACATATACAGACAAAATTAAACTGTAAGACTTGCTTCCTTTAGAAATTCCTGAAGAAGTAAATAACGGAAGGCACTACATGCAGATGGAATAAAAATGAAGCATCTGCTGCTCTAGCAGTACACATTAGAGAATGATCATAAATCACAGATGGAAGGACAATGTAAAAAAATGTGTAACTTTCTAACTCATAGTATGCACTTTCATAACAAAAATTGTATTCAACAGAAAATCATAAAAGTCACAAGCAGTAATACAGAGTCACAAATATGAGAACTCATGCATGGAAGAAACCCACTGAAAATTACCAGCTTTAGCTTTTAAACTTCCAGTCAAAAATAAACTTTGAAAGGGACAATATAGCTGCTTATAGATGGGGTTTGCTTTCTCTGCCTGAAGAATGATAAGGAAGAAAGGGTGATAGTTGTCAGGGAAGAAAGGTCTGCTGGCTACAAAGAGCAACCCTATCTGTAGAGGAGAATGGTGGCAGTGACTTGGCCGGTGTAAGAAAGCTTGGAAAGAGCCTCAGATGAAGCATAGGCAAAGAATGAGTCCTTACTGACAACTGCCTAAGTGCAGTCGTGAAATTGGCAATTTTTGCACCAGTACAGAGTGAATAGGAAAATCACATAAGCATAGCTTGTCTGAAGAAACTTCCATTACTCCAACTTCCACCAAACATGCTCATGAAACACAACACTGTCTTTTCAGCACCTGGCTTACCCTGCCCCTGGATGCCTTTTGCTGTTCCTCCTGCTCTACAACTGTTCCCTTTCCCCTCCATGCTGCCTCTCCTCTGCCCATCATTCCCTCCCTGCTAAGCAAAGGAGTGGGGTCTCAAAGAATGCCCATCCTGGCTGCCTGGCTCAAGTCCTCCCTCAAACCATGCTCTGCTCTATTGAATCAGGGGGAAAAAGAAGGGCTTCCTCAGAGAAGAAGAAGCAAGCAATTAAAATTGTTTTTTACAACCGCTTGTATGTTTTCTGAAAATATTTACAGTAAAGTAACATACTATAAAGTGCATAGGAGTAAGACAGTAAGAAATTGATGGTCATGATCTAGTTACAGAAATTTAGTCAGCAAAATAACTGGCCACATCACATGCTGTCTTACGCCAGCTAGTGCTTGATCCAAAATTTTAGAACTCTTGACCATTCCAACCCTCAAATTAGTGTGCACCTATACTCATTAGCCAAAATATGTGAGTGATAGGCTGACATCTGTCAGCATGGTAGGCCACAGAGTATTATTTTTTTTCTCTGCATAGCTGCAGAAACACATGTAAAAAAGTGCATTATCATGGAACACACCTTGCTTTTCAACTAGTTTATGTATTTGAAATTCCCACACAGCTGAATGAGGACAAGTGATGCTATAAAACTGGCATCAGAGTTGATCATTGGTTGTGTCTTGGTGAGTTCTGAATGTTTTGCCTCCTTTTTTATGTCATTGCATACAGTTTTTCAAACTAATAACCAGGACCTAAAACGAGTAACTGTTTAAAGCTATACATTAATGAAAAACACTATTAATAGTGAGGCACCGAAACCAATTTTATGTGCAAATTCACTGCTCAAGGACACTGTCAACAGATTAGATATTCTGGAACAATATGCAGATGGCTGTTACAGTTTACAAATGGGGATTGCATGGATGGCCCTTTCAGCACAAGTTTCTAAGTTTTTATTTGGTCTTTCTGTCTCATGCCTTATCACTAAAAATCATTCCAAACTAAACATGAGGCATAGAGATCTCTGAGCTTTGGGAAAGTTTGCATAAAGATCCTGACTTTGTGCCCTTTATTTTAGCTGTTAGTCAACACATATAAAAATCTATACTTGAATTTAATGTCAGGTTGATTTGTCATCAGCCTAAAATAAAGATTATACACCCTCCCACAGCTGTGCTTTGCAGGGAGAAAAAAAATACACAAAATTCACCCCATAGCAGAATGAACCTAGTCTGGACTGTGCCCCACTCTGTTGGTATGTTAGTATCCCACTGGTATCACTGAAGTGTTGCATGAGATGGGGTAAAAAGATTATGATGTCTTTGCAGAACAGGACATTTATTGCAGCAGAACAGTGAACTATAAAGTGAGGAGGTGTCCTAGCTGCACTTAAAGCATTTTTAAATTTGTAACCCCCTTTCCCTTTATATCTCTCAAGGTCTGTTTTAATATCACAAGTAATATACCCATAAGGTTTTTTAGAATATTTTAATAAAATACATGTCATGATAAATAAAAGCCTCTTCATCTTTCCCTGGCGGTTACACCTGTTCTCTACAAACCCCTTATTGTTAATAATTAAAGCTACATATACTCATATATATATTATTAGGCTCTTTTTCTACAGTACTGTCAATGTTGTTCACAGAATTTATCAAAAAATTTCTTAGTGTAACAAATTGTTGCAGATATGACCACATATCAGTATCATCCTTTTGATAAAATTCCTGATAATACATCTTCTTTATGTATGTTTCCAAGGGTTATTTACAGTTTGATAAAAGCACATTTATCTAAGTGCTTTAGTATAGTCACAAGATAATAAACTGCACTTTACAAATGAAAAATCAGTACACCACAAATATTGAATTTGCTAGACTTTGACTCTGAATGAATCAGCCTACAAAGTGTATAAAACTCTGGAAACAGTTAAACATCTCATTATATTACATGTGATAGCTACTACTACTATATATATATACACACATATAAGTATGTGTCTTTGCATATGTGTGTATAAATGTGTGCATGTGTATACATGTAGGTGTATATATACATGTACTTATGAACAGCTGGATTAAAGTAATTTTTATTTTAAGGGCTTTATTATGTATGTCTCTAGCTCTATTCCAATGTTACATTCTAAAATGTCTTCAGTTCAGTTTAACCATTCGAAAACTGCAATTAAATTGCACAACAAACAATGTTTTTTTGGTTTAATACACAGCTGCAGTTGCAATAAAAATGCCATGTGCTCAGCCACGAGGAACTGGATACTGATTAAAGCTGTGTACAGAGGTTACAATTATAGCATGTGTTTATCACAGTTCCAGAATAAAAAATCCAAAACATAATCATAACAATATTTTTAATTTCTCAGCCTCATTGCTAAAGGTTTATGTGGTACACCAGTTTTACTGCAGCTTCCTTTTCATTGCAATTTTATCGGGCTAAGGAAGATTAATTATCCATAAACGACAATAAAACTCAATTCTGAATGAAATTCTGGGGGTTTTTTTAAACCACTAAATTTTTTCTAACTTCTTCTGCAGTCCTGCTATTAATGAAATTGAGCACATGCAGAAACTGCTAAACTGTATTTTCAATAGCACTATGTGAAGAACCTGGCTACTCCAGGTCAGATTCATACAGTCAGATTTTTCTTGCTGATATATTAAAAAGGTAGGTATCAACCCTAAGTGGAAGTGTTCTTTTCCAGCTTTTTGCTGTAATTTTTTTTTTCCTTCAGCATTACCTGTAACTATTTTATGCCCTCCACCTCTTTCTAATTCAAAGATAATTTTTTTCACAAAACAAAAGACAAATTAATCAGAAAAGAATGAATCAGAAAAGAAAAGCCAAAAAGTTACAGGTCAGGGACATAATGAGTTAATTTCATGTATTTAGGAGGAAAAATGTACATTTTCCATCATTTCAGGCAACCCTAATGTGAGGGGACTGTCAGTGTATGCACACAGGCCAACCTGCCATCCAAGAAGGCCTGCAGCAGGAGGAAGACCTACTAACAGGGTACAAGGTGCTGACTGAGATCCAGCTTGCAAAGGTGGCTGGGCAATGACCATGAAGTGGCTAGAAAAGCAGGAAGGGGAAAATCCCTGAAATGATGAGGTAAATGATGACAAGGCAACTCAAACCATAAGGCTGATGTTTCTAGTTTATTTTCTGCTAAAATTAATGAATTTAATTTGCTGTTACTACACTCTTCCTGAGGGTGGGGGGGATAGGTGAGAGGGAATCATCACTGGCTGCCCTGTATTTTTACCTTTTACTTCACAGGGGTATTGTGAGACTAGATAAAGGTGCTAAGCTGCAGAGATACAGTG
>JANZLQ010000079.1:46814498-46898293 GCA_026212715.1 Elanus axillaris
TGCCCTGTATTTTTACCTTTTACTTCACAGGGGTATTGTGAGACTAGATAAAGGTGCTAAGCTGCAGAGATACAGTGGTAGTGGGGAAAATGTAGCTATGTAGGTAGATAGACTCTCACTATAATATTATTGTAAATTACCTTAAATACAACATGTATGTATTTGGTCAAATTAAATCTGCATTTGCCCTCTTGAATTCTGTCTTTTCATACCTAAGTGTGATACAGCCTTAAGTCCATTGAGTTCCACAGGGTTAGGTTTAGCCTTTAAATTACACTCTTATGAAAGCAAAATACAATTTCAAGAGACAGTGTTAGTTCAGCACAAGCCCCAGATCCCCACATCATGAGAACCTGTTTTAAGCAAATTTTTAAGACTCACGATGGTTCTTCAGACACCACTGCTCCTTCCTCCAGCTCTTGAGCCTGCTTATACCATGGCAACTTTGCTTCCACAGGAAGTTTCTCTATGGAACAAGCACAAGCATGTGAAAATAGGAACCATGAAGCAATGTTGCTATATGTATCAGCCTTTCCTCTCTTGCCCATCATGCCTGTGACTCATGCATGCATTCATCCACGTAGAGGCTGAACACAAAGAAGAAAGAGAGAGAGAAAAGTGAGCAGGAGAGAGAGGAAAAAACTCTTTTGTTACCTGGACTATAAGGCTTACAAGGTTATAGGGCCAGATAGTTCACTGTGGCAGCTAGAAGGGTTATGGCATTCTAAAGCCAGAAAGGAATATTAAATCACTTTTCAGACCATACAATTGGGCTGTAAAAGTTGGCCGTTTGGAAAGTATTTTTTGGAGGGAGTCTTGCAAGTCTAAGAGGCCTCCATTGACACTGCAAAGGCAAAATGCATAAAATCCCTGTGTTTACCCTTAAATTTTAGAACATCAGAAGACACATTAAGCTTGTTTTTGATAGATTACAAAAAGGAGGAAAATCCTGATTTGATGAGAGATACCACAGAAAAACAGAGAAACTGTAATAAAATGGCCCAGCTATACTTTTCAACTTTATCAGTTCATCAGCTATGTGGATTTAAAAAAATGAGCTTGATACTTTTTCTGTCATCTGTGATGGAAAACAGTAGAGCTGCTTTTCTTCTCCTCCAGGATGTGCACACAGCATAATGAGCTGCTCTGCTCTGGGGAGCACAGGGCCATGCTGCTTCGCAAGCCAAACTTGGCTTTCATGCAGTGTCAAAGTGGAGTATTTGAGCTGAAGGTGGTGGAGCTGTTTTACCTCTACAAGGGTATAAAGCAAGAGCAAATTTGGCACTATAGTTTGAGAGGGAGCTCTGCATTTCAACAAAACATTCTGGGCTAGGATCAGGGGAAAAAACACAAATAAAAGAGAGTGAGACTCAGACTGCTGAGGAGAACCAGGGCCAGACCTATTTGCCACTCACAAATCACCTAAGCCTTTCAGGTTTATATAATGCCTGGATTTGTACTTGCCAATGGGAGCAGATTAATGTCGCTCAGAATATTCAGGGATTTTCTGTGACTCTGTTGTGCAAAACAGTGAACCTTTCACATACGCATACAAAATTTCCCATTTGTCAGTTGTATCACAGAGTAATAACAACTTACAACTTGATTACACAGCTACTGCAAATTTAGTCAAGAAAAGTTTTTTGAAGCAAGTTACTAACTGAAGAGAAAAGGGACAGTAATAGAGTTACTATACCTCTCTCTTAGAAATAGCCAGCCAAGCTCTTACTCTAACATATTTATTAGTGCCATTTAAGGATGTATATTTGCCAGCACAGCTCTTAGTTTAATCTATATTTTACTGCATTTGTTATCCAAAATATGTAGGAGATATTTCTATTTATATGTTCTGCAGCTTGTTTTATGGGTTTTGGAAAGCTAGAGCTTACTTCTGTGCTTTTATGCTTAGATGCAACTGCTTATAAAAAGCAAAAGCTCTTGTGTACCCTTGCCTGTTATGTGACTTTTAAAATAACTTTTCCTTTTCAGAGGTGTAGTTAATTATCATCTACACTGTAAAATTTGTAAGAGGATTAGAAATGTTGATGTTGTACAGTGTGCTTTGACAGAAAAAAAAAAGGTACTCCTAACATAAGCTAAGGAGGAATTTTTACCTTTGGAGATTGAAGTAAAATCTCTCCATTTCTAAAACTGTCCCAGTAAAACCACTTAAATCCTATATTATATAGAAAGTTGTATTAGATGAATACACCTACTCGATTAAAACTGAAAATCATTACTTAATCCAGGGATAGCCTATTTTTTCTCATTATTGGTGTAAGATAAAGTGCCTCAGTGCTTGACTAAACTAAAATGAAATAAATTACATGAAATATTTTCATTCTATTTCTGTTTAGCACAGTGTGTAAAAAGAAGAGAAAATTCCACATTTTTTGTCTTGCTGCTTCAGTCATGTAGGAAGATTGCTTTTCTGCTTTATGTTAATCCAGTTCCAGAAGGAAAAAGCAAGGTAAGATGAAAACATTCAGTAGAGAAGAGGTACTTTGCTACTTTTACCGCTCTAAATTTCTAACTCTAGATTTGTGAAATAAAAAGGACAGACTCCCCGCACATAAATAGATTTGGATTGGAAGAGACCTCTGGATATCATCTGGTCCAACTCTCTTCTGAAAACACAGTTCAGCCTTCATGTACGTGTGTCTTCAAACATTACCACTTGCATTATGGAGGGACAACTGTGAGAGTGTTGCAGAACCAAGATAAGGAGTAAGGTTAAACCCAAGCAAAACAGTATGTTTTGCATAGGACTTTCCGTCCCATGGGAAAAAATGGAAGAAAGAAATAACTGCTTATAATCAGAAATTAATCATATATGTACTGCAAAGGGCAGCACAAGAGTTTATCCAAGGTAAAAATGCCAGTATGTTGCAAGGGTGGGCTTCCAGCAAACAGCAATTTACTTTGTTCCCAGACAAGTCCCGCTGGAAGAGACTTCTTAAAGAGACTGCAGGCAAGGAAAGCTTTCCTAGCTGGTCTTGCAGCCTTCTCAGGTTCCCTGGGCAGAAGTCAGTTGTGGGTGGTTTGCAACACCTGAGTTTTTGGTGTCTTACTGCATTTTGCTTACACATACGCTGCAGGCAGGCAGGATCTTGCTTTAACTGTGCTCTTAACACCATGAACAGATAAAGCCCCATAAAAGCAGCTTGCTGACTGAGTCCAAACCCACTGAACCTCTGTATCAGGCTCAAAGTCATGCCAACACAGCCACAGGGACTTTTTTTTCATCTTGCAAATTGGATGGAGTTTGCTCATGTTGGCCAGCAAAATACAGTGCAAACATACTCATTACTCCCCAGACTCCCTGTGGCCTGGGTTTTGCCATTTTGGTGGCTAGCAGACACAGTGATTTCTCATGGTCCAGATAAACTGGAATCTTGAAACTTGGCAAGTGTGCCCATCATTGGCGACTGAGTGCAGAAATTAAAATTCCAAATTTTACTGTTCCACCTTGGACCAGCATGAGGTCACAGATCACTCTTATTTCACAGGGCTTCATAATAAGTAGTCTTAATGTGTATCAGGATGGCAATTCATTTTTTAAAAAGAAATTGATTTCTTCTTATGGTGGAGTTTAAGTTTCCAGTTTAGGGATTAAGTTCCCCTGCAGTGCTGTAGCCCAGAAGTGTCCATAAATTCATCAGTATACAGACACAGAGGTTGATATTGATAGGGCTGTATACACACAAAACCTCATGTACACTCATGTACCTTTGGAAATGGTCGAATACCTGTGCCTGCTGCACTAGGCCACTGCCCATTAATCCAAACCAGTCTCCAGGACATTTTCTAACATTCCCACCCCATAAGAATGTCCAAACAGCTGCAGAAATATTTTCTCCTTCTCTCAACAAAATGTGGGGCATTTACTCCAGTATTACTCTCTGTTTGAGGCCCAGGTCAAGAAACATTTCTATACAAACTTTGAGTATTCCTTGCTATAAGACACTTCAAATCTAACAGTCTGCCAAATTTTGCATCCTTGGTATTAAGGGGAACTTCATTTGGAATGTGCAATGCTTGCTTCTGACCTATTTCAAGCTCCAAGTTATGAACAGGCACTATAAAATTATGGTTACATTTATCTACTATAATGTTATTTATGTATTTAATTCTTTTTAAAACACAGGGCAAATTTAGCCAGAACACAATCAGTAAGGTCAAACCTGCTTATACAAGGGTCAAATTTACATTTATATTGCTTGGTCTGCTGTACCACAGTGAAAACCCTGGAGCTTCTAAGAAAGAGGAAGGGGCCAGCATTCACTCCAGGTTGTTAGCAGGCATACTGGAACAGGAATGGCAGACCTTAAAGGTGCAAATTCAGAACTCAGTGCAGGTGGAAACAGTGCTACCAGCAATAAAACAAAGCTGCTCAACATGGAAGAGCTCTGAAAAATGTACAAGAACCTTTCTGCCTCATTACCTTTGGGTTTGTAGCAAGGAGTGGGTACTATGCATTCTTCTTTTATGTGTGGCTTTGTTTTAGGACTACAGCCTCCTGTATGCATTCCCCTGTGATCAATGCAAAGGACTACACGGTATCTGAGTCCTTGTCCACAGGTCACAGTGCACTGGGGAAAAAAAAAGATAAAGAAAGGTACATATGATATGTCACAGGAGTGATAAATAAAAGAGGAATACAAGTATGTGTATGTCAGAGATTAAAATATGATGGAGAAACACTGATTGCTGAACATAAATTATTCATAATATTTGGTAGTTATGGATAAGGTATAAAACTGACAGAAATTTGTGCATTTCTTCTCTGTACATTTACTTGGTTTGGACATTTTGCTGCTGGATTACTCTTGCAGTATCACTCTCTCAGAGTTGGCTACTTGGCTTGTGGCCATCTGTCCCATATTGGATATGCTCAGTAACACCCTGTCAGTTTCATCTGGAGCCACTGTGCTTTGCTTGGACAAAGTACTGGGGCTTATGGGTTAACAGGGGTGACACAGCTATTTTGGAACAGGGCACCAAACAGAATGGGAAACTATTTGGGCTTTCTTCCCTCAGACACTTTCTTAAGTATTCTTTTTCACTTATTTTTGGTAAGGTACATCAATTTTTCCCCCTGTACTGATTGTTTCAGAAGTGGTTGTACAGGAGAGGATCAAACTACCAACCAGAGTGGAGGGCTATGGACACTACCAATATTACTTTGCTCTTGGATAGCAGCTTTCATCTGGAAATCACTAAACACTTTGCAATCAGTGAAAACACCTCAACTGTGGGTAAGCTAGCTTAGCTTCTAAAATCCGTTTTACTTGTTGAGAAACTGGGGTGGTGAGAAACTGCATTCAAGATTAAGTCTTTATGTACAAAATCAAAATACATTTTTATAGAAAGACATTTCAAAGACATTTACTTTCATACAGAAGGAATGGTGAGTCAGGAACAGACAATTGCAAGCATCAAAGAGCAGAGTCATTTATGCCTTTGTGTATTTCTGGAAATTTCTCAGCAATTTATTACATTCAATTTATGGCTGAAAAGTTGTAATAAACATATACCATTACATGCTTACTGGTTTTTTTTTTTTTGTGCATTTCATTTTTGTTCCCAGTCTATTATTAGTAGAAGTTCACTAATTAACTTTACAGATCTGATTTATTTTTCCATAATTTTCCTTAATCATGTTAATCTTATTAAAACTTTATTCCTGAGTATTTACTTTGCAGTTAGACAAATAGCGTAATTTAGAACAAAGGTCGTGGTAATAAGGAAAGAAAAGTAGTGAATGTTCCTACTTCCACAAGCTCACTAAACTATAGGGTATATTCCTGGTGTAGTAAACACAAAATCAAGAAAGCTAAGCTGATTACCGGAGACCATTCCTGAGCAAGCCACTTTGGGCAGTCAAATACATTGCAAGGCTGGACAACAGGCATCTTTGGAGTATACATGCATTTCCATTCTTCCACAGGGCTTATATGCCCCTGAATGTCTTCTTCCACACATGAGACACTGCGGCTTTGAATGCCCCCTCCACAGGATGAGGAACAGGCAGTCCAGGGTGTACTTTCCCATCTGGGAAAAAAACCCAGAACAGAAAGGCATCAAGAAAAGGAACCCCTGCTGCTCCCACCCTCACCTGCACCTCCCAAATGCATAAACTGCTATCTGCAGGAGAGTTTTTTTTTTCTGAATAATGTCAGTAAAAATTAATCAAATATATATATTAATAAATGGCCATAACAGCAAAGCACTCTCATGGCTCCTGTCTCTAAGGCACAGGTTGGTAATATGAAATCTCCCTTCTCCCACTAACCCAGTGACAACTACCACAGAAAGTCTAAATACTTTTAACTTAATTCCTTTATTTAATTGATGTGGTTATCATATCATCACAATTTATCATGTTCTGAGGAATCTTTGTCACAAATCACAGGAAGCTCAGTGTGCTCTGAAGCTGACATTGGAAGTTCAGTGTGCTCTGAAGCTGATGCTTCTTTTGCAGGAACATGCAGGGAAACAGCAATGTTTCTTTCCAGGGAAACAAGTGAGTTGAAGAAAAAAAAGATGGGAGGAAATTACCAACAAGAAGACATGACTATACTAATAGGATACGTGGCCTCTGATGGATAAACCACATGGGCCTTGTTTCCTTACAGTTGAGGCAGTAAGACAAACTGAGAAATCATCTTTTCTCTACAGGTGTCATTTGAGAATGTAATGACAAATGCACAGAACAATGTGAAAAGCTATGCATACTTACAAGTATAATCCTTTTTTTTCACAGTGATGCATATACAATAATGTAGGCATTGTTTATACAGTACTGTAGGCATTGTTTTATATGTGCACCTGTCTCTCCACATAAAATAGTCTGGTATTTCCTCTATTATATTCAAGCCATTATCACAGAGAGGATCCGGGACTGTTGTCATGATCCAGTGTGGCTACTCCTGTGCATGCCTGATGGTATAAAAGTGTGCATGTTCTATCTACCTTGAAACATTTCACAAAATCTTCTTTTTTTTTTTCCAAAGACAAATGTCCTTTTGATGTGAATATATGTCCTTTTGATAACCTTTTGATAAGGACATTAGAAATAATGTTTGAAACAGTTATTTTGGTCATAAATTTTCATTTTTAAAAAAAAAATCATTTTTGTGGAAAACCCTCCACCTGTTTCCTCTTTCAGGCAAGAAGGAAAAAAACCCTTAAAACAAAGGAATTATTTTTACTGAGTAACAATTACAGGATCACCAAGATTGTTAAACAATATGAAAAATGCTTATCTTTCCTTCTGATTTTTCATCACATCAACCCCTCTTTTTCTCATCAGCTCCAGTACATGTAAGCACTACCCACACTTGGCTACTGGCTGAAACTGCCATAAAACTCAACGTGAAATGGCTTATGTTGATAGCTGTTTATGAATGGTAAAGCCACTGATTAATCCTATGACTTATCACTGAGAAGTGGTGAAACCATGTCTACACCATGCCATATCCATCACTGTGCGCTCAGCATAAGCCACATATGTCACGAACAGTTAATTTTAGCAATGTTTTTAATTCAAATATTTTACCTGTGTCTCTACTGAACAAGTTTCCCAGCATACAGCTATGCTGTCTCACCACCACAAATCCAAATGAAGAGGCCTCAGACTGAAACTCATGAACAGCAGAAACTGCTGCAGCCAGCCTGAGCCAGCTTTTCCCAGGCATAAAAAGCGATGGCACCAGGGAATTCCCTGCAGTCTTTGGGACAAGTTTCAGATACCTTAGGCAACCTCAGTAATACCAAGCATCTTAAATCTAGGCAAGCAGTTTGGTCCTCAGGTTTTGTATGAGTGTAAGATATGAAGGTGAAGTTTCTCTGTTGCACAGCTCTTAAAACAGGTGTCAAAGCTCCTTTCAAGGTACAAAGGGTGCAACATTGATAGAGAATTTATGAAAGGAACTGGCAGTACATTAAAAGGGAGCACTATATGCGCTAAACCATACCTTTCCCTCTTTGTGATAAAATTCAAGGCTGAGGGATTGCAGTAGGGAAATCTTGCAAAGATGCCTTCCCAGATTTGCTCTCTACTTCTGTCGGAGTGTTTGTTGCTCTCCTCTGTCCCTGGTATTAGGTGCCAGCCTCAGACAGCTAATGCAACCAGGGCCTCTCTGGTTTGGTGGTGGTGTTTTGTTTTTTTTTTTTTTGGTTTGTTTTTTTTTTGCCTAAACCCTGCAGGTTCAGAGGAAAGACATTTTATATCCCCCTGACTTGGCTCTGTCTCATGCCAGCCTCGTGGTCTGTTTAGTTTCTGCTGCCTCTGAGGTTGGAGAAGAAATATGTGGCTGTGTGTTTCCTCTCAGGGCAAGGGATGAAGACCTGAGCCCTCTTTGTGGGCCCAAAGGAGCACATGTGAGAGTGGGGGAGGTGGAGAAGAGGGGAAGCAGCAGCCAAACAGTAGAGGGGAAAAAGGAGGGGAGAGGTCCCAGCCAGCAGTTGCAGCCTGAGCAATCAATGTGGGGGGGTTAAAGGAGAATAGTGCGGCTGGGAGAGTGAACATAAAGGGACTGTTATGGGGTGAGACCATAATCCAGAACAGCTTGAGAAACAGTCTCAGCCTTTTGATCATTTTCAGGGATTTTTTTTTTTTTTCTTTCGGTGTTACTGAAAGCCAAATACCTCAGGGCATTTTGATCCTTTATTTTGGATTTTCTTCAGCAGTAAAAAAGCCTCTGCCTAGCTGCCAGCTCAGGATGCTTTTTCCTTAAATGCAGTCCCTCTGTTGTTAAGTACTGCTGAATCATCCTCTAATTAAAATTGTTCTCCATCCTTTGTCAATGTACATGCCCTTTGTACGCAATTGAAATAAAATCCATTTTATTCAAAGCTAGAGTGTTAAACCCTGTATTAATATTCTAGCTTCTATATTGCTTATTAACAGAGGTTTAATTTTTGCGGTTAGGAGGTATGCATGTTTTTTTTAAAATAAAGAACAGAGTAAAGTGTTTTCCAGAAAAAAGGAACTAGACACAGAGATGTATCTTACAAGTGTATCTCACAAATATTTGGTGATAATGACTGTGTGTAAATAACCATAAGCACTAGCTAGGAAGAGAAAATCCAGATGACACAGATCATTGATAAAGGCTGTCAACATGAATGGCAGCCACAATGCTTGGCAAGTAAGCTGCTCTCCTCCTTGCCTTCTCACTCACAGTTTGGGGTGGGTCCATGATTTGGCCGGAGACTCTGTTGAAGGTGAATGCACCATGCTTGCACACTGATGCTGAAAGCTGTCTGCATTAAGCCTCCCCATGGTTTGAAGGAGGTTGTTCCTCACCAGAATGAGACTAACGAGTTGCTTAGGGGGTTCTTTCTGTGATTACATACTCCATGAGACAATAAATTAATTAAGAAGGAAACACAGCACAATACTATTGCATATCCAGGCAGTATTTCAAAACCAAAAGGTTATTATCCTTCAGCTACCAAACATTTTTATCAGTACCAGTCTTATTCACTGCTTTAAGAGTAATTGCTCATGTGATTATTTCCATGAAACTCTCAAGTCTTACATTAAAGACATTTTAATTGTGAGATAATTAATAATACAAATCAGGCCTTGATCCCTGACCCTGATCTCTGATTCCTTAGAAAAAACAATGGATTAATGCCCCTGGAGAAGGCATTAGCATGGGTTTGTGGGATCAGGACACAACACTAATACTGTCTAAACCCAAAATCTCACAATTTATAAGCATGCAAGAAGCAGCACTGCCAGAGAGAAGGAGACAGTCTGATGGTTCATTACAAAACCACAGTTATAGTCCTGTTCAAGATGAGTAAATGGAAGAAAAAAGAAAGGTGTGAGAGAAAAGGGTAGGTGAGGGTGAGGGGTGAGGAAAGAGAGAAAGAAAGGGATCACAAACGTACTAAGTCTGCATTGCTGCTTCAGCTGGAATATTGTTTCAGTTCTGCATGGACAGAATTTAGAACAACAGGTTAGCACTTGAACATCTCTAGGTTAATCTGCAGTTCAGAGCAAGAGAAAAGGACCATCTGTTAACTTAGTTTGAGAGCAAAGCAGAAATGCAGAGAAGTGAAAAAAGAAGTAAATGCGTTTGTTAATCCTAGCATCTGGTTGACAGTTTTACATACCGAGGAAGGGGATGGTAGAGGTCATAGGGCATGATCTGCTTGTATCCATCACTGTTAGGAACAATAATGCCAACCCTCTGAGTAGAAGGTACACATAATAAAATAAACACTAAATGATTACATTATACAACTTTTTTTTTTACACAATGTTACAAAAAAAAAACCCCAACCCCCAAACCAACAAGAAATTTTACCTAAGTTGCGATCACATTTAAAACAAAACTTACACTCCCATTCTACTGTTTCTGAGTCATTAAGAATAAACCACTGGTTATTACTTTATTCTTATGAATATATTAGTTTGACTAAGAAGCAATCAATTACCACAAATTCCCCAAATGAGTTGTCCAAATATTATTTAAAATTATGAGGTTACTATCCTACACTTAATACTTTCTTGGACATTGGACACAAAGACACTTAAGACAATAGGGGACCTCTATCTGCTTCAGAGAATTCTAGTTCAAACCCTTTTTTAAACTCTTATATGGTTGTTTCTGCCCTTCGGATAAAATGTCTGCTTTTACAGGGGTTGGGATTAGAAATTTGGGGAATCCCAGTACAAGAATTCAAAATCTGTAATTCTTGTCTCTCCACCTGAAATCAGTCCAATGTCATTCATCTTCAGAACCTGCCTCTTTATTTGGGTTTTTCTGGAAGAAAGATGGAGCTGAAGAGAAGAGGAACATGTCATGTTGTTTTTTTTGGTTGGTTGTTTTTGGTGTTGTCATGACTGGTTGGCTTGGATTGCTGTAGTGTTATTGGTAAAGTGTCTAAATAATATAACATCTAAAGGTTATAGAAGGCAGTACTGTAGGTCAAAATTAGTAATTATCTGAACCATCATCATGCCAGTAATATGTGAGATGGATGTCACTTGACTTGTTGGCAACTACAGGGTCTTACTGAATTGCTAGTCTAGAATTTCATCTTTTGTCTGCACTTTTTATGGATTCTGACTCAGACTAACTCTACCCGTGTTGTTTCCCAATTGTCAGGCATATCTATTAATGTCAAATAGATGATCCCAGAGCACCTCATATATCAATTTCATTGAAGCTACTTGTGCAACAGGTGTCTTGGATGGG
The DNA here is from genome assembly GCA_026212715.1 of Elanus axillaris. NCBI lineage: Eukaryota > Metazoa > Chordata > Aves > Accipitriformes > Accipitridae > Elanus > Elanus axillaris. Next base: position 46,825,718 of record JANZLQ010000079.1, read on the forward strand.
GCAGGTGGGCAGAACTATCAAAGAGTGAATGCCAATTACATTAAAATAAAAAGTGTGTCCCTACGTAAGTTACAGAGAGAGGAAACTGATGAAAAGAATGAAGGTGGGTTTTAAGAGCCACATACAGATGAGAAGTGTTAGGTATGCTGCTACAGATTTCTGCAAAGGGGAAGCAGCAATGGAGGTAGAAGGGAGAAAGTATTCTCCATCCTTAACACAGTTCACTGAAAAATGCTCTAAGGATTCAAAGGAGTCTTGTCATGCTAAGGCTAAAGGGGTCTTTTCTCCGTTCAGTCAACGGGGTTTTTATGTGCATAACTTGTCTGCAATAGGAGACTGGATCCCATTGTGTTTTCACAGCAAGGAGTCAGCACCAGGTCAGCGTGCTGGAATTTTCCAGCTAAAGCGCGCAAAGACGCTGGAGCCCTCGGAATGTATGATGGGACTAGACAACTCCCTGTAAGATTAGCAGCCTCTGCAGTCTGAGGAGCCCTCTGTGTGAGTGTGAATATTTGCATCTTCAGAGAGCTCCCTGTCTCCACAAAAATCTAGAAATCTAGGAGACGCAATTCTGCCACTGGGAAACTTTGGAAAAGACAAATGTGTCATTTAGAGTATGGCCAATGAACAACTCTTTTCAGACTTAGCTTGATGGGTAAATGCCTGATGAAGTTTGAGAAATTGTGTACTAGTATTTTAAGAAGATGGAAGGGGGTTTTTCTGAGTTTTTTTTGCTCATGCTTTTGGGAATCTCTGCTGTTTTCCTGACTCTTCTACCACTGCTGCCGAAGTTCCACTCTGAAGCCTTTTGCACTTTCCAGCTCATCCGTTTGCTGAGGAGTGGTTGGAAAAACTTGGAAAAAACAAGTTCAGAAATGAAATAATTATACTATAAAAGCATCTACTGCCTAAGAAAGAAACAGATTTCAAAACATTTCTCACTCATTGCAGTGAGAAATGTTTTCTTTCTAATAAACATGATCTGTATGCATAATCCTGGTCTACGTGCATTAGAATGCATGATATCCAAGGCCATTCCAATGGAAATAACTGTACCACATCCAAACACTGTTATGAAGACTAAATAACATTTACAAAGCACTAGATTAATATTGTCATTGGAAAGGTTTGACCCTCAAAGAATTTTGCATACATAAATTACATTTCTGTAAATGGTATGGAGCTCCACAGAATTACTGACACTGTCCTTATGCATATGTGAGGGGCTGCCAAAGGCTCTCATTCTGTTACTGCAAGATAATGATCTCTAGCAACGTAAGTCCCATGGTTACAGTGAGGAAAAAGACCTCCACAATAATACACAGTGGCTTAATCTGTGACTAAAAATCAGCTTGAAGATACAACAGAACAGCGGATACCCATTGTACCATCAATGGCAACTGCATCTTTCCTAGCTAGTCTTGTGTGGCTTTTTTGTGTATGTTCCACAAAAAAACCCCAAGCCTAAATGAACTATTTAAAAAAACCATAGAGATTACTTTGATGAATCCTGTACTTTTTGGCTGGACAAAGTGGTTTAAATTCCATAAATCTGTCAGTCCATGATACTCCTATAAAAAGATGGAAGAGATCTAGTTTATGGGCTTTGTTCACTGTACATTACTCAGACAAAGCAAAGGAGATGGTGTGCTAAACAAACACAGAAAATAGTAATAATTCCTCCATTATACTGAGTTTTTAATTGATGTAGGAGTAGCTAACAGGACTCATTCACACAATACGTACAGCAAACCTGCTTTGGCAGGAGCAGGAGCACAAAGCAAATAATTTTGAAGAGCTGTTTTGTCTCATATGTCTGAAATCTCCCATGCCTCTCAGACCAACAAGTTGTGCCATATACTTTGTGGGTTGGTTTGCTTTGCTACTGAGTTCTGTCAGCTTCGGCACAGTTACTCTTTCAAGGCACGTGTCCAGCTGGAGCGGGAGCTGCACGTAAGAGAGGTGGGTGTTCTGCACCCAGGTCTGCCATCTTTGCAAACATTTGGCTTTCCCCTGGGATGGGTGCCCACAGCTGCATTCCTTGAAAGTCACCTTTGGTGTCGCCTTCCCTTAGCACAAATGACAGGCGCAAAGGCTTCTCTCCTGTAGCTGCCTGATGACTCTCTCTCCAAGGTGCCAGCCCTTCCTGCCTCCCTCTCCTGCAAGACCACGGCTTGCAGGTTGGCCACCAGATCAGCCAAGCAGGGGCACGGGGCCTCGAACTGGGACAAGAGCCAGCAGAAAGGACATCTCCCCCCAAGATGCCTCAGGGTGGTGTGACCCCACAGGGGGACGATGTGCCAAGGCTGGGAGTGGGGAGGGGTGCCTGACACTCCTGTGCTGGTGCTCCCACACCCTGCCATGCCAGTGCCTAGGCTCTGCAGGACATGCGCACAACACTGGCTCACAGCCTTCACTTCTGCTGTGGACTTTCTTTTCCTGTGGGTTTCCTACCTGCAGTGCTGCAGCCCCAGGGCTGCACACACTCTTGGGTGGCTGGAGCTGTTGCACCTCTTTCCTAAAGAGGACTTGCCCAGTGAAGATTTAGAACTTCTCTGAAATCTGTCGGAATTGAGAGTAAATGATCTGCATGGCAGGGACTATGCCATATAAGCAATGGTCTGAAGCAGGTCTAAGATACTAATAGCATCTGGCAAATAAAAATGTTGAGGCAGCTTAAGTTGGCTGTGGACAGCTAATTCATTAAGTGAAAGGAAACACTTGGAAGACCTGAAAAAGTTAATCACAAAAGACAAGAGTTTAGGATCTGAGCATCTCCTTGAGAGCCATGATTATCACTGGACAGACAACAGGCTTACGGAAGTCTCCAGTTTAACACTACAAATCGTGAACCTAAGGCAGTGTGTGATACTGACCCTACCCTTACAGTGCTCTGTGAAGATGCCACAGTGTGACATTATCACCTTGTGCTACAAGAATGCTTTCTCTCTTGAGAAACAGGTAGTGAGGCCCTCAGATAGATGGTAACTGTTAATGTTTACCATGTGTTACTCTGTAAAACTATTGCTATTTCCATTCAGAGCTGGGGAAGATGACATCTATGGTTACACCATAGTACAGGCAACACTGGCTTTTGGATGCCTACTTTTGCAAGTGATGAGTATTGTAATTATCAGTTACCCTACCAGTATGAGTTACACTTCTGTCTTCTGGACCACCATGCCTAATCCTGAGATATAGATAGCATTGTGATCATCTTAATACATTGTACTTTATCAATGTGGAACTTGAAGAACTACCATGTATTTTGTGTTTACGTATCCTTATATATATGGTGTTAATACTTTATGGATTGGTAAAAACCAATGTACCCTACCTAAATATTTTTAAATGGAATGCCAGTGGATACTTAAATAAGCTACTTAAAAATGCAAAGGACTGCCAAGAAAGCTATCCTTCTGTGTCAACCTCCAGAAAAACCTCACACTTTAGACAGCATGTCTCTTCGGCACAACAGTATATCACCTTTATAATAGATTACTTCTTTGTGGTGTAGAGATTTCAAATTATAAGAAACATATGGCTTATCATTGCCATAGACTTCTAAAAACTAATCTTTTTACAGGGCTTGAAAGGGGTGTTATCAATTGGAAGCAGCGAAAAGTACTTCCTTCCTGTAGCATGACTGTAGTGCTTCTAAAAATCCTCCCCTTTTTTATTCAGTTAAATATTTTATGGTGTTTTGGATGAGCAGTGTTTGATACAAAGGTGGAAATTTTTTGTTATTTTCTACTACTAAATGTTAACAACTGAATAGCCAGTGAAAATCTCTGTAAGTGACTGTCTTACTACTTACTGCAGTTTTGGTCTCTTCTAGGACTTAAATAGACTACATTTCCTGTAACTTCATCTTAGGCAGACAGATATCTGTATTTGATGGTCATAGCAGTACAAGAACTACTTTCCCACCTTACAGTTTGTTATCTGATGCATCCCGATAGCTCCTTCCTGCCTTTCCTTCTCTTTCTTTAATATGAACTATCTCCTTAGAGATGAATTTGCTCTGCTATTCACATCTTTTAACACTTTGATGAATGCTTCCTGGCCTGCCCTTCCTGCCTGTTCAGACAAAATAGTTTTCTAGCTTAATTTAAATGACTTTTACCCTGCCCCAAAATTCAAGGTTTTTCTCTATTTGTCTTGAGAAGAAAATCGCCTTTTTAGGCATTGGGAGTGTCTGCAGCTCATCTTTATCCTGCTCTTGAACTCAGGTGACCCTGATTATGACTACCAGAACATTGCCATTGCTATCAGCTCCTTCTCCACTTACAACTCCTGTATATGGAGGCATATGTACTGCCATTTCTGCTCAAATGTATCACTACTGACAGTTCAGCCTTACTGAAAACTTACTTCGTTCTTTTCCTGCTGCTCTGAATTGTTTTTGGCCTCCTAAACTTCTCACATTTTTCAGGCATAACGCATCACTTTGCTCATTTCTCCAGCAACCTTGGTAGCTCCTCAGTAAATTCTGAACTGTTCAAAAATTACCCTCCATAAATATATAGTTGGAATGACTGATGTTTGTTGACGGTACCCCCTCATTTGCAGGCAGCATACTTTTTGCTACTACCAATCTCATTTTTCCAGCACATGCAGCTTCAACCATGCTGGTGGAAAAGGTTTGTTCTCCCTTCTGCTTTCATAGCTAAAACCTTCATGTCTCATCTTCCCCTGGAATGGATCTCTCTTGCTGTCTCTAGGATCATTCATACGTGTATGACTGGCTGTGGAAATTGAGACCAGACCCAGCAATCAGAGGCAACCAAAGTTCAGAGAGCACTGCAAGGCAGAAAGGCTTTCTACCCCACCCTGTAACAAATTAAGAACCTAAGTAAAAATGCAAATCCACAGAAATGACCATTTGCCTGAGGCAGAGATGAGGAAAGGGCACGGTCATGACCAGTGTCCTACATCCATGCAAAAATCTGGGGTGTTGTTGAAAAGCCCAGAATCTGTGGTAACTATGAGATATTTTATGTGAAAGAGTATTTAAAATAAAGTTTAAATCTATCATATGTCCCAGTGGAGGGCAATAACAATAAATGAGTCACTGTGTCTCACAGCCCTCTCATCACTGCAGATCTATGGCTGCTACTGTGTAAATCAGAAAGTACAGCCCGCCTTTTCAGGACATACTGGTACTCCAGTTTTGTTCATCTTAAAGGAGGAGTGTAATGAAAACGGGAACAGTGCAGTGCTGTGATACTTGGCTTGTAACTTCTATCTAATATAATACCTTTAGGGAAGCTGATAACAAGCAAGTAAGTATGTGTTTGGCTATTTCCTGCTTCAGCTGCCAATTTGTAATGAAGTGAGGAGACCTCTGTTACTGATTAAAAGGATGCTATATGTTGCTTTTTAATAATGCATATTTACTCATTACTATCTCCTTTTCTTTTGAAGGAAACATATAAAAGTTATCATGCACATGTCTTACACTGTTACCCAGGAACTTGTATACACTTTCACATCACCAAGTATTTTGGGGACTTCTCACTACTTGGCGTTACTCTGAAGGGCCATAATACCCTAGCAGTCTTTTTTCTGCTTGTACTTGTACTTCATTGCTCTTGTTAGATTAGCTAAAAATTAACAGCTAAAAGGTACAATTTTATTTAAAGTTTCTTTTTTGCTGATGCTTGCCTCCACCACCGCCCAGTATGGATAGTTAACTGGAAATGCCAATAGAAAATCTTCGAAGAGTAGGAAGAGGAGTTTGCAATTTTGCTGGAGGGCTCCATAAACTGTGGATAGTTGAGAATATTCCTTCAGGTCTCTGAGTATTCTTATTTGAACTAGAGGTATTTCCCCAACCTTTCCACAAGTACTAACAGTATTTCTAGTGGCAGGCTTACAGATAATGCTCTAGGCAAATTTTTGCCTGTGCAGATCAGGCTGGCATTATTGATTGGCAAGGTGATAAAAAGAAGCCAACATGTTAGAGGCTTGCAAATATGATATTTTTTAAACAGTTGGTGCATGGATTTAGAATCTTCGCTGAAGTGGCCTTAGAAATCTTTATACACCATTGAAATGTCCTGGTAAAAGCACCAGTAGAGCTTTTGTGACTCAGAAAGCCCCACATTAATATGTAGCAGAGATATGTAAAAAATAGAGATGATTGGTATAAATGCACAACAGTACAGCTGGGAATGCCACTTACAAGCTGAAGATGAAATCTAGAAGCAGCACTGATGTTGCTCCAGACAGTATCCTGGTGAGTAGGTGAATGATGACTGGGGTAAAAGCCTTTTTCATATCTGTAAAACTTGCTTGTTGGAGGAACTGAATTATGAAAGAAATGGTGTCTTCAGCTTATGGCATCTCAGAGTTGTCCTAAGTAAATGTTTAGCACACCCCGTTAAGTCAAATCTAAACAGACTTTTTCTCAAAGCAGAAAAAAATTCCATTCAACTTTTATTAGAGGATACCAGACAGGAGGATACTGATGATAGCTAAAAAAACTCCCCTAAATCCTCCAGTCTGTGAAGTTTTGGATAGTTAAAAGATTTGCAATTAATTAAATATGCGAAATCTTAATGTTGGATTTTGCTGCATAGAAGGGGAGTGGACTAGATTGAACCAGGTGCTATTTACATCAGTAGACTTTATACATGTATTTACCAGTCAAGTACAGACTGTTGAAAATCTTAATGGACTGTAAATAACAGATCTTTTCTTTCTGTCTTTCTAAGGTGAGAGCTGGATCCCAAAGATCAATGAGACAGGCTGGATAGGGCACTGATAGCATGGAGGGCCAAAAAGGGGCTTCGCCATCTATCCTGGAAGACACTAATTACCAGCCTTAGGTGGACAGGCCACCTTTACTTAACCCAGAAGAACATGTGTAAATTATATCTGTTTGGTAAATAACTTCCCCCATACTGCTTATCCTCTGAGTATGTGAGAAACTGGGTATACAGAAAGAAAAGTTGATTCATTTTCCATGTTTGTTCAGTCTAAGCTTTATTTGCAACTTACAATGACAGCAATAGTGCTAATTATTGCCATAATAAGCACAGTAAAGTAAAATGTTTCTATGCACTAAGCCTAAAGAGGCAACTAATTGCAGGTCCACATGATACTCCTGGTATTCATTGAAACTTTTCATTCAGCCTGCACTTTGCTGAAAATTTTAATGTAAGCTCTCCTACAGTAACCCCTCTCAGTTGCTTTATTTAGTGCCACTGTGGTCTTCCACCATTATTTTCTGTGGCATTCATCGACACACCACAGGAACAGTCAGCAACCACTAATCAGCTATGCCTCACTGGAACTGGGTTTGCCAGGAAAAATTAACATCTTAGTTTTGTATCGGCAGAGCAGAGCAGCTCCCACCCAGCAAAGACACTGCAGAGCTAAGACGCGCTCCTTGCTCATGCTTCTGACCCTGCTGTTCTGCTTTATCTACCCTCTTCCTGACTGTAAGACAGCATCAGGATTCCAGAAGTTACCACAGATTTCCTCTGGTTTTCTGTCTGGGTTGTTGATTCTTGAATTCTTTACAAAGGCACTTTTGAAAATAATCATTTGCAATTTTGCGTTCCATGAGGATGTTTCCAAAAAGCCAATTCCTCCCTATTACTGCCTGTACCCTGGGACGGCATAGCTGTACTCCTAAATGACTCTCCCTCCCCTCAGGGTCTTTATATCAACAACTTTGCCTTGTTATGTTTTATATAAAACAAAAATTGCTTCCTGACATCTGCCCAGCTGTTATTTTTTTTCTCTCTTTCCTCCCATGTACTATGCAGTCATCTGTCTTACCATTTGAGAATGTAATTTAAAATTATCCAGAAAAATATGGGAAATATCCATAGTACAAATTCCAGAGGCAAATTACATATTTGACTCAGGACTGTATTTTTAAAAACAACAGTAGCTTAGGCTTTAAAAAAAAAAAAAGGCAGCTACATAAAATTACGTTCTCACTGGTACTGTGAGAGATGAATCTAAAAGACAGGTTCCATATCAGTTCTCACCTTTCTGCAATCCTTTTTCTGAGGTGTTCATATTTAGGTCTCTTACCTAATCATACCTGGCCTCTACTTTACTGATATTTGTCTTGAACAATTCAAAGGAGAATTCAGAGAAACAGTTTCTGATCTCAGAAAATCACTAAGGAAAAAATACAATAACTTTATTATAGTAAGGTTTCTAGTTGCAACTGTTAAATATATTTAAGTAACCTGAGAAATTAAATATATATATTTTTTTGATGGAATTACTAGGACAAGAGAAGCCAGATACTGAACTTGACAGAATATTGGTAAAGGAAAAAAATGGTCTTGGTCTTGTTGCATTTTGGGAAAGTAATCTTTAAGTTGAAAAACCACTTTTGAGTACATGCTCAACAGGAAATACTTTCCACAAAGCCCTAGTGAAGATGCATTCTTAATATTATGTCCTTAATAAATCCTAATGAAATATATGATAAAGTATGTAACTTAAAGAATGTACAGCACAGCTGAACATTTCTGGCTTTTAATTACTTACAAACAGAATTACCATTAAAAATGTGTTTAGTAGAACAAAGGAATATAAACTGCCATACACTCTAGGTAAAAGCATCTTCAGTGATGAAGAAACCTGAGTGTTAAGTCCAGTTATGAAAAGTTAATGAACTTTAATGAAAACTTTCTAGAAGAGTTAAAAGCTGTCTTGGGCTTGGAGTGATTTGTTCTGCTCTGATAATGCCTAGCTAGTCTAAAGCTGGTATACCTGAGTTAGGATGCAGTCATCCTCAGCCAGTTGGATACATAGTCCCATAGGTCCGTAAAGCATCCTTCTCCTGGCTAGGATATCTTTTTTCTATGGCAACCTCCAGCAATCTAAAGGACCATAGCAACGTTTTAGATGACACTTACTTGACCTCGCTTTATCAAACTTGGCACAAAACTAGTCTAAAGGGAAAGCAGAAGGTAAATAAACGGCTTTAGAGCATCCTTGCATGCATGTCTCCTGGGCTGCACATAACCGTCTTTTAGCAAAGCCACACAAGCAGACCAAATGGTTTAGATTACAAAAATAAATGCTTGCAGCTTATGAGCAGCTGCATACTGACTTCCACTGAAGTTCAGGAGAATCAGTGCAAAAAGGACTTGTCCTTTTTGTGGTTTATTCCTTTTCTTATACATGGGAAATATGACTCAGTGATCTTACTATTTTTACTATTAGTCTTCTGAGGAAGAATGCTTGGCAGGGGAGCAGAGAGGAGTCTTTTGTACAGGGCCAAAGGTATTGATAATTAGAAGAAATTCTCATGTTACAGTCTCTTCTGCCATAACTGCAAGTAAGCTTTTTATTAAGGAGAAAATGCAAAAAGCCCTAAAAATAATTCCTCTAATTATGATAACAATAATTTTCCAACAACATTTTTACCCCAAGAGAATTTTTCCCATCTCACTAACAGTTAAGAGACATGTGTTGATCATGGGAAGGTATCAGGGACAATTTGTTTTCTCACACTTTATAACATTTAATGAGGCAAAACACAATCTGAAGGGAAGAAACAACCATTTCAAATCAGTCCTTGCAATGCGGAGGTGCTAAACAGAGGTCTTTTTCTACACAGTACATCCTCACAATGAGAAAGAGTTTGAATTACATGGGCTAAATGATACTGTAAGCAACAGCAACAGAATATTTTCCTACTTTATTTCACTCCTTTAGAGCCCAGTCTATTTTAAAATTAGAGGTGACTGACCTTGCAGGACAAGGATCCAGATTACACTCTTGAAGTTTTGGCTTTGGCTTGATATTTTCAGGATAATAGTGACAGTATTGATCTGCTACTACTCGGTTGCTTCTCAGATCAAAACATTCAGCAGATGTTAGTTGATAACCTGCAATATACAGTGGAAGAAATAATATGTGAAGTGATGTTCTTCCTGTCTCTCTTTGAACTGGATCTAAGTCCTGGTTTGGTAAAAAGCAAACTGAAAATATCAGCGCTTATTGGACATAACAACTGCTGTTTTACAGACCAGATTGAAAACAACAGCTTAAATCACATGTAGTAGGAAAAAAAGATAACCAGTATGGTCAAATAAAGATTCAGAAGCCTACAGCAAACAGAAAAAACAAAGGCCAAGATTTCTTGGTCACCAAGACTCATACACTCAGTTTTAGGTCAGAGGGTAAAGCTGCTGGTGGGGATGGGGGCAAATGGGCACATCTTTTGACTCTAAAGCTGGCCCAAATCCATTTAGCCCTTATGTGTTACAGCTGTAGCATTAAATACAGTCATGTGGATATAAAAATGGACTTTATGTACACAGCCTGGTATAATGCTAAAAAATCTACAAACTACTACCACTGTTGTTACATCCCTCCCTTCATTTAGATGTAACTAATTTTATTTGCAGATTTTGCTCATTTTAATGGTCTAAATCTCAGTGCAGCAGTTGGGATGGATCCTGTATGTAGACGACTACTTCTGGAATACTGTGGTCATTCATTACCTCCTCCGCAGGATGCTGAACAAGGAAAAAAATCAGTTTCCCTCCATCGGTGAATGATAGGCTGATAGAAGATAAACTGAACTGAACTGTCCGCAGCACCAGCATAATGGATCTGAAAAAGATGTAATGCCAAAGAGTGAACGTGACATAAATATCAGGAATAAGCATTCTGCCATATGCATCTTGCAGCTTTGAGACATCTTGCAGCTACATGAAGTACCAGACATACTTTGCAACAGGAAAATTAAATGCACAAAATAGAGCATAGATTTGTGGCAAAATCTTAGCCACAAAATGAAGTCAAATAAATTTCCAGGCATAATCAGTGGCTTTTCTGAACATTCTAAGACCATGTTCTGACATAATGAATGCCCAGTAAGTGTATGGTTAGTGCTACTGAAAAATTTTATGGGCACAGAGGATATGGACTTTATTCCGTCAGAAAGCCACCTACCACTACCTGTTGTCCCTGCTATGTTGTCACGGATTTTAGATTTTTACTATTTCCCAAACACCTTCTGAGACCATGTATACTATATTAGATAGTTCAGAGTAAAAAATGGGAGTCTGTGCTGTGAGAAATACAGAAGCGTAAAATTCTAATTCAAGATTTTTTTTGTTTCTGATATGAGGTCTCTTTTTCATTCTTCTTTGTGGTACTGTCATTATTATAAGAGTGTCCTTCTGCTTACTTCATTTTGGCTGCAAAAATGCTCCTTTCAGTCATAGGTGTGGACTCTTGGCTGGAGCTAGGTGCATGTTTGGAAACAAAACTCTTTAGAGCCTACAAGTACTGCCAACTTTTAAGCTACCTGAGCTTCCAATACTTTGTGTGCTGTAAACAAGAGTTTGTAGTGCAAGGAGTGCAATAAGAAAAGAGAGCTTCACACTGCTAAGGTAGCACCACTTGCACCTGACCCAGAAAAAAATCTTTCCTGTTTGATAACAGTCCTGATTAGTTATGGGGACTTCAAAACCTTTGCAGAGCATCCCTTATCCTTACCTCTAAGCCTTTGCATGAGCCCCTAGCAAGGGAAGAACAAGAAGGCTGCTATTAAAAGCCACTCCTAGTTGATCATTTGTCTTAGAACATAATGTATTGGTGTTGCTTGGGCACCTCTGCACCAGTGCATAATGATATCTCAGGAGAGAAAACTGCCAAATCACAACCAGAAAAGATGGACCCTTCTCCAAGTCAGTACTCCTGCTTTCAGGAGCAATCCTCCCTGTCCTTCTTCTTTTCCCATGTTTTGAACAAGTGGCCCTGTTTTGGAAACACCATTTTCCAATCTGTTTTTCCTTTTCTCTCTTTCCAAAAGCCAAGAGATGTTGTCAAAGAGTAGACTGTGAAACACAAGCAAAAATATGACAAATTGAGCGGAACAGCGTAATCTGGGTTGTTTGTTTTGTTTTCCCCTGTAGATGGACAGAAACATGATTACAAATCAGACTGTACCTTGAAGAGAAGGAGGAAGGCAAAAATACTGCAGAAATGTTGATGGCTGTAAGCGATCTGGCCCACCAAGACTAAAGGTGCCCTTTTCTAATTAGAGTAAACAGTGACGTAAATTCCCAACAGGAAAAAAAAATACAGCTGTAGCAATACAGCTTCTTCAGTAAATGGGAGGCCTTTTGCATGGATTAGTATCTCTTGAGTCTGTGTGTCAGAAACAGGGTATCTAATTCCTTGTGCAGGGATGGTGCATTAATCACACACTTCAGAAGGGTCTTTCTGGGCTCATAAAAGCCTCATGCGCTCCTGGGAAAAATGTTCTATTGTGCTGGAAGCCATTTGGGGAGGTGTCTGATTTGAATGTGCAGAAAAAGTATTCATTGGGGATAATTCTGCTCTTACTCTTTGTTTTTTAAGGATCATCAGTGATTCTTAAACTCAGAAGATCTGCTCAGCAATACAGTCTTCAGTGAATCATGAAGAACAGACCAAGAGCTCACACAGAGCTTTCTATAAAAGGAAGGGGAGGAAAAAGAGTTCACATTAAAAAAAAAAAAATCAGGAAGACAGAAGACTACCTCTCCCTGTAGACTATTCCTGCATATCTGCAGAATTATCTCTCTGTTTTGACACAGAGAAAAGACAGATGTACATCTTTTCCAGCCTAACGTGGAAGTCACTCATACAGCCATGATAACAACATAGGTGGGAAAGAATTACAATGAGCCACAGCCATGAACTAAAATTATACAAAACAAGCAAATGAAAGAATCAGGCACAGTATCATTTATTTTTTTAAGGAGTCCTGTGAGCAGAAGAGGAACAATGTACGGTGATTCCACAGAGCAAAAATTTCCTTCTGATTTTGTTTGACAGTTTGTTAAAGCTAAGATCTTGATCCAGGAGAAAACGTCAGTGGCTACTTGAGCCTTGCAAAACTCAAAGTGAGACTTGATAGCTAAATGCTTTAAGAAATGTCCTGGGTTTGCTGCACAGGGCCAACTTCCACACATTGAAATACTCAGCTTTGGAGTATGGTGAAATTTTTTACCCTTGCAGTATTTGTAATACCCTGCTAGCTATGAGAAATATGAGAGCTTCAAAAAGAGATGGTCAGTTCTTGAGAATCTTTAATTAGTCCTCTAACTAACAGTGAGGTTTGCATCCTTAGGTCACCAAACCAAAAAAATGGCAATCGTTCATTATGTTTGCAGATGAAATCCTATGTAAATTTACTCATAGGAGACAGCAGAAGTACTCAGATCTTGCAGAGCACTCAGCCCTGCATTTGTGCATTGCAACGCCTTAGAGATCATCCTTTACTTCTGTTAGGTTTCAGGGGAGTTTGGACTATTCTGAACATCAAGAGCAGCCCTCACCACTTTGTAAGACCCAAGAGGATATCACCAGTCTTATAAAGAGTTGGTTGAAATTAAACTCCTCAGACCATCCACCAAAAATTAACTGTCTAGCCTACCGTCATTAGCAACAGACATATTTTACATATGTAAAAATACATATGTATTTTTTCTTGTAGAGAGACCTTGGAAAAAATCATCACTTGTACCCTGCTTTTTAAAATTAAAAAAAAAATTAATGACCGCCTGGGACAGTACAACAGAGCACAAGCTGTTGCTTAGGTGAAGTTTGGGATTGATAAAATCAAGCATTGATATTGGGGATTTCCACAGAAAGTTGAATGAAAAAAAAAAAACAGACCTCATAATTTGAATAGAAAAGCAGCGTAATCTTTTTGAATTATTCTGATCTGTCCTGTGACTAAGACATGGCACTATCTGACTTCACCTTTGTATCGTGCTGTTTTTCCTATATCCCCCAAATTTGATTAGTTCACATTAAAAAAAACAGACAAGCAAAGTCCTCCAAAGCCCAACCCTTTCATGCTTGATTTTAGCAGCATATGCCTGAACCATTTGTTTATATTCACTGAAGAACACATGGCCTGGCCTACAAAACTGCAGTAAGTTTACTTGGGTGGTTGTGAAATTTAATCAGCAGTTTATAACCAGCAGTGATAACCAAGCAATCATCAATGTTAATTTTAGGGTTAAACCATGAAAAATGTATTCAATGAGTTGTTCTTATTTTATGAAATTGTGTGTGTTGGGGTAGGAGGAAAGACACCATTTCTTTCTTGTGTGTCTGTGTGTCCCAAACTGGGGACAAGGAGAGGAAATTATTATTGCATACCATCTTTTGTCTTATGAAATTTGATCTGGTATATTATGATCTAGCTCCATGCCACCACGCTTATTAAAAAAGTTCTAATGGATTTTTCCACATTATTATTACAAATGCTTTCTACAAGTGCCAAATCCCAAATCGTCAGGTTTGATTTATTAATGAGAAGTTCAATGTTGAAGTCTTCTAAGTAACATACAAAGCAAGTGGGGATGAGTGTGTGGAGAACTAACATCATGTGGCATATGTAATTTTGTTCTTTTCATGATAGTAAACCCGAAGATTTTGTATGATGCTCTCCTTTCTCTACTTAGAGTGCTTTAATATTCTTGTTTGTATGTAGTGATACCTTTGAAAAAGAAGGAGCATGTGCAAAAGATTTGTTCCTGTTCATAATCTGTTCATGAAGCAGAAATTGAAGGCAGACATTGTCATGGGAAAATAATTTTACAAGCTTGTTTAAACTAACATAAAAAGTACAAAAAAGTGTAAGGCATGAGAGATGCTAAAGGCTTTTGAGCATACTGTCTAGCACAGGACTACACCATGACTCCTCTGAGCTTGCCTTTTAATTCTCTTGGAATGCTGAAGGGACCTCTGCCTTTAAGATCCAGGGAACATGCCCACTGTCCACTTCAGCATTCATGTCCCTTGATGGTGATAGTCCTCTGTTGGATTGGCTTGGTTTTGGGGTTGTCTTTATATGGAGGGCAGCTCCATCTATTGCCTCTCAATTCAGTCCCTAAATCCGCCAGAGAAATTGCTGTGAAATTACATTATCAGCAATTTACATGCTTTACAAAGCATCTCTGAATTGAACTTGCTCACCATGCCTCAATCTTGGATTAAGCTGTGTTCCTTTAGGTGATTAGGATGACTGCTAAAAAGCCTTTAGACTAAATCTCTCACAAAGCCAAAACAGAAAGCTAGAAGGTTCAAATTTTTTCTGAAATTCCATTATTGTCCCCAGAGGAAGAACAAAATAGAAAATCAGTGCAATGGACTAACTAGGACAGCTGGCAGCAACAGAGCCTGCTGTATCAGCTGCAATAGCTGTACAGATATCTGTATCTGTATATGTGATAATCTGTGCAGAATCCACTACTAAGTGCAACAAAAGCAGAAGTTTCTCAAATGAGAAGATCAAAGTTATTCCACAGACTAAAGCAACCCCACATACACCAAAATCATCCCTGATGCATGTCTTCTGTGGATACTGCTCATAACACCCCACTCATCTATAGAAGACCACTTCACCACCAAACAACATACTCCCAGGGTGAGAGAATTCACCTTTGAACAAGTCATCTTAATCCCCATTGCAGAATATTTATTAACCTTAATTTAATCATGGCAATACCTAACAAATTAATGTAAAAAAATAGGATCCTATTGTGACAGATACTGTATTAAAATAAAATTAACAAAATAAAAAGGCAATGTTTGCCACAAAAAAAGAACAATTGTAGAAATGATGAAAACTGAACAAGGTTGGCACCAAAGCTTCATAGTACTTAAAACGGACTGATTTTTAAAATAGAGAGATTTGGGGAAATTAGCATGATACCAGAAAAAAGTTACAGAAAAAGAAAAGGAAAAATTACAAAGAAAAATTTGTCAGAGGAAGAGAAAATATCATGTCTAAGAAACTGCCTCTATTGCCTCAAATTAAAACCTGACAGTAGATTCTAGAACAGCATTATTTTAAAGAAGTGTGTAATATTAGTGATAACATATCTCCAGATCCAAACAGCATCTTCCCAGTAGTTTCAAATCACGTACTCTTTGAGGAACACAGGAATGCAGATCACATATGATCACATTTAGCCTATTTTCATGAACAAACTATTGTTTAAGCCACAGGAAAATAGACAGAAAATTGTAACAACATTTTTTTAGAAGAAGCTTCATGAGTAATGCATCTAACTGCAGACCAATAATCTCTACGTCTGTTATGGGGTCGGTAGCTAGAATGAAAATAAAGAACAGAACTCAAAGATGGGTCCCTGAGAAGGGTGATGCTTTCTGAGCATTGTGACCTGCTTTGCCAAAGATTCATGAGGGACACTGAGAAAGGCAGCTTAAGTACCAGTTTTCTTCTAGGTCCCTCACCAAAGGTCCTAGACAAAGTTCACATGACTTAAGATCCTCCCATGGACTGATGACTGGGTAACAGAGAAGGGTCCTACAACCTGTTCCTGCAACAGACAAAGGACCTGTGGAATCCCCCAGGGATTTGTGCTAGGGCATGACTTTTTAGCCAGAACCCCAGATGGACAAGATAAAGGGTCAACCATAAGCTGACCAAGTTTTCTTATGAAAAAATTTATGAATGGTAGATAAAAATTAAACCATCTGTGAGAGCACTTGAAGCTTTGGCAGACTAAATTAAAGTTCAGTAAAACAGAAATAATAACATAACATTATGGAAGAAAACAATTAATTATATATACTAATTATACATTAAAATGTCCTCCACATTAGCTACTACTATTCAGAATGGTAGTAGGGTTGTTACAAGCATTCCTCTGAAAATATAAGCTCAGTATGCAGCAGCAGTTAAAAAGGTTAATGGATTATTACAGAAAGGAAGGAAAAAGGAGAGAACATTGCACAGCCAAGTAGAATACATTTGTGTCCTGATCATTATGTATAGTTCACTCTTTCTCAACATATAATTAATCTCATATAATTCATCTAATTGTATTAAATAAATAGCAAACAATTTTATCAAACTACACATTTTTTTAATAGGAAATGGGTATCTCCAAAATATACATGTATATATTTAAACATTAGTCACAAATTACATATTTATGTATATTATAAAAATTATTAATATATAACCACAGTGGAAACAGAAGAAGGACAGAGAAGGGAAATAAGGATAACCCTTTTACGGGCCATCTGACAGAAGTAAATATTGAATAGAGTAGGACACTAGGAAAGACGCAAATGATAATGACAGAGATCTCAAATATAGAAGTAATAGAGAAAGGAGGTAAACAGCAGTAATAATTTCCTGTTTCTCAGAGTGGGAAAACCAGAAAGAATCAGTGAAAATATTGTAGCAAGGTTTTAAATATGAGATGCATTCCTTATTTTACACAGTGCATAGTTCATTGTGGAACTCATCCCACAAGCTAAATGTTGTCGAAGGGTAAATATAGCACAGAAGGGCCTACAGAAATTCCTGAAGAGTGGCTCATTTGAGTCATTAGATACAATAGTCCAAATGCAACATGAGGGTCAAGAAGGAGTGCCTACAAGCAGACAGTAACTTTGATCTGTTTCTTGCACTCTTTCTTTCAATATCTGAAACCAGTTCCTCTGTGAAACAGAAACCCAAGTGAAGCAGACTTTTTGCTTGACCTAGTATGGCAGTTCTAATGTACTTATAGCTCTAGTATGTTTATTAGGAGAATGATCATGTTCTAAGAACTATTAATTGAAATAATTTATATTGAACAGGAGGAAAAAGGTAGATATGAAATAGAATCTGTACACTGTTTTCAAAAAGGTTGCTACATGTCTTTCCATAAATTTTACCACATTTGCCAAAATAGGAGAAAAAGGGTAGAAATCTCCTGAAGTTGTTACAAGATCTAGTCAAGATAAATAATGATTAGGTCTCTTTTCAGGCTGGTCATTACTTGTGAGCTTGACCTAGAAATTATTACAACAATTGTAATTTTTGGAAATTAGGAAATCAGATTCATGATTTTTATAACTATTGTTAAAACACAAAGTATTGAATGCCAACATAGGTAGATAAAAGCCAGCGATGCAGACCATGTTACAGATGCACTTCAACCTAAGTCCAATCTGCACTCTACAGAAGTGACCTCAGGAAGACACATATCTCAAGAAGTAATATTGGTTTATGATGAAGGGGCTATATTCCAATGTTCTCTTCTAAATTAGGCAAAATGTTCTGGTTATTCGATCTTGATAACACAAGACTTGATTCCGTCATAATAAAACTTTAACTCTTACTATTTCTGTGTGCTTAGCCTTAATTCTAGCTCATCTACCCCCAGGAGAACTATCCTAACCCTGACCTGATAGTGTTTCCAAGACTAGATCCTTCACCACTTCCTGCCTGACCTGCAGCCTTCTGCCAAACATGAAGCATAATCTCCTCTGGAAACCTTTGCCAACATCAAAACTAAATTACACAGAAGACCCTTACTGTCGTCACCCTTGATCCTCCTATCTCTAAATTCCAACAATAAGTCAGCTATAAACATTATGTCCTCACTGCTAGAGCAGATTCCACCTCTTGGCCTCTGCCCTAAAGTAAGTATTGAAGTAATTTCTTATTTCATTCCACAAGGTAAATCACTGTATGCTCCTAGTTTAAAAGTGATTATTTAATCCAATCCTGACCCTAGCCTGACAAGGCTCATCAGCCTCTCTGCCAGCTGGCTGCCTGTACATGCATTATCTCCTGGATGCCCTTGCAAGTCCCAGGAAATCAACCTTGCTTTCTTTTGTTAACGTGGACGCTAATCAAATGCATTTCTCTCACGTGCAGTTTCTGCCAGTGCTAGATCACAACAGAGATAAGAATTGTCTGGCTAGCTCTAGTGCTCTGCATAACTCAGCATCCAGTTTTGAGCTCTATTTTATGACTTTTTGGACAATTGTTGGCCAAAATCCTAATCTCAGCAGTAACTCTGCTCAAGGGAACCCAGTCAGTACCATTTCTAAGTCAGCCAGCAGTACCCCCAGCCACCAGCACAAAAAAAATATCCAGGCAGTCTCTTCTGGAAGCAGCCCTTAACCAAAGCTTGTCAGCCCTAGCGCTACAAAAGACAACATCAATACAAATCCAATCCTAATCCAAATACCATTGAGAGCCTCCAGGCAAACACTTATGCAGTCCAACCCTATACACCCCTGATGCAAAGCTGTTGGTCCATGCAAACCCTCTGAACACACCTTCATCATGATAGCAGGGACTGAAAACCAACATAAACCTAGTCACATCTAGATCTAGGCCAACAGTGATTTCTCCTCCAAACCAGGCTGAAGACTGGACAACACTTTTTATTAGAGCTCGTTTCAAACCCACTGGTCTTTGCTGCCTTACACCTCAGGCCCAAGGCTAGGGGCCTAGCTATGCAAAAGCCACAGTCTGAAAAACAAGCCCTAGCAAGCTGTGCTTTGCCAGCCCTAACCCTTCCCTGGCAATACCCCCTGGCTGTTCATTAAGCCTATAACTCTGGTGGTTCATATTTGCAGTGCTGATTGCTTTAGTCAACCCGTGATGACTGTTAGCATTACATTACCAGCTGTAGACCCCATCTGACAATATTCATTCCTCCTGCTCAAAGGAGTACAGATGTGTGAAGTGAAATGATCATTCCAAGTTTCTCTGTTTTGTGTCTGAAATGGACAATATTGACAGAAGAGACTTTTTAGCACAGACAGGTGAATATGTGACCTTGGCAACACAGCAGATCAGTGGCAGCTCTGCCAATAAAGGACAAGTCCCCCTTCCCCCTATATGGTATTACTGCTCTGTTCTCTAGATCACAGTGCCAGCCAGAAAGATTTCCAGGTGGAAACTGACCTTCATTTCACCAGGATTTTAACAAACATGACACCTTTTTCTTTTATGAAAAAGGCATTTTTATTCATGTGAAACAGATTTTTTTGTTAAAAAATCAAAATATGGAAATCCTCAGAATTTAGGAACCAAATTCAAGTGGAATTTAAGTTTGCTGGCATCTTTCCAGATCATCTGCCTTCCAAACATTATAAGTTTATAATGGAGATTTCTAATTCTAAAACTATGAATATAAGAAATAAGAACATTTAAAACTCCAGTTCTATTTTGTGATAACACCTTTATTTCTTTTAAAGAGAGTGCTGTTCTACTGAATTATTTTTAATATTAACATATCTTGTGGAAAAATTGCCAAGAGTTTAGCACTCAAGGAATGTACTACTGACCATTACAAAGTCAAGAAATCTAGCAATTACACAATTCAGCTTCTACCGGAACAGCATGAGATTTCTTCTTGCAGTTTTAAAGCACTCCATGTCACCAAGAAAGAAACTTAAATGTCAGCTCTGACATTGAGTTTCTACTTCTGAATTATATCCAGGTGTCTAACATGACCTCTCTGAACAAGACCATTCAGGGTCAATTGAAATTCATTTAGATCTGTTTGTATAAAAACTTTCTTGTCCCAGGAAAGTAAATCTTCACACACAAAGATATCCCCCTTTGTAAGAAAAACTTGCTAATAATACAGAGAAACCTTTCATGTGATTTTTTTTTTAAAAGTACCTTCACAAGCTGAAGGCAAAACAGTCACAGCTATAGTAAGTATGGAAAGCAGTTGCCAAGTCTGACATAACTGAGAGGTATGCATGCATTTTGGTACTCCTGTGTTAGCCTTATCTGTATGTACACTCCCATATCCAACAAAACCTAACCAATGAAATATCCAGAAGCTAAAAAATTTTGTTAGAAAAAGAATTAAACAGTATAGAATAATATCCTTGTTGCATGAAGTAGTATCTAAAGTATCTTCTACAGCTGTTTATTAAAAAAACTAAATGTGACTCAAATGCAAGGAATTTTTAAGTGCCTGATCCAAGGCAAAATCTAATGCTAACCTTAGAAAAGATTCTACAGCTGTGAACAGATGTTTCATTTGGGCATTTTTCTATACCCACTTAAGACAATGGATATGTCAATAAAATAACACCTGCTGAGCCATGCTACTCTAACTTTCAAAAGGTGCAAACACATAGCAGAACTATTAAAATAGTTTATTCTCAACTCACTAGTGTCTGTTCTGCCCGTGTCTAGCCAGCTTGTACACTCATATTAGCCAGATAGACATAATACAAATAGGGTACTGCCTTTAATTTAACTAGCGCTTCTTACCTGGCTTTGATAGAGAAGGAAATGGAGGCACCAAGGGATACAGGTATTTCCCCTGTCATAAAAGGTAACAGTGGAAACACCAGGAACACAGTCCAACCCTCCTATTACCATTTCAAGGCCACTGGTCTACATGCCCACCTGTACCCACCAGGCTTGTTCTAACTGACCAGGCTGCCTTAAATCCATAGACAGCACAAATAATGCGAAGTGAGAAATACTGTTAACATCGCAGTGATGTTCATCATCTGGATATGATCTGTAATACAGGTAAAAGTGGTTTAGGCATTTTGAGTTGACCAGCATCTGTTTTATTAAGGATTTTTCTTTCTGACCTTCAAAGAGAAAGGAATGCATTCTTCAGGTCAGGCTTCTCCTTGTGAACCAGTCCTGATGATTGCAGCTTGCTTTTTGTGTTGCTAACATAGGAAGATGGGTAGGGGATAGTCTACAGGTCTCTGCTACTTCCTGACTTAACCCATTCCAGTCCAGCCCAGCTTAACCCAACCCAATTACTTATCACATTTTCCAGTTCACGTTCACTGTTCAAACTTCTAGCTGCCATCAGCTCTAGGTTAAGGCAAGTGTCATCTACCCCTGGGGCCCATGGTGAAAAATTTATGTAGTCCTGGACATGAGACAGGTTTTACAGTTTTACAGCTGAAATCCTTCAAGTTCCTTGGACCTACTGGAAAAGGATTTATTTTACTGTAATTCCCAAATGTTCATTTTTGTATGTGTGTTTTCCCACAGAATGTGTGCATTGCTTCCAGCAATGTGTTTTATATTACCTGGAAGAATAGAAATGCTCTAATGGGAGGAAACAATTTTATTCTTATTGCCAGTGGAACACAAAGCAGAACTTCAAAATGACACCATGACTTCTTAAGCAGAGTCATCCATTTATTTTGGAGCTTGGGGACCTCATTCTCCAGTCCCTTACAGTCTTCTGTGCAAGTATGCTAGCAGAAACCCCACAAATTATGGGCCAAAGATACAGACTTTCTTTTTCTTGCTTGTCACAGACAAAGCAAGCTGCATGTCCCTGTTTTATATGTACCTAAGCAGCAAATACAAAAAGTAATCTGCCTTTTCTTGTAATGAGTTCATCTCTTCTCTTTAGGGCACACACTGGGTTTGCCTTTCTTGGCATAAACTCAGTCTCTTTCCCGAGGAGTGTCCAATGAGGCTTTCATCAGATGTTTAACTATAAAGAATTTCATGTAGAGTTCAAGAACTAGCCTGGACTAGGCTTTGTGGTAAATGTCTACAGGAAAATTAAGAACTAGAAAAATCTCTTTCATCTTTCTAATGCAACTTGTCTTACTTTATATTGCTATAAGAGGTCAATAACCAATGCCCCTCACCTTGATAGTGAAGTCTGCATTGAGAGGACCAGATATTCTTAATATCTCCTTGTCAGGAAACTTCTGGAAGTCAATGCTAGAATTCTCCACGAGGAAGGAGCCTGTGGAGCTGAGGCTGTTTTCACTCTTCACACCTTGGAGAGTCTTGGTTTCCAAATCTGACAAATACAAACAAATTAACAGTAAAGTAGAGCATTAAAATTTGACATAGGAGTAAGTGAGAGCAGAAAGAAAACCAACACAAAACAGTGGTGGTGCAGATTTGCCTCCTAAATTAGTGATAATGAAACTTTTTTGTTCTTTTCCACAGTTTATTCACATTCCCATACTTTCCTTTTCTTTTTCTCCTCCATCTGCTTTTTGGCTTTGTTCAACCCTTAGATTTCTAGCTTTGCATTCACCTCCTCACCTGCAGGTCATGTTTTTACTCTCTTGCAGACATATTAATCCATTTCTAGTTAGGCATATTTGCTGTCATTTAACTCACTCTCATGCTCATATGCAGAGCATGACTCAGACTTTCAGCCATGAGTGCTGGCTTTGTTAAGTTGCTGTTCACTCTTTCAGTTCAAAGGTGGGTCACTAACCACATGTTGCTGTGGCAGACAATTAACTGAAAGCAAGACATCCAGGAAAGAAAGATCAGTATGATAGCAGTCCTGCCTCCTCTCCAGAAGTAGTCTGATCCATCCCAGTGGAGTAGAAAGGGAAGGCAAGTGCTGAACCCTCCTGAGCTCTCCCTCTGTCTCTCTTTTCATTCACATCTACCAAAAAGCAGGCATTAACTCAGATACTGCTTGTTCACAGTATTTCTGATTCTTAAATCAAAATAAACATATCAAATAATTTATTAAATGGAAATAAACCATCAGAAAGTAGATCTGTTCCGTCCTCTATCTAGCCTCCCCAACAACTCCAGATTATGCTTTACAGCACGTTCACTACAAGACTGTTTCTTGTAGTTATTTCAAAGTGAAAACACAGTTCATCAGGAAGGACTGCAGAACTGTAATCCTTTCACATGTATTTGTGAAATTATGCACAAAATCTCCCACACAGAGAGGCAGCTAAGGCAATATCTGAATTAGATGGGGACATACTATGAATCTGTGATGGAATCAGATATTTTCAGAGACAGAAAATGGGAGACATGTTTTTATTAGCATGTGTTAAGTTGTTAATTAGGAGAAAAAAAGATAACTGCAGTAATTAGACTGCTTTTCAAGATGGGTCATGGGAATTAATTTGTGAAGTAAGTTGCTGAGGCAGTATACTAAGAATTTGCTCTGTATTAATGAATTCCTTGGTTTTCAGTGAGACTAGTCTCTTCCTTTGTGATGCACTTGGCCATATATTTATTTCTGGACAAGGCTGCATGCATGAGGGATAAATATGGTTTTAAGACTTGTGTGTATATAATCGGCCTCCTGTTGACTTCTCCCACTACCAAAGTTCACAGGGCAAAATACTCCCCCCCCCCCAACTGGTTGTAGCTCATACATACATAAAATCCTTTAATGGGTGAACAGAAAGATTCATGGAGACATCTGAAACAAGAAAGCGATGTATTTGGACTTATTCATGTTTACACAGAGCAGTTAATCTAAGTCTCAACCAGCGACTCAGGCAGACCTCGCTGATCCAAATCTTTTTGTCCTGAAATGTGATATGGCCTGAATGAAGACAGCTTTAGATCAATCTCTCCTGCTAAAATCTCATTTTGCTCTAAGCTGTCTTATAGCTTAATTTCACTGAAAAAAATAATAGAAGTAAAACATTTTTCTACCTTGGAAGAGAACATCTATACTGGGAAAGAAGACAGGAGAGAAAGGAAGAGTGCAAATCATTTACTGGGAAAGTAATAACAACCATACTGGAGCAACTCAGGAATACCCGAAGGCCCACTTAAAACTGAAGTATAGGTAGCATTTGAACTTTTAAGAAAAACACAATATATTTTTTCTTAGTTTATAACCTGTAATTCACCAGTCTTTATTTACAGCTCTAAATTTAAAGAACCATTAAAAGGTTATGGTACGCCCACTACTTTCGCAACACAAGCAGTGAGCTACAGAACAGGACTGATAAACTGCCTCTTATTTTGCCACTCTGTGCAAGTTCTTTGGACAACAGAAATATGGAGAGAGTGGGAATGATTTGGTGTTTCACCTCCTTGTTGACTCAAATGTTTGTATTTACTCTGACCAGCACAGAGGACTCTTTAACTGGTCTGTGCTGCAGAGAAGTCCTATTACATTTGGAAGAGAAGGGGAGCCCTACTTATCTTACAATAATTTGTGCTTTGAGAGGTAATGAAGTACAGTTCGTGTCTTTTCTGACACCAACACCGTAGTGTTCATTTGCTGCTGATGAAAAAAAGGAGCTTCTTGTGAGTAGCTACTGCACTGGAAGGTAAGAGGGAAGGATGCAAGGAGTTTCCATTCATGAAATGAATGGATTTGCCTTCAGGTCTCCCAGATTATTCTCAAATGCTGAGACTTTTCTCCCAGAGAAGGGATACACAGTTGCTGGGATATGCAGCTACCTGTCAGACAAAGCAGGGAAGTGTTATAGCCACCAAATGATGGGCTAGCAGCACGCAGTAGTCTTAACTCCTTGGACCAGTATCACTACTAAGGAGCTTGTTTTGACTTGTGCATGCTGTTTCTGATCTTTAGACTGTGTTTTTGTGTGTGTGTGCCTGCACATCTGTATGTGCATCTATGGGAGTGAGAGAGATTATCATAACAGAAACATGTGTTAAAGTAATGAGCAGCTTGATGGCTAAGCTCAACTGTAGGGAAGCTTATACTTTACTGTCCTCAATATTTCTTCACTCAGTGGGATTTATTTTATTAATTTTGAACAAAAGCACTTGGCACCAAATAAGCCAGCTAAAGGGTAAGCAAACAGAAATGACTGAAAAATTATATAGGGGCAAAGGATTCTGCAATGTTGGTCAAGCTCCGTCCTGAAACGAGCATGTACCACTGATGTAATGGGGTCTGAGGAGAGCTTCTGAGGGCAGGACTCATCCCTGTGTCGAAATCAGTGATCTGAGAGAGGGAAACCAGACACCACAGTGTAAACAGAGCACTGCAGGTTAGCAAGGCTTTCTTAAACAAATGTACGCTAACTTTTTCTACTTACATAAATGATCTGGTCCTTTCAGCACGAGGCGAACTTGCCTGCTTCCATAGGGAATAGCAACCACTGTATCATCCACTGCGGGAAGGCAAAAATGCATGGAGTAAATAAGCAAAGAAATTCCAATCTGTTTTCAAATAAGCAGTGAAATAGATGCTTATAAGGCAGTCAAAAGAAAAGCCTGGACCAATTTTGGACCCATTAAATGACCCCTATGAATTATGAGATAATATTAAAAATCTGAAAAAATAACTTGCAAATGTGGTAAGAACCTTCTACTTAGAAGAACCCAAACCTATCGATATGCTTTATTTTCAACTCCTTCACAACCCTTTCTGGATTTCACAAGTAACTAATAGCTTTCTATTTCTCCACAACTCCACTTAAACCTCTTCCGAGTCTTTTGAATTGGTGTTTGTGGTGAAGTAGACAAGCATAAGCTTATTCTAATGTTTATCCAGAACAGCCCATTCCTTCACTTGGCTCCTTCCCAGTTGAACACTACAGCTTCTCCAAGACCCTGTCCATGCTATGTGATGATCTCCCACTGCCCTTAGGCATGCTGTCCATTTCACACCTTTTATTTCATTGACTAGAAGTGCTGTAATTCTGCTTCCCTTTCCACACCACTAACAGAAAGCCCCCAGAAAAGGAGAAGCCCATTAGACTGTCATGCAAACAGGTGTTAGAGCAGGATCTTGCACCTATGAAGCCCTTGGAAGCTTTGCCAACTGGATTTAATCTGAGGTGTGAATTAGCATGTAGGTTACAGGCTGCTGTCAAAGTTAGTTAGGTCAGCATGTCTAAAGAGGCAGAAACCTAAGTAATGTCCTGAAGGGAAACAGGAAGGAAAAGTGTGGAAAGATGATAGAAAATGCTCCCAACTCTATTCCAGGGTTGTGGAGTGGGTGCCCAGAGAATGCTGACCTGGACTAACCAGCAAGCCTAGGTTCTTTATTCACCTTTCCCTGTTCTTTCTGCCTCCTTCTCCTATAACTAGAAGTCAGGAAAGAAGAAGTATGCATGTCTAACAGGAGGGGTTTTTTGAAAGGTGGTAGACATGACAGGAACGAAGCCCCTTTCACTATCTGTTTATCAGAACTGTTCACATCTGTATCATAAAATGCCTGCTAGCAAGAATTATAGCTATGGCCTCAAAGCAATGTGTTGCTTTGTCAGGTAAGGCTAACTCAGCTCATGAAAGCATATAATCTTTCATCCAAACATATGAGCTGGGTCCTTAAGTTTCTGACCAGACTAAACTGGGAAAAATGCTCCAGCCTAGCCAAATCAGGATTCTCAGTTAGCAGCAAAATAGTTACTAAAGAGGCAACAGAAAGAGGGAAAGCTACAAGAAAGGGGGACTTCTTTTAAACAACACATTCATTCATCCAAACCTATAATATCTCAAAAATGTGAAGTAGAGCACTTTTGAATTTTAAATTCAGTCATGTGTCACAGGAGTTTCTGACACTCTTATATTGTAGAGCTTTATGGAATGAAAAATCCATGCTTTTGTGGCCTCCTAATATCCCAGAAATCAGAGGGCAAATGTAGGCAATCTGATAAATCTCTGAGTATCATGAGACTTGCATGGAGATGAAGCCTATTTATGCACCCAGGCTCTTCTGAACATTGTCTCTGTTTTCAAAATCTGATTTGATACGTTTCCTTAGCCTATCAAAAAATTTCAGTGTCTCCTAAGACTTCTGTAACACTGGGGTTAAACTCTATTCGACACATATTCTGCTTATACATATCTCTGATATCACATTAATTAGCAAAGATGATAGCTTTCATTTTTATACAGAATTCAAGTTTTCTATTTGAAAAGACAAATATTCAAGTCTTACAAAATTCATTAATATTGGTATTCTAATGCTGATTTTATCGGTATCATTCTGGTACTCATACTCAAGATACTCAATAGGATAAATACCTTTTATCCATGTGGGGGAGGAAAATGTATGAGTATGACTTATCATTTTGCTACATATACATCACGTTTATTGGAATGAGTCTGGGAAAACAATACCTTCAATTTTTCAAAAAATATTAATGGTCTTCTTACAAGTCTTACTTAAAAACAGTCCCATGTAATTATTATATTTGACTGTCTCTATGTTATGAGCTCTGTGCTGGAGAGCTAACAAATCACTGATATGTCACAAAAAAATCAGACAGTTTAAAGATCATGCAAGCTTATATATCTCATATTCTTAGCATGTCTCTTCTGCCCCAGGGTATTGCTAGGGCTATATTTCACCTGATTTTGTCATTGCTGTCCATCTGAAATCCTAGCATGCTTTATATGAAATGCAAAGCTCAGTAGGTTTTATGCTTATCACAGTGCTTCCTGCTTTCACAAAGCAGAAGCAGTAGGGACTGAAGGATAATTTCCTGAGGTTAACAGTGATAAGAAGGAGACATTTCCTGTGAAGAGACATTTGAAATGCATGGTAGTATTTAGTCACAGCTCCCTCCAATATGCAGACATGAAGATTGTGGAGCAGCTGTGTGGAGTATTCTGAGGAAAAGGCACAAAGCGTGTTAACAGGCAGTTGGTTTTCTCCAGAGAAGATGCATAGAGAGGCAAGGAAGAGCCCCAGCTGAGAGGACAGTGGCCCAGGGCTGTGAAGAAATTGCAGGCATTTAGGCAGAGGTTATATGTCAGGTACATACATCAGATTCCTGTGAGAGATCAGTTTCTTCTGGTTTTGGATTTTGAATTTGGATTTTGTCCAAATAGTCTAACTGTCAGGTCTCATGATGA
Source organism: Elanus axillaris (assembly GCA_026212715.1). Classification (NCBI taxonomy): domain Eukaryota; kingdom Metazoa; phylum Chordata; class Aves; order Accipitriformes; family Accipitridae; genus Elanus; species Elanus axillaris. The sequence continues at coordinate 46,854,051 of JANZLQ010000079.1, forward strand.
AAAATGGAGCCGCTTCTATTTCCCCATTATTATTGATATTCAGTGGAAACCTGGAACTGCATCTGTTTTTGACAGATGAGGCAAGAGTAATCAGATAAGTATCTATTCTGCCTTAGCATAGCAATTTCTGCAAATCTCTTTTAAAAGTAACCTACTTCACTAGTAGATGTCAATCCTTTTTTAGAGAAACACTAATTTTGCACAAGGTGATCAGCAGAATTCATCCACCACTTGTGGGATCAACTCTTCAGCTCCTTGGTGAATACAAAGAAGCCTGTTTAAATACAGCTCATCTCTATAGGAAGGTATATACACTCTTTCCAAAAGGAGATATTATAAAAAAGAGAAAGATTCATTTTCTGTAGACTTAGAAAGATTGAACCACTTAAGCTTAGGATTAGGAGGAAAGAATATTTCTGGAATGAACAAAGTTTTTTGTAGGTTTGGGGTTTTTCTGTTGGGTTTTTTTTGTGTTGTTTTTTTAAATACAAACAAGAGCATAAACACAGTTGCTTCATTTTTCATTAAAATGTAGGAGAGAATTCAGCATCACATTGCCTCCTATGCTGCTATGCTTCTGTTTCTGAGGCCACTGGGAGATGTATGCTACCCCTATAAATACTGGGGAATCTGTCCCCGTAGCAAGTGCTAAGTGTTTAAAAGCTCTATGAATTTCTTTTTAGTACTATCCTTCTCCTATGCCTCTGCATGATATAAACACCATGGAGAAGGGAACTGCATATGAGCACCAAGAGAAAATGAATTCACTTTGATGAGCTCAAGACTGTGTCTGGTGTGGTTTTGAGATATAAAAAACTTTAGAAACTATTGGGACAGCACTGGAATAAGGGTCACTGTACAACTTCCCTAGCACAGTCCTCAGAATTGAATGCTGTGCTCTGTTAGGCAAATAAAAATCCCAAGTAAGCCCACAGAACACTTCTGCTGATATCTGGTCACTGCTGCACAATGCCCCTTCTGATTTTTCTTATATTGTGTGGCAGTCTGGCTCACATAGGCTTTTAATGCCTTGTTCATACCATGGACAAAATAAACATTATTCTTGAGAATCAAGGATTATTTTATAGAGATAACTTGGAATTAAGCTATTGACTAGCCAAAGGTAATCCAGTCATTTCAGCACATAAAGCATGCCCTGATCCCAGATATGCTTACGTAGATAAGTTTAGAGTAGCTAATAAAGAAGATGCTGACATAAACATAGTGCCAAAGTGACAGGTATTTAGACAACGCTGAGGAGAATAAAGGCAGAAAATAAACACAGAATAGACTTCTTAAAGCTTTTCAACTTTTAAAATCTCAAATTTTCACAGCATGTACCTAAATCATTTGGGAACAAACCTCAAAAAGAATTCATATTAATTCACGTGAAGAAGATCCATAAGTGTGCCTTTACAATTGTAAAAAGCCAATTTAAAGGAGCACTAACTTTTGATACATTTGAAATTCATACTGTATTGTGTAACAACGTGTATGTCTACAGCAGGGGAGAGAATAATCACACATGGTTTATACAGCATGCATACAAAATCTGATTATCTACTTCAGTCCTGTATAACAAGGATTTGCACCCATGGTCCATCCTGAACAATCCATTCTCTAACTTTTTTTTTAACATTTATCTTACTCTAAGACTGTGCTCTCTGTCATCTGCTCTTCTACCTATAGTATTCTTTATATTTAACAGCAAACCAAGTGGAGTAGGGATTTCATGTTATTAACATTTTCATACTGTGCATAATATATCAGTGTGTTTATCCTCAGTAGAAAAGAGATGAGCACCTTTTTACCACAAAGCAACTGAAAAACAGTGAATTACACCTACAGGAAAAGATATTTGCCAAAAAAGTTCATAAATACTCTCATGTCTCAAGTAGCCTAGAGATTTCTGAATTTGTTTATGCACGTTGCAGAAACAGCAACAGTGAGGCGAAATTCCATTCCTAAATCTTTGTGAATTATCTCCTTTGCCCTCTAATGTGCAGTTCTGCCTCAGCAATGGAACTCTTATGAGGATTACTCCTTTCCTTACTTCATATAAACCAGTTTTTCTTTCTTTCTTTCTCTTTCTTTCTTCCTTTCTTTCATTTTCTTTCCTTCTCCCTTTGTTCCTCATTTTGTTCCTTTGTTTGTTTCTTCCTGCTTTCCATCCTCCTCTCTCTCCCCATCTTCTTTCCTTCCTTCCTTTCCTTCCCTCCCTCCTTCCTTCCTTCTTTCCTTCTCTTTCTCTTTCTTCTAGTCTTTCCCTCTCAGTTAGCAAACACAGACCCAGAGGTGCACCGTGCTAGCTACTGCCCTATTTGCTGTGCTCCACACCTAAGCAGTTATTCTCTGACAGAGAAAAGCTTTTGTAAAAAGCACCTCTCACTGCTCCTCATAGAAACCCAATGTTACCTATACAGGAATCCCGAAGAGTACACACAGAGTCTTCAGCAGATATTACACAGCTATTTGAATCTTTTAGGTCATGTGCTATTCCACACTGGTAAAAGTGCTCCAGAATGGTAGAGCTGGTCTGATTAAACTCTAATGCTACTGAGTATGGCTGGGGGCAGGTTTGTAGGCTCGTACACATTATGATTCCTTAGGTATATCTGCATAGGCATGAAAGTACACCTACCATTTTACCCTTCCTTCATACTGACCAGACATGTGCTACCTCTCATCCCCAAACTTTCATAGCTCCATCTATGGTGCTGTAACCAGGCTGGAAAGCCCACCTGGAGTCCAGGATAAACGAGCTCTGTCACCGGGGCATGCTAATGGTCCTTTACCACTCTGAGTTGAAGCTGCCTCAGACAGTGTGTGGAAAAGCCCACATCGGTCCATACCCATCCATGTAGGCACCTCCTGATGACTTAGGCCCCTCAGTCCGTGGACTCAGCCTGCAGGCAGCCATGCTGCAGGTGTCGGGCTGGGAGGGAGCACTGTGACAGGTCGCCCCACCCCAGCCCCCAGGACCCCCCCGCGGTACAGCAGCATAAAGCACTCTGTTCAGAGCAGTGCGGACTGTGTCCTATGCCGAGCCAGCTAATACCACCACAGCAGTATGGCTAGAGCCAGCTCTTCTTGTTCTCCCTCTTCTCCCAAGCAACTAGCTAGCTGAGATGGGGAATATACTAGCGACCCCTTTCCACAATCCTTCGTCCACCCCCACAGCCAGAGCTGTAGCCTGAGCAAGCCTGATTTAACCCAAGAGGGAGAAATTGTGGGGATAACCAGACTGACCACGATCATTCAACTGCCTGAGAAAGAGTGGGGTGAAATCTAGCTTGCGAACCACACATATTTCACCAAGAGGGGAAGATGGCACTTTACCAAAAGGGGCAGCTTACGTTTATTTGCTGAGAGCTGGGATTTATACTGGCCTCGAACCAGCCGGCAGGTGGACCCGTCGCCATTGCAGACCCCACAGTTATCTTCCTTGACAGCGCTTCCCAGCTGGCGGTCACAGCCAACGATCTGGCAAGAAAAAGAGATGTGCAGTTCAACGTGATCACCTACTGACTGACTGCTCGATCCATCTCTGCAACTAATTACTGCCAAATTTCTCTCTCAGCATCTCTAGAGGGCCATAAAGTACCTTAACAACGAGAGAGGCTGCACAAATCTGGCTGGGAGTTTGAACTGAATTCAGACGTGAGATAGTGAGCAGGTTAGTACTCAATGGCTTTTGCAGTCCAGAGAAAGAAAAGGCTATTGTTGGAGGTTGTTTGTTTAGGGCATTGTGAACTTTTCTTGGTCAGAGGCCTATCAGAAATTACACTTTCTAGAGTTTCACAAAGAAAAATGCCTGAAATAATAGATAAGAAGACAGATAGGAAGCAGACAGATAGATAAAAGTAAAGAGCAGCACAGATAAATAGTAACATGGCTGAGATCTCAGTGAAATTTTACCTGCTATGCAATTGGGAAAACCATGTGGTTTTAATTATGTTTAACAATAATCCCATTCCACACTATCAATGCCTGTGTTCAGACATTGTTAAAGATCTGATAAAGAAGGAGGGAATGGTTAAAACAAAAGAACTGAGAGTCAGAAATGCAGTTACCCACTCTGAAACTGGCTTTATGCTTACGTGCAAATAGTTTGGTTCAAAATTCTAAAAGTTGAATAGATAAACTAGGCTTCTCAGTTTGCAAAAAACCTGTAGCTCCCAGGACAATCAAATATAAATGTATAATTAAACACATTTAAAATTAGATAAATTAAATATAAATTTATTTAGCACAGTGCTAATGTCAGCTTTTTTTTGAACTTTAAATTCTGTATTCAAGTTATGAATTTTGCACATAAATAATTAAGAAATAATTAAATAAATAAGAAATTAAGCAAGTCCATACAGTGTTATAATTATCTTCATACATACTAGAAAATGAAAGACCTTCTAGCATTCTGGCATGCAAAGTAAGCAATGAAAAAAAATTTCTGTATAAATTCTACTTCTGACGAGTTTGTGTTAAGACTCTTAGCCAATCAAAGAGTATATATAAAGACAGGGAATTTTAAATAAAGTACTTATCTCAGCCTTAAATTTTCCTGCATCTGTGAGTCTCACTTAAATCAGAGAGCTGGGTTCTAGAAGCTGATAAGAACATACAGGGCACTTATCATCCAGGCTCATGAAGCTACATGTGTAACTTGCCCACTTAAGCATTCAGACTAACATTTCTTATTTAAGCAAATCTATGTGTGCAGAATTGCAGATCTCTGCTAGGGTGAGATGTACTTCTGGGTTTGACACTTTCTCTTCACTTGCCTGTGAAAATGCAGGCTTAGGTTAATATCTAGTATTTGCTTTCAAAAATTCAATTCCCATTTCTAACATCATTATTTTACTAGTGCACAATAGCAGTTTTCTTCATTATCTGTCATACTGATAGTATAAATAATTTAATTTAAATCATTATAGGTTTAGATTCAGGCTTGATGAAAGCTATCTTCAAATTTCTTCGGCTTTACCCACTTCTACTGGGTCACAACTGTGTCAGTCTCCTGTGCTTCTGCATTATATTACAATGTCTCCAGGGGAATTAATGAGGGCTAATGGAGTAACAGTCATGCATAAATGATACCTTTCCCTGAAAACCTAGTCATACCAAGAGTGCAAGCAACATTTTATCACATTAGAAACACCATGACAAATAATGGTTATATAGCTGAAGCAAAGTTAAGATTATCTTGATTGTGACTACTCCATACAAAGCTTCCAAGTACAGATATATATAAATTATATCAGTGATATCATGTAAGATTTAGGTATATTTTTTTCTGAATAGGAATATCCCTACAGGAGCTGAACCACCTTTGATCTATGCAAATTTGTTTGCTTTAACTTTCTTGAATCTCTGTATAGACAAATGTGAAAAAAATCACTTGCATGATCTGAAAACTCTGTGACATAATGCCTACAAAACAGATGAATTTCCTTCAAGCACATTACAGCTCACTAGCACCCACAGTGAGAAGGGTCCTGCTGAGGAAGCCAGATATCAGAAGAAAGGCCAGAATTCCTTTCCATATCTGCTCATAGCATATTTTATATTTACTGAATGGTTCAGTCTACAGTGGTATCCAAATCTGTATGCTTTCACCTATTTTGAAACGAACACGTGAACTGCCTGGATGTGAAAAGGGCTGGATCTTAAATCCAGGTAGGAGGCAACCAATTTCAAAATCAACCTTCACTACTTTAAAGCCTTTTTAACTTCATGAATCATCAGCTCAGACGTTGCCATGGGCTGTACTCTGATTAAAGTTAATTTATAAATTAAGCAATTTGGAGCTAAGTCACAACATGTAGAGGAAACTGCCACGAAAATCTCAGGTGTGAAAGGAAGTTATATTGAGGTTCATTGTTCTTTTTGAGATGGACACCATTGCCAGTGTATAGCATAAAACCAATCATTTTTCTGAAATGCCATATTTCAGATAGAAGTAGGAGCAAAATGGAGACCTCTTGTGAACACCAAAAATTATGTGGTGTGTACAAAATGTGTTTTAGTCTTCCTGTACTTGGTAGTCTCTCAGATAACTTGATGTTATTAGATATTTTGATGAAATTAAATAAATTTCCTATTTCTCCCCAAGGTTTCTGCATAGCTTTTTGCTGTAGTCTGTTAGATTATCTGTTTTAATAGATATCCAGAGCTCTGGAAATATGTATGAAATTTTCATTAAAAACCCTTATGAGTGATTAACTAATGCCTTAAATAAAAAATGTTCAAAGTTCACCGCTTTCCCCATCCCCCCTTCACTACCTAGGGAAGTCCTTCTTCCATCTTTTGGAGGTAATTACATTCAGTAAAAAGTTGGTAGTGTTCGCAATGGAGTCACCGATGCTTTAAAATGAAAAACACTACTCCAGATCTCTTACATTACTTTTTAGTAGCTCTTACATGAAAACATTAGCTAGGTTGGACTCTTATGAAAGCAAAAGATCAGGCAAGGAATATTAAAGTGCTCCTGAAAAAAATACACAATTAATGAGAACTGTAACTTTTGTCTCTGAGCAGAAGAAACATAGGTTTGGCTGAGTTCAGATGACAATATGTCATTTCCATAATATTATTTTCACTCTCCATCCAGGCTGTAGAGAACGCACTGCAAAAGATGAAGGTATGGGTGAAAATATGTCACCATCCTCCCAGAAATCTGCAGAGGGTTAGCAGGGACCAGGAGAAGTAGATCCACTTAGGCTGCAGAGCTAGAAAAGCCCGTCGAGACAGTGACCTATGGACATACTCATCTGACTAGGGGTGGTTGAGGACTCATCATAAAAATAAGCACTACAGGAGATCAGCTTGTTAGGCAAAGGAGTGAATAGGGATATTGTACCTCTAATCTACAGCTCAGAGCAATGGTTTGGTGGATACAATTCAAAACAAAATACTGGCACTTTTGAATCAGAGGTCTGGGGAATATTTCATTCTCTGAAAAGCTTTGAAATGTCAAATCGTCTTGGTTTGAAACTAGAACCAATGTTGAAATTCTGAAGTTTCTGTGGGATGGAAACTTCCTTTTCCAATGCATTCTAGTCCTGATCTTAATATATCCTGGGGGGTTTAGGGAGATGAAGCCTTTTTCAATCCATAAAGCACTGGGAAGGAAGCCCCCACCAGGAATGAAAATGGATTACTGCAACAAGTTATGCCTGGAAATGTTCTGAAGTAAGCAGTTTTCATACTCATTTCTATTACATGTTAAGCTTCCTCCCCTTAAAGCAGGGTAATGAAGCACAGACTTTCCACACTGAAATCTTTTGAGTTTCAAATTGCTGAAGTGCGGTCAGAGGCTTGAACTGCAGATTGTTACTGCAAAAAATGTCAGAAGCAGCTCCATTAAGTTCCCTGACAATCTAATCCAAACCCCATTAAAATCAAGAAAATGCACTTATAAGTTCAATAGATTTGGATGAAGCTCTTGCATATTTCTAAAGGTGTTCCTATGAAGCTCATTGCTATTGTGGTTAAGTGCCCTTATAGCAGTAAAGGCAGATCACACAGAGCTCTGGAGGTCTCTCAGGATACGGAAGATGTCAGCCATGCAGTACCAGCGTGAGGAAATCACAGGTGAGTACCAACTCCTTACCCAGTTCTTTACAACCTCTAGAGTGAGCTGATTTTTTATTCTTCTTATGAGTTTAGCATAAAGAAGTTAGCAACAAAAAAACCAGAATAATAACAGCTAATCCCTAGCTGGCCGAGCCTGTATTGTTTTCTGGCATGAGATACCACAGTTCTGCTCAGAGGTAAAGATTCCATATTACATTTTAGGCTGAAGTCCCATACTTCATGCTGAGTTTGATTCTCCCCCCAACTCCCACTTTTACTCCACTGACAGTCAGTGAGTTGGCAAAACAGAAAAACAAGGATATTCCTGAATCTGAGATACATTAATAAAGTAAGTTTTACAGGACACTGCAAGTAATAAGATGCTCATCAAGTTAGCAGAGCAACTGCTCACGTACAGTTAAAGGCATCGGGCTGAAAGTTCGACAACAGGAGTTGGAACTAACTTGCTGAGTGCGTGCACGAATGTTATGTGTGTATGAGTTCCCCTTGTGGACTTGAACTCTGGCTCAGTTTAGCAGATTTTTCCAGAAATAAAACCGGACCAGCAGTGACAGGTTCTGCTCCAGCCCTGCTAGCCTGGAAATGCCCTGAAGTAAGAAGTTTTCATAATAATTTCTATTTAGTATTAAGAAACTCTGGGCAGGAAATAATGTAATAAAGCAAGATTGCAAATCTAGCCAATTATAAATAAATCTCTCTGTTTTTCAAAGGGCATGTCTGCAGTTCAAACACAAGAAGTTCTGAGAATCCGAGAAAAACAAAGTTGCCCTTCACATGGATACTAATGTGGGGCTCAGTCTGAGACTTGTGTTGATTGTCACTGCTCAGCTGAAGAAAGTTTTGGATCAGAGCCACTGTTTCAACCGGGTCCAAAATCCTGTTTTACAATCAAGATGAAGAGTTGTTGTACTCTTTAAACTATTGTGGAGAGAACAAGCTCCAGGCTGTACTGCAAATTGGAACTGGACTGGTGTCTGTGATACAGGGTGTCGCAACCCCTGCCAAAGTAATATCTGCCCTTCAGTTCACTGATACCTTATGATGACAGTTCGCAGCCTCAGCATTTTTCTGGCACAGCCTGCCAACATTATCCAGTGACAGGCAATCTTGTGCTGCACCAAGTACCAGGCAGGATCCTCCTATGTCCCAAGGAATTTAGGTGCAAGCACACCACAATCAGCAACTATAATGGAAGGCTGTAAGATGATTTTCACAATGGCAAGGCAATTTGTAACTGTACTAGTAACAGTAGGCCAAGTGACAGGTGCAATCAGTGCAGTCACTAAACACAATTTGCAACTGTTCAGGCAGTGTAAAAAATTTTCAATCACTGATCAGTAGCCAAATTGTTAAATATAACCAGTGGAGTGACTGAGATCCACCTTCCAATACACTAAGCGTCTGGCTGGCCAGCTCAGTGATTTGGTGTTGCTTGTTGCCTTATCTGCCGTTGATCCACTGGAAGCGATTTGCAGGTCCTGCTTGGTATCAGCCCTGCATTCCCAGCTAGCCAGGCTTCTCTGCTATTACTATTTTTAAACTCAGACCAAGACCCTCATGGAGCCTTAACTAACCAGCATGGCAGACACAATATAACGACAATCAGTGGTTTAGTCAAAGCTCTAGAAGCAAACGGCAGACACCCAGCAGCAGAAGGAACTGAAAAGAAATTCCTATTTCTCAGGTTTCCCTTAGGGAAAAGAATAAAAGTAACCTCATTCTGAAACCACCTCTGATTTAAAAAGAAGTAATTAAATCAATTTAAAAGCTACAACTTCTGTATGAGGATTTATAGATGCATTAAAATCTTGGATGTGGGAAAAAGACAACTCCTATCCTTATATGCAAACTTCATTAGAAGGAATATTCCTACATAAAAAAGATTGATTTTTTCAGGTTCAGTCACACATAGCCAACCAATTTATTTTGTAGGCCAACACAGGAGAGCCCACAGATGTGGAAAAGAAGCCATACCTAGTTCATTCTTTGATGATACAGAAATCCAGATGCTGCCATTCTGTAAGGAGCAACATTTAAACAGAATTAAGTTCCAAGAGTTTACAAAGAGATGACAGAAGAAAGAAAAGATTATGATTATTTTGATTACTCATATTTGCATATCCATTTCATTCACACTTTTCTTTGGTTTTGGCTGGATTTTGGTTCACATGTCCATATTCTGCCAGAGTAAGAATCGGTTTCTGCTTTATTCTTGCTTGCTTGTGCTCTTATTGATGGAGGAGAACAAAAACCCCTAACTTCTTTTAGTCAGTGCTCTATAGCAGGTTGTTATTGAAATGCTTGATTTTCTCTAAAAGAATTGCACATAATTTCTGGATAGGTAGCTACTTTAGCATCTTCAGGGGAAAGATTTGCCAGGTTTTGTAGAAGATAAAACTACTGCAACAGAAGGTGACTGAAAAGGCAGTCAAAACTCACCAAGGCAGCTCTCCTTCATCTTCCTCAGAACAATGTACTTGAGAAACCGAAAGTAAATTCAGCGATGTCTGCCCTTTGGACCCATTCTCTTCTCCTAGACTATGAATTACTAAACTGTAGAAGCATTTAATTGGCACTTGTGACACATTACATTTGATTGTGATCCTTTCTTTGCTCTGGTGACTTCATGACATGCTTGATATTGCCACTCAGACTTCTCTTCTGTTGGGTGTACAAGTTTCCTTCTCTCAGACAGGCTTCTCTTGTTGACAGGAGCCTGTCCTCTGTCAGCTGGATCAATGAGGATCCAGCTGCAGTGCTTTGCTACTAACAGTGTCAGCACAGACTTTCTCATGCTTCAGGCAGTCACATAATCTGTGTTATCAAGGAAGAGCCTTCACCCACAGTTCAAATACTTGAGAGAGACTGCGTGTCCCCAAGCCACTGCTGAAACTGCTTAGTCTATATGGTATTGCAACCTGCTGCTCAGTGTGTAAGAGGAGTGCATGCAAGCTCTATGAGAAGACACTTGGGATGACAGAGGGAACTAGCTAAAATGCCTGTAGCCCCCCTGTCCTGGATCTTCACAGTAACTGGAAGCCTTGCCACAGTCTTCAGTGAGAACCACCCAACTGTTTTGGTGGGGACTTTCCAAACTGCCCAGCCAGTGTGGACATACTGCCATCTTCACACAGCACTAAACTCTCTCTGCCACTCTACACACCTCAGGCTTTTAGGTGTGCTAAGGAACAACATGGACACAGATGACTTCTAGTAACTGTAAAAGAACTCTCAGGAGTCTCCAAACTGCTCTTTTGAATTTCTTCTTTTTGCTATGCCCCCCAATTACAATGTGCTTCCCCCCCCCAGCAAAGGGAGGTGCTCTGTGTGCTGCTGGTCAAAGACATGCCCACAGTAGACAATTTGTCTGCTTGGGAGTAACAGCAGGTATTGTTTCTGCTGAAAGACTAGAACAAAATATCTCTGCAGTGGTGCCAGTCTCTGTTGGACCATAAAGTGGAAAACTGATAGCTCAGGGCAGGGGAGTGGAGTTCTAATAATGCAAATGCAGATTCTTTCACACAATAAACATATCCCCATTTCCTTGGCAGTCTCTGCCATGAAAATGTTGTTACCTGGCACAATGATAGCAATTTAAGCATTTGACTATTATACTTATGAGTCATTATGTTCTCCACCCGACTGCTTTCAGTATGCTGGAAAGATGTCATGCCGGGGCAAAAGCTACTTCTTTCATCACAGAACAATGATACTCGTCAACAAGAAAACAAAATTAAGATTTGTTAACTACAGAACATGAGGTAGATGAGGATGGTGAGTATTAGACAAAAAGTTCAAACAGCAGTTCAGCTGTTCAGCCTGACACAGTTCAAAAGCACGTGACCATCAGAAATCAAGAATTCAGTACTTTCTGGAATATTATCTCCCCAGAAAGCATCTAGGTTTCAATACACTCTAAAAAAAGATGGATTCATTTTGAGCACTTAGGCCCAGGAGCTCGGTGCAGACATTGGAATCTGAAGCCATTATAATCATCATGCTAAAAGGCTGGGCTAAATTGAAAGACAGCTTAGAACTGATCTTGTTATAATGCCTTCTATATGTCTGAGGAAAAATAGCCACCCTCTTGCCTAAATAATAGGCAAGTCATTATTATACCTTTTGCATTTTTCTTCCGGAGTTTTACAGATCAAAAAAGAAAAAAAAAAAAGACAGCTACAAAAAGCAGCCAGAAATAGCTGAACTACAGGAGACTGAAATCCCAGCAACATGTAAATACCTAGATGTTTTTTCCCCAATGCTTTGCTTTGTTTTAACCTGACTTCTGTCATAGCCTTGGCAGAAGAAAAAGATCATTAATGAAAGCTGTCATGGGGGACTGAATGCCTCTGAAAATGAATACACACTGGTAGAAACACAAATGATGCCTGTTTATAGAGAATTAATGGAACAAAAGCCATTCATTTCTCTACTTTGCCATCAAACAGGCAAATGACAGGCACTTGCAGTCCTCATTTGAATGTAAAACAGCAACACAGGTAAAAAATCTGTGTCTGGGAATTATTGTCTCTTAGAGTTTTCACAGTGAGATAATATGCCAAATTAAAGTGCAGAAAAATGGGATCTTATTGAAATAAACATGTGATCCCCAGTGTCACTGGTAGCAAGCATGGATGACAACAGTTTCTAATGTTAGAGCAATGAGTGTAGAAGGATGGAAAAATGCAGGCCATTTACTTCCTGGGGTTCAGAAAGGGTGGGGAAGACTCCTGGCCCTCTCCTTACACAAAACTGAAGTTGACTTTAAGGGTCTGAGGAGGGCATGCGGAGAAACCAGGGCCCAAGCTAAGGAATGACTAGCAATGACTGTGGGCCTAGGTGCCAATTTTTGCAGCAGTGCCCTAGGCACATCCCACAGGGACAGTCGTGGTCCAAGGCAGTTTCATGAGCTTTTGAGAGCCTGCTGATGTGACCACCTAATCTATGTTCTTTAAAATCCGTATTTTACTTGTATCAAGCAGGTTTACTGTGCCCATGGGTGCAACATCCATGCACCAAACACACTGAATTCACTGTTAAGTGATGCTGTTATCCTGATTAGCTCTGTATTTTCGGCTGAGCTGGGAATAGGAAAGGATCCATGCAACAACACTTTGTAGATGGAAGGGAGAAACTATCCACCCTGAAATCTTGACAGACAGGCAATATAGCACAGTCATCTATTTAAAGAAGAGAAGATTTTTCCGCTCTTCTGATTTTATGCACCAGCCAGTGTAGCCTCTGTCTCTGATGAACAAAAATTAGAACCACATACATGTATATATAGCCATTTAAGTATGTGTATATATAGAACATAATAATTTGGGAACTATACAGTGGGAAAAACTATTTCACAAAATGTATCTTCACTGCAGAAAAGTCTGCAAAAACGTCTGCAAAGTACGATATGGGAAAAGATCAGGTGTCTAAGTTTTAAACTGCTGTATAATGATAGATGTTCCTATTTATCACATTTTTGTGTTTTTATGTTATTATTTCAACTATTAAATCTCCAAACCCTACGACACAAAGCAGCATATGATCATCCAGAAGATAATTTTCCCCTTACATTAAAAATATTTTTAGAATTGGTGAATCTCAATTCACAATCAATTTATTTGCCTATCACAGATTTGTAACAGCAAATAAGTAACATCAAAATAGTAAGCAACAGTACTTAATGCTAATATTTGAAACAAATACTTTTCATTTGTGAAGAAGCTGTATGAAACTATCCTCAATACACTTCTGGCAAAATATTCTTAACCCAGTACATTCACTGCCTCAGTTCCAGATGAATGATATCTTCGGAATTTCAACTGAGTTTTGTTGGCTACAAGTCTATTGCAATGCTGACTTCAAAAATAAAAAAGCCGTAGCAAGCCATTGCACTTTATTACACCGTCTTTTCTAATGTTTTTAAAATCAGTGATTTTCAGCCTGTGTCCATAGTATACTGGGATCCATAGACTGACCACTTTTGTTAAAGGTACTTTTCACTGTCTGTGAAAGGTAACTAAGGAAACTAAGCTTGTGGACAGATAACTTGAATTCACTGTGCAGGAAAAAGTCTCAGGAATCAATAAATCAGAGAAGTTAAAGACTAACTCCCATAGCATTTGGTAGTAGATATGTAAAGAAGAGTTTAATACTATCACAAATAGTAGAAATTAAGATAAGCATTTCTGTGATGCAGCTCTTTTTAACCAACAACCTGTAAAATTGGAAGAATGTAATGCAGAAAGATGGGTAGTTTGGGGAGAAGAAACAAAAGTGCTTTTCTAATCCTGAACAATCATTTTGTATAGCCTTCTTAGAAATGACCAGCTTTTTTATCAGTGGATCTAATCCTGCTATTAGAGCTATAATATGATTTATTCTGTTATTCCATCATATAGATAAAATAATTTCATGGTCTTTAATAAAAACAACAACAACAGTATTATTATTAACAACAACAACAACAACAATAATAATAATACAATTAGGATCCGAGTTGTTTCTTCAACAGCAGGACAGTCTGAGACTGCTGTAAAATTATTCCACATTTATGTTGAAATAACAGAAAGCAAAAGTAGACCTCTTTTACCTTGATTCTTTGGAGAAATTTGAAGGAGTCAATAGGTCTTATACACCCACATGTGTAAGAAACCAGTTGGTGTTTAACACATCCCAGACATACATCTCATCAATTTCTAGGGCTAGTAAGACTGTATTTGACTCTTTAATAGGTACCATTCAACTAAAAGTTGCTATTAATTGTAGTATCATTCCTTTTTTTCAGGTTTTTGCAATAAAATTTACACTATCTTTGAGAGTCAGTGGCTACACTTTTTGCCTTTGATGGGAGACCTTACATAGTTGCATCCTTTCAGCAGTTAGCTAAAAGTGTTCTGGTTATGGACATTTTCCATGTCTAACCCTTCAATATGAAAATTACATAGTCTATCAAGATTTTTCACAGAGAAGGACTCCTATTGTCCTGTGCTGTGGCTGAAACATTTAAAGACCTGAAATTACACACTTTACTATGGCTTGTATTGCAGGCCAAAAAAAAAAAAAAAAAAAAAGAAAAGAAAAACCCCCAAAAAAGAAAGAAAGAGAAGTGTGTGAAAAGAGTAAATGCCTGTGATAATAGAAGGGAAGCAGTGATTCTGCATGGGCAGGAAAACTGCCATATTTTCACTTCCCTGGTTCCTGTGAAGTTGGGATCCTCAGGCTGGGGAAAGGAAAGGATAGCAGAAGAGAAGGGCCACTCCACATGTTTGAGTAAAAAGAGATTGCCCAGACTGCAAGCATCTCACCCATGAATGTGACTTCAGGGAAGCAATACTCATTTACCTCAGGTAAGGATTTGGCTATGATATTGATGGGACCCCATTTTTGGAAACACTGCACAGCATCTTACTGTCTGGACACGTATTTATTAAAAAACATAATAGTTATTTAAAAAAAAAATCCTGATCTGGTGCTATACAGCAACATGCAGATTCTGCCATTAGTCCTGGAGATAGAAGCTTTGGATAATCCTTGATCACCCATACGAGAAAGCAACTCCAACTTTGTTAACTCCAATTGCCATATGCAGAAATTGCTTATACCCTCAAAAATCCAATAATGGATTTAAAGTACAGGATTTTTTTTTTAAAACCAGGGAAAATTAAACTAGAAATTGGAAGTTTTAAAATGTATTGTGCTCTGGATCCCCATTAATTCTATCCATATACACATTCCCTAATGTGGAACATTAAATCCCTATTTCTCTTAATGAGCATTCTGTTGACTTCAGCATGGTGGTTCAAGCTAATTGCATTATACCAATGGCGCATGCTGTATCCTGAAGTAAACTCAAAATAAGATCCAAATATTACATCTGAGAAGAAATGTGTATCTCTTTAGAAAAGGAGAAGAAAAAAGGGACCCAAATAACACAGATGTCCATGCAGAAAGGAATTTAAAATGGTTAGGAGGAACACAATTAGGAAGAAATAAAAGGCATTACAAAAAGAGGTTTTCATCTGAAAAATAGAGTTGCTCAATCTATGTCACCTATGGATTTAAAAATAAAACTCCAGAAAGAAAAAAACAATGCTCAGAAATTAATTCCCATTAATTTCTTAGGCGTTTTACACAAAGAACAATGCCAAGCTATAGCTGATCTCTTCACAGAAGGTAAATACATTTATGTTTACATAATATGGGGAGAAGCAAGACATACACAGCTTGCATGATTCCTGAACTGACACAGTCATGTGTACTGTGTACTACCCTATGCCATGAAGCATGTCTGAATCAGCAACTGCATAACCCCTCCCATACTCTACCTCTGTAAATAAAAATAATTTAAACATATTTTTAAGAATCTCTAACCATAGTCTTCACTGAATAAAAGACTCAGGGATACAGCTTGTTCTACACACAAAGATGGCTTTGCTTGTCCTGAATACAATTAGAAGTATCTTCTGACTTTAACTGGTGGGTGGCAAGCACGTAAAACAAAGACTTCAGCTCAATAACTAGTAACTAAATACTCATAAATATGCCACTAAGCTACTGATAATTCTAAACCTCCAAACAACATGAAAAATGAAGGGATATATATGAGAGAGGGATCTTGTTATGTGCAAATATTGCATCTTGTGAACTAATGCATATTTTCCAATGAGAGTGAAAACCAGCACCATTTAATCAGGAAAAAGTACTGAGGGACACAGAAGGCAATACAACTAACTCTTCATTTCTGCCATTAATAACCTCAGGAACAGCTTGTGAGCACACAACAGGCAGCTGGCTGGCCCAAATCTCCATGCTAAGAAATATCCCTGTGGCTAGTTCAGAGAGCTGACGCTCCACTGGGAAAAACCTACTATGTCTACATAAGCATACACTGATCTTAATGTCACTCCTACTAATTCAGGATTTTTGCAGACTGTAATTGAATAGGCACGCTTATACATTTTATAAAGTGTTCTAGCTGAACGATATTCAACTCCTTCATGATTGCCAACTACTTAGTAAAAAGATCATACCTACGGGTGTAATCAGAACATATGATGAAAAGTCCCTACACTTCTATGTAATAAAGACAACAGTCAAATACTACTTGGATCAATGCAAGCCCACTAGGATGGAGGAGGCTGCTTTCAGTAGTTTTGCTCTGAGCAATCCAGAAAATATACCTCTTCATTCCCAAGATAGTGTAATTACTTCTTGCAAAGTGCCTGTTAACAAATGTAATTCTACTTTTTAATCTTCAGGACCTTAGACTGAATACAAATCTAAGCAGACTGCATTTTCTGCAGTTGTGACAAACCGTGCCTTCATATTGTTACAGCTGTCTGCTGCACTGCCCCACATCACACTGTTTCAGAGACATCTCATGAAAATGTTGTTGAATGCCCAGGATCATTATGATGAACTCTCAAAAACTATTGAGACCTGATTGTTATGTTTAGAGCATATTAACCATTTTAGGTAAGTCATAGCCTGCAGCTACTACTGCAAATGCATAGAAATAATTTCTAAGATCATATTTTGTCTCCTCTGAAATGTACATGCATTCACTCACTATGAGTACAGAAGAAGGTTTATTTACACAAATATTACAGAGCAAGAACGCTCCACTTTGTTCTTCTAATGTTTCCCATTCTTGTAAAAGATCCTTTATAGAAGCTATAGAAAAATGTTGCTTTCAAATAAATTAACTCTGGCGAATTACATACTGTTTACCTTTCTGGACTGCTTAGGTAGTAATAGCTATTGCTGTGATAGTGAAGCAGCTGGTCTCCTAAAGCATACAATTAGGGCAAATCTAGTTATGAACTGTCTAATGCAGTATCTCTACTGTCATAAAGATATGACTAGCTAGCAGGCATGCACTGTGACAAGAATACTTTAAGTTGCTTTAAATTTAATGCACCCCAAAATATAAAATTATTCACTGTGAGGAATTCAGCATGAACATATGTATTGTAATTTTTTTCTTTTGGCCATCCTTAAAAAATGATGCAGTAATTGTAATGTATATGGAAAATGCTGGTGAAGAAACTGAATGCTGAGGATCATGGAAAACATATAGTCATAGTGTTTATGCATTAAAAATTATTCTACCATTCTAGGTTATATAAAGAATGGGTTAGTTTAACTGAAATTCCTTGGGGATACTAGTGCTAGTGTACTTGTCTATTTTTAAAATACTCACCTTACCCACAGAGACAATTAAGAAACAACATCAGTCTTCATAGTTGTAAAGGTTCAGCTACATTCAGCCTTCCAGGAGTAAGAAGTGTCATGAGAATGCAAATGAGTTTGTTTTAGTAGTCGATGCTTATGAGCTCTGGTCCTAAGAAAAGGTTTTCTTGGGAAGGTATGCTTCATATTTGGACCAAAACGAACATCAGCCTGACATAGAGCCTGAGTGCACTGATTCTAATTTCCAGGCCACTATAGGCAGAATACTTTGAATGATTTTCCCATCCAGATTTCTGTGCCTCCAGTTAAGTTTTTAAAAGATTAAAAACCACAAAAGACTGAAATTAGTCTGTCTCATTCAGCAATCTGAAATTTTGAGAAACATGTGCACTCAGCTGAGGTCAAGTAGTCTAGATGATTGCCTTCTTCAGATCACAAATGAGATTAGCCCAGTAACTGCCTACTCTCTTTCATTTACTGCAGGACTGCTTCTAGCTCAGAACAGAAAATCAAAGAGAAAGGAAACAGGTAGGAAACCTTCCAAAGGCACATAAAGTGGCTGAAAATACACTAGAAAGCCAACAACACACCAAGTCTACAAAGGTTTGAAGGAGACTGGGCACTGAACATGAATGCGCACTCAAGCTTTTCTGAGATTCAGGTACACTCAGTACTTAACAGAGATGGCACAAATGTCATCCTCTCCATCAACCTGTAGACTACATTCAGTTCAGAAGACTAAAGTCTGATGTAGATAGGTTCAAAAGAGTAGCAATATATAAATAAAAGCACAAAGGTAATATAAAAACAAATTAGGATGCCAATAAATTGGTTGAATAATCAATAGATCTCCATGCACTCTGAAGTGAAGGGTTAAAAAGTCCTCATACCTCACTTTTAACAAACAGGGAAGCTGAGGTCCAAGGAGATGTAGTAGCTTGCTTAGTCCCGTAGCAAATCAATAGGAGATATTCCAATTTAATACCTCATCTTCTATGTGATTTGTGACTTACAGGGAGCAATAATCCTCAAAGATAATGTAATTTCATAGGCTTGTGTTTTGGGTTTGTGTGGCAGGATTTTGGTAGCGGGGGAGGGTCTGCAGGGGTGGCTCCTGTGAGAAGCTGCTGGAAGCTTCCCTGGCTCCAAGTCAGACCCGCTGCTGGCCAAGGCTGAGCCCATCAGTGATGGTGGTAGTGACTCTGGGAGAAGAGATTTAGAAGGGGAACTGGTAGTGAGTAGTGGGAGTGGGATGTGAGAGGAATCCCTCTGCAGACACCCAGGTCAGTGAGGAAGGAGGGGAGGAGGAGCGGGGGAGGAGGAGATGCCCCTGCAGCCCATGGGGAGATGTCAGGCTGTCCCCCTCAGCCCAGGAAGGGGAGCGGGGGAGCAGATGCCCACCTGCAGCCCGGGGAGGAGCCCACGCCAGAGCAGGGGGATGCCCCTGAAGAAGGCTGCTGTGACTCCATGGGAAAGCCCACGCTGGAGCAGTCTGTGCCTGACAGATGGCAGCCTGCGGAAAGGACTCACATGGGAGCAGCTCATGAAGGACTGCAGCCCGTGGGAAGGACCTATGTCAGAGAAGACCATGAAGAACTGTCTCCCATGGGAGGGACCCCATGCTGGAGCTGCGGAAGAGTGAGGATCCCTGCCCCTGAGAAGGAAGGAGCAGCAGAGACAAGGTGTGATGAACTGACCCCAACCCCATTCCTCTTCCCCTGCACTGCTGGGGGGAGGAGGGAGAGAGAACCAAGAGTGGATGTGAGCCAGGAATGAAGGAGGGGTGGGGCAAAGGTGTTTTTAAGGTTTGGTTTTACTTCTCATTATCCTTGTTTTGATTTGATTTGTAGTAGATTAAATTGATTTTGGTTTCTTACCCAAGTTGAGTCTATTTTTTGCCCATGCCCATAATGGGTAAGTGATCCCTCCCTGTCCTTGTGTCAGCCCATGAGCTTTCTTTATAATTTCTTCTCCTAATCCCACCACAGTGGGAAGAGTGATTGAGCAGCTTCATGGTGCTTTGTGGCCATCTGGGCTTAAACCAAAACAACTTGGAAAACTTTGGTATATCCAAAGTAAAAGCTAAAACATTATTTTCTCATGGTGCTTTCAAATGACATCTGCTACTTCAGCTAACTGTACAAAACAGTTCAAATCTGAGAATACATTCCTCCAAAAAACCTCAAGAAAACAGCATAAAGTGAGAAAATAACCTTCAATTTGTATAAGTCTTCCAAACAAGGTAGAAGAACTCAAGAGAATGAAAACAGATAATGAAAATGAAGACCCTAAAATGATACAAGTATGGAGAAGAAGAGAGAGTGAGCATATGAGAGAGATCTGAGGGGACGAGTCATGAGGAAAGGCATTAGGGTAGGGCTGCTTTCCTTACTTGGCACAAGCCACTGATGCACATGTCCAGGGATTCAGTGTAGCACCGGGTCCCATCCAGAACCTTTGGTGCCAGCTCGACAACTAGAGCCACTCCTCTGGCCTGGCACTTCAGCGAGCATGGGTTGTCAGGGTCGTTAGAGATGGGAAGCCACTCATAAAACTGTCCCTGGTACTTGACGTCATTGTGAGCAGAGCACTGCTGGGCACGAAAATCACCTGCTTCTGGTGGGCAGTCCTGCAGAAAAGAAAGAGGAAAAGGTCAGCAGGTATATTTAGGACAGCCAGTTGCAGTATCATGCAGCTGGCTGTGCTCCACAGCTGCCAGATGTGGAGAGTTTTTCTGTTTAGACAAAGACAACTGATTGAAATAGCTACAGCTACACATAATTCAACTGGATAATTATAGCTTGCTTTTTTCTTTCTGCAAAAGTACTGAAAGAATATCAAGACCATGTGTAAATATGCTTGGGACATAAGAAATGCACTGTACGTGTCTTAACCACAGCCCTGAAGTGCTCTTGCTGAATCTCTTTCCATTTGTGCACTTATGTGGAGAAGTGCGTGTGCACAGCCATTCTCTTCCAGCCAAATTTTCCTCTTTGTTTGAAGAGAAAGAAGAAAAAAATATGTGATTTAATTGTTTGATTATTTAAGCCCTCCTCACTAGATTTTCTTCACCCCAGTGACTAAATCAGTTGGTAGGGTAAGAAGAACCAGAAAAATGTGATACATATTTGCATTTCTTTAACCTAAGAATTCATAACTTGCTTAATTAGTGACTTAGTATTATTTTACTGGGAAGACTTTTAAAAAACCCCTCTGTTAATCCTTCAGGAGGTTTGTAAGACACAAAAACCCTACTCTGAACCCAGTACACCTGATGTAAAAAACAAAGTCTCTTGCTGATGAGAACGTGAGGCTTTTCTTACTCACACATTCTTTCTTGCCATCATTTAGCACTGAAAACAATGAGTCAAGTTCTCAAGTAAGCAAGAAGGGCTTCAAAATCAAGAGAATTCAGGCAAAATAAACATGAGTTCTTTTTATTTCTGTTCCAGTTTTTGATCCTTGAAGAATATTTAAGTTTTCCTGTGCAAGCAACCACAATGGCTAGAGATTCATTGGGTTTTTTTAGAAGAAACCTGAATTTCTCATATAATTATGGGAATACAGGAGCTAAGCTTTAGGAAAAACATTAAACATAATGAGAACGGTGAAAAAAACCCAAATGTTGGCAATATGGCTGCCTCAGATTGTTAAGGTCCCATAGTCCCCCACCTTGCTGCTGTAAGGAAATCTGTTTCTCAGTGATACCAGGTGAGATGAACACTTGTTACACCCTTTGCATGAGGACTATAACATTTTTTTGCAGATAATCATACATGTTGATTATAGACTTGATAGGAAAGGATTTTAATATATATATAACCACATAACTAGACGATATCCTTATAAGATGCCTGTATTCTGTGTTTGTCCTCAAAGTACTTTGTGGTGTAGAAATTCAAGTATCAATAATGACAACCTTATTCAGACTTCCTACCCTCCCAGCTAGGACAATCTTGCTGTTATTGAGGCAAAATATCTCTTCTGAGGTTTAAATAATCAACTCTTTCTCAGATCTTTTTCTACACCTTCATTCATTAATGCTTTTCTGCTTCTTTTAAACAGGGCAGATTGTTACAGCTTTCAGTATGAATGGCATGGGGGCTGCATGTCATTTTATGACATTAAAGTATCATTGTTTAGTATTAAGGTCTAGAATAAAACCTGTCTTAAAAATCAAGCTTTCAGATCTCCCCTTGAAGTAAACTGGCAGAATATTGGCTATAAATTTGTCATTTATATACCCTTGGCCCGAGCCCATGCCCAATCTGGTCTCTCATTCCTGTAGACTGGCAATGTGGTTATGCCCATTTTGTTTGAATGTTGAATGATGTAGGATCACACAACTCCAAACATATCTTACAGTGAACTACACACACGTACAAGCCATGGTCTTAAGCCACAGATCTTCAGCTAATTTGCTTTGTACCGTGAGAGCAATTTTCAGTTAATTTGCTTTGTATTTGAGTGTGACACACCTCAGAAGTAATGGTGTAAAGCTCCAGTCAAAAGTTCCGCTGTCTAAGTACAAGGGAATAGTATTCCTGGTACAAAAGGTTAAATGGATTAAGGTGTAAGAGAAAAAAAAGATTGGGGCTAAATCTTGCTCTAGAAGAATATGTATCAAAGAGCAATAATCCAGAGCTCATTCATCCTTTTTGAAAGTGGAGGTTGAAAGTCCAAACTCGTAACTGGAATTTTACTGCTGGAGGACTTAGACAGCAGACAGTTTTTCTATTCATATGTTACAGAAGATTAATAAAAAGAAGTAAAATGTTGGAAGTATTTCAGTTGGAATTTAAAATCTCCAGAAAAACTTAGAGGCAATCAGGCCCTTTTTGTGATCTGGGCAAACTGTTGATACAGGACAAAGTCTGGACAGCAGCACAGCGTGAAGAGAGCAGAAAAATATGTGGGAAATTCATTATTCCTCTATAGCTGTGTAATTAAAGTGATCTTTATGTTCTTCTTTTAAACAGAGGATGAATAAGACAGTTACAGCTTGACCCAAGGTCTGGTTTAGCTCTATTTTCAAATAGAGAAGAGACAAGGAAAGAGGAACACTGTGGCCTTATTTCCTGCCACAAAATCTTCTGGTGAATACCCTTTTCTGAATTTTTCTGTCCATAAATGAATACAGTCAGGTCTATTGGCTTGGCTTAGGCTTGTTGCAGAGATCCAAGCCAACTCTCTTGTTTGGTTCAAGCTTGGCTCTACCTTCGAAACTTCCTGGCTTGCAATAGCTTTATTTTTACAAAGACAGAAAGGCCCAATGAAGCACACAACATACAGAGTTCATAATCCTGCTTTGTACAGTATCCAATACTATGTTTGTTGTGTTGGATTTTATTTTTAAATCAAAGAAAGAAAAAATGTACAGTCAACACAACAAGCTTTCAGGACACGGCAGGTGACCAGGACCGATGTTAAATACTTCCAGTCTTTGATACCATGATCAAAATAAAACAATGGATTTAAATAGCAGAGCTTGTGTTTCAAAAAGTTTTCATGTGAAACTTGAAGCCATTCAAAGAATACATTCAAGCAGTCAGAAATGCAGACATGCATACTTATCTTGGCACACAGTTATGAAAAAGGGTCACATTCTGGCCCACCACTTTTCTCCTACTGAAATCCTGAATCCACAATCTACCTGATGGCCTTGAAGGCCCCCTTCCCTCAGGGGGGAACCTTCCTTCCTTCCAGTTAAGAAAGTACATGTACTTGTACCTACACACATAACACCTGCATAACCTGTGTAATGTTTTTTTTATGCCAAATGAACAAAGTTAAGGAAAGTAGCTGTCCAAATAGTACTCATCATTAGACACAGGTCACTGAGACTGAAAAAGTAGGAACTATACAGAACTCAGCACTGCTTATTAATCTCCGGTCCATGTTTTTTTTTTTTCTTTCTAAACTTACTTTTTACTGTTTGTATTATGTCAGTGGGAATCAGAGCCTCTTTGTGCTGGGCTTTGTGCAATCATATAATGAAAGACAGATATAAGCTTACAGCCTATAAATGTGTATTCTAGTTGCTGAAATAGCAGATAAGGCAAAGCCAGTGTTTTGTTGCATATTTTTTCAAGCTGTAAATTGCTATTTTCTTCTAAACTATTCACACAACTTTAGGTAAGACTCTTTGCTGTTTTGAGGCAGCCTTCCTGTGCCTCACTTCTGCAGTGCTGGCTCCTGGACAGGAGAAACTATAGACTGTGACTCCACAAAGTCTTTTCCCCTTTTAAAAACCATCAGCCTGCTTTCTGTATGTGCATGTGGAGTTGGTGGAAGGGGATCCTCTACAGCTGCAAACTAGCACACCTTCATTGGCCTGAGTGAAGTTACATTTTACTCCACCTAAGGGTCTGATCCTGGAAGCTATATAACAGTATGCAGTTTGTCTACCTGCACAACAGATTGACAGACAAAGCTGTGCCTACACTTTGAGACAGCCTGAAGTCACGGGCCAAGTCAGCGTAGCAGTGAAACCAAGGCAGCATATCTTTGCATAGGTTATGTAGTTCTGTGAGGTATTTTGCTAACCACATCCGCATGGCCTTTGTTTGGCTTGGAGCATGTGGCAGCACTGGTATCTGGCCGCAAAAGCACTACAGTCCTGCTTCAGGGTAATCCAAACTTTGGTGCTATATTCAAATTGTACCAGTTTCTTTTGGAAATTATCTGTGGGCCCCTGAAGACATGAGGAACTGCTCCATTGCACTCTTTGATGAATCAGAAAGAACTAATAAACTTGAAAGTCTTGTCCAAGTCCATTTATCTTCAAGCTTCCTATTCATTAAGACTTTCTAGGGAAGAAAATTTCCAGTGAATAGGAAGCAATTGTTCCACCTCTAACTCTGTGAGTCCTAGATGGCTGTTTCATGACCTTGAGCTTGTGAAGGCTCATGAGATACTCCTGAAACACGGAGCCTATGCTGGATACCTGTAATCTCTATTCATCCTATCAGGTCAGCATTTCCTCCACTGCAATGAAAATATATATCATTTTAAAGGTGATCAGAAACCCCTTTGATGTATAGAACCTATTTTAAAATAAACACAGGAGTTTCATCTTCACCTCTTAGGCACCTAATGCTGGCCATATTATTAGGCTTCATTTGCTTCCTCACATCCAAAACTTTTTTATAAACTTGATCTCCTATTTGACCCTGTTGTAATTCATAAGGTCCATGGAGTTTTGCCATGTTTGAATCCCTTTCAAAACAATTTCTATTAATCAACAAACCAGTGGAAAAGATAAGATGAATCCCAGATGTCCCTTTATGGTGATAGGTAGATCAGATTTCCTGGGACAAAAGAGGGTTAAGCTTTTTAAAGTTTACTTAGTGGGTGAAATGTGGAAGATCATATCTAAGCTGCAATAGGTGGAAACAGTCAAAAAACCTTAAAACAGTTTACAATATATGTGCTTATATATTTGCAGAGGCCAAGAATGATTTACTATACCTGGAGCTTTTCCTCTGTGCAAAAAATTACTAACGACTGGACTACTCTGTGCAGCATCTGACAGAACAGCTTATTGAACCAGTTCCATGAAGTACGTACAGCGTTTCAGCTGCACCAATTTCCCTACTGAGAAAGAAAGCATGAAGTCCTCAAGTAGGGGCTTGCCCAAGACTAAATAAGAACTTTAGATAAAAGTACAGAGACTTAGGAGATCTAGGGATTTAACAGAAACTCCACTCAGCCTTGAAGCTTTGTTCAGTGCCTGCTTGAATTAAATTTCTTGCAGCCAGGTTTTTTACTCATCTACTCCTATGAAATTCTAAATAGATTAGGATAATGCTGAGCTACTTAGATCGAGAGGGGCTCATACTACAGCTTTCTCTGACAACCCCAAGACACTGCAGTATCTGACAGAGAGAAATATGAGAGAAATAATATGAATAAATGGGGGAATGTCAGCAGATGCTTCTAGTCTCTATTAAATAAACATGGCACAGAGATGAGGCCCAAAACAGTCAGTGAAATATAAATCTAAACCTCCATGAAGGTTTGTCATTAGAAATATTTATAAAATCAATTACAAAATAAGTATTTTTTTTAAGTATGTTCCCATTTTTGGCAAATAATTCAATATGCAGCTTTTAATGCCATTTAAAAAATTTTTGTTTGTTCATACCTTTTAAATATTAAAGTGATGTGTTTAAATTAGATACAGTAACTTGTATTTCAGCTTGAAAAACTTCCAAACATTTCAGTTAAAACCTAATACAAGTACCCACTATTAGAATACACTTTCCTAAAAGTGTCATGGGTGCCACACTGGCAGATCAAAAAGAGATATTAAAATAAAAAAAAAATTATTATCAGAAATACTGAATTTAAATCTACGAATCATCCAGACTCCTGAAAAGTCCTGAAATGCCACTATAATGGAAGTGATCCAGGTTTTTCGGTCTACAAAGATTCTTGATGCATTTATACAGAATGGCAGCAATGGGGGATGGGGAGTTGTTCTATTATTTAATAGTCAAAGATACACAAGTCTGCTTGTTGAGAAAATAGCAAATCCAGAAGTCAAAGCTTCTACCACTAGCAACATAATAAAAGCATTTGTTTCCAAGTACAAAGAAAGAATTCCTAGAAAATACACTGAGGTTTTAAAATGCACCCATTCAGAAATAAGATGGTAATTATTAAAATCCAGCACTTTGAAGAACAGACTGTAGTCACAATAAATAATCTGAGTTTGGAAGAATTTCCACTTGAAAAGTAAACCGACATTAAGTAAAGCTGGCATTAGTAGGGAGATATGTGTAGTAGGTGGTTTTTTTTTTTAAATTTATTTTTTTATTTAAAATGCAAACTCGGAAGTTTGATTGCAGAAGACTTTACATGGTATTTCTAGCCACCAGAGGGTAGAAAAATTAAATCCTGCTAATCATTTTTGTAGCTCTGAAAAATTCTGCCTGGTGACAATGCTTCTCATACACACAAGCCAATGCTTCTGAGAATTATGCACTTATATGGAAGTTTAGGTTTGACAGTTTCCAATAGGCTGGGCTTTAGTGCATGGAAAGAAGACAGTGTCATTTTGTCTAAAGTAAGATGGGCAGTATCGGTGCTGGTGGGTACAAAATGCAGCATGAGCTGATAAGAAACAGGGATGGAAGCAGCTTGTCTGAATGCAAGCCAAAAAATGGGGGATGTCATTACAGTTGGCATTTCAGCCAAGGGAAGAAAGTGAGGTATATATAAAAAAAGAGTTGCATGTGGTGTTTACTGACGTTTACAAGTTTTGGTGGTCTGATTAGTGGTATCTACCATCTACAAATTTTATCTTAGGCTTAACAGAACTGCTCTAAACCTTGTTGAAAGAGTTAGTAATGTTTTGCAGCTTCCAGCATAGTCTATTTTCATGTCAAAACCCAAAATCTCAAGAGCAGCTTTATATGTAGTGTTCATCATCATGCTGGCGGATATGAACAAGTAAATATGAAAAGCAAACTCCTTTGGGAATGAAGTGCCAGTCTCATGCCTCTCATGTTTTTTTTTCTGGTCTGATTCAGAATGCAGTGCAATAAAAGGAAAAATATCAGGGAAAATAAAAATGTTTACAATCACATAAAGGGGTTTGGTAATGGATGAGAATCAAGAGAGAAGGCATGAAAACAGTACACATTCCAGACAGATTTTTTTATAAATGGGGGAAGAGAAAGCAAAAACCAGTATAGTGGCAGGAGGACTGAAAAAGAGAAAGGGCAAATGAGGTGGCATGATAGCCTGCTACAAAAGCTGGAGAGAACCTGGCAGCTGAGAACATGCCTAAAAGAAGGAATGAGAGCATGCTAGCTTGAAAAACAAACAAACAAACAAACAACTAGTAAAAAAATCAATCCTACCCATAGTTTGGAAATATGTTTATTTGTTTTGCATATTGTTTAGTATAACAACTCAGCTAGGTACAAAAACATGTTTTCATTGCATTCAGAGTAATTTTCTAAAGAAAAACAAGTAACTCGCTCTCTCCACCCTATGCTTACACTCTAAAATGGCTGGAAACATAATTGGAGTCAATATGAATAGTAAGAAGAAAAAAAGCAGATGCAATTAAACCCTAAATCATCTTCAGATTCCCTCTTTCCTTCTTTTACTATGTACACGTGTGGCTTCATACCCATAATCTTTCCAGTTTCTGATCAACACCAGGCAATGCAAGTGGTAAACATACTGGACTGGATCTGTTCTTTTAAGGACAGCTCAGAAGCTTTATAAACAGTAGTACCAATCTCGTAGTCTATGCTATGAAAATGGTTCAGCATCCTTAGAATAATACAGGTCACTGAAGAAACAGACATATCATTCTCTCCCCTTGCCTCTCTATTTCTTTATCTCATTCTTTTCCCACCCTGTAATTTAATTTCAGGATGAATTAAAAACAGCTGTAGCAAAATTTTGCAAATGATAGTGCCTATGAAAATGTGTTCATTGCCAGACACCAGGAAGTATTCTTCCCATTCTCCAATTCCCCCTTTGAAATAGTTTGCTTTTAGTATATGTGACTACCCATCCTTTCCTGTAAGAACACAGTGATATAAACAAAACCATGTCAGTTCACAGAAAGACAATTTGCAGGAAATAAAAAGACTTGTTATTTTGTGAACAGTAAGATCAGTCCTCAAGTTATGCACAAGCTAATGGTAATAAAAGCTTTTATTTCAAGACTCACCAATTTCTACAAGAATCAAAAAGAATTTTCCACAGTGCATGATAGCTAACTTCAAATGCAAGGGTGGAATGGGGGATTTGCTCTAATTTTCCTTTAAGGCAACAGATTGTCCTCTAACAGATGAAACTGTAGGTTTCTTTGAGCCTGGAAGTTCTGTCTTCTTGACTTTCAGTGTATTTGTGGATGAAATTTTAAAAGGCAAAGTCTGAGTTAACAAAAATACACACAATATCATGTACCTTTTCTAGTGCAGAATTCTATGACAAGTCATGGGGTTAATGAATTGTTTCCAAGATCCAATTTATAGGTATGTATCTTTAGCTTTTGGAGACAAAGACAATAAACTTCATTTAAGAGAAAGTATATGATTTTTTTTTTACTATTCTGAAGGAGATAAACAGTATTTCAGTGGTACAGTGGTGCTGCACAAGGTATTTCAAATGGTACCTAGCCCCAGAAACAAGGGGCTGAGGACCACCATGGCTGTGGCAGGATCCTACCACAAGTTCTGATGCTGATCATGGTGGCAGTGCTCTTGCAATGACTGATATCGTGGATACTGGTGCACAGTATCTCAGATTAATAAAGATGGTAAGTAGAAGGGCATAACTTCTGAATCAAAGACTACAGCCAAGTACTTTCCTTATGACATAAAGCCATATTTGGAGGGCCTGGTCAAACTATGATGCAGTCAGAAGCTTGAGAATAGTAGTTTGATTTATTGCTAGTTTTGCAAGTTTACCAAAACCAAACAAATAAAAAATCACTTAATCTTTTCATTAAGGAAAAGAGCAAGGTAGCACAATCCAGTCTTTACCCTCTCTGAAAAAAGGGGGTTAAAAGCATAAATGCAGTCCTGGGTCTTCATAATTCAGAGGCAAAACTGTCACAGATTTCAGCATAGTAAAGCACTTTGAAAGTTTCAGTTTGGATTATTATATAACTGAGTTCTCAAGCTGCATGCCTCACTGCTATGTTGGAAAGCCTGGAGCCAGTATTGCCAAATACAAGGTATGTAAAGGAATTGCCTGAAAAAAACTATGCAAGGTTTTATTTTGAAGGAAAACTGTTCAGGTGCACATTTCCAGAACAGAACCTAAGCTAAAAATAACATTTAAAAATTTATTCCTTATCTTGGAAATTTAAGCTCAGTGATTCCAAAATAAGGGTTGCAACACAGATAAAAACCCAGCCTCTCCTCATGGTGATGCAGGAACAGCTAATGGCAGCAGAGCAGGATGCTAGTTTGTCTCACTGCTCTTAGCATACACAAAGGGCAGGTCAGAAGGGGAAGGGGACTGTCACAAGGTGCATGCCATCACAAACCAAAACAAAACTGGTGGGTCTAATTGTAGTTCACAGTTTCTCTCTCTTGTGTGTGTGTGTGTGTGTGTGTGTGTTACTGCATGGGAGACTACAACTCAGATAGAAGCAGTTTCTTTCCTTATGAACTGTAGTCTATTGAAGAAAATATGAGCCAAATATGAGGGAACGTATTCATTTTTTTAACTTAAACTTTTAAACTTTTTTAGACAAAGCACCTATTGAAAGGCTTCTGAATATGTCCCTATCAGGCATGAGAAAGCTTGGCCCAGTGCACATTTGATTTCATTTTCCATCTTTACTGGTAAACCTGACATTTCTCCATGTAATTTGAGAGCTTTTACTATTCTTGGCACCCAATAAAACTTTCCGTATGAAAATCTTTATTTCCATTTTCACCAGTGAAAACACACTTTCACTTTGGTGAGCACAGAAGTTGAAGTTTCTTATTTTATTCTATTGAAAAATATATCCACCATATAGAAAAACAAGCAAGAGCCTTTGGAAAGGCAAAAACACTGGTGCAGGCTATCTAAAACTGCTTTTCTAAGACAAGCAAAAGAATAGCAATACTGGGAAGGCACAGGTGAGGAGAAACATATATATCTCTTACTGACTTGTCTTCAATCCTTAGCAGCTTAACCTTCCATCCTGACAGGCTCCCCAGTATGAACCAGCTGGTTACCAAAATAATACTGGGAACACAAGTGGTCTTGATTCTGCCAGGGGGGCTGTAAAGAGCAACTCTGAAGTTTCACTGACTGATTTGGAAAGGCTGTGACTGCAATCCCTTCCAAAGAGTTTTAGCATCATGCTATGCCATAATCTCTCAATTTTTCAAGAAACTGACAAAGGTTTGCCTACAGTCCTGTGGTATGAAGGCAGTTTGGATAACTATAGTATTTTCACTATCACATTAGCAAGTCATTTTATGTAATAGGGACATGACTGTCGTATGTGATGATTAGTATCATATCAAAGCTATACATCACTTACCACATTGCTGCATGTCCTGTACCGGATGTTTCGCCCTTCACAGATCC
Source organism: Elanus axillaris (assembly GCA_026212715.1). Taxonomy (NCBI): domain Eukaryota; kingdom Metazoa; phylum Chordata; class Aves; order Accipitriformes; family Accipitridae; genus Elanus; species Elanus axillaris. The sequence goes on from JANZLQ010000079.1 coordinate 46,884,900, forward strand.
TGTGTCCAAAAATTAAAAACAAACCCCAAAACATTAGTAGCTGAATATAAAAAGCAAAGACGTAATGTTTACTCTGTCAGAATCTTTCCTACAATGATCTTTAATCACCTAATTCCCCACCAACCCTCTTTCCCAAAGTAAAGGGCTCTCTGTCCCCATATGAGTACTGAGGTATGAATTCTATAACTCCTCAGTATCCTACCTTTGCTTTAAAAGTTAGTTTCTAGAAGGCGGGATCAGTTTGTAAATGAGGTTGGAGGTCAGAATACAGAACATAGCTGGAAATCAACATCTGAATCACATTTTAAAAGCCCCGTACCTCCCAGCTATCCACAATGATTTGACAAAGGCACAGCTCTGCATCTACCCAGGCACACACCTTAGCAGTGACACAGCCTCAGCAGCCAGGCTTTGTCTGCTGGGGAACAACCTCTGCAGTGGGAGGAAGGAAACCTGCCTGCAGCAGTGTGAAATGACAGGCTAGCAGGACAGGGCTTTTTTCCTAATTTGATGTGAGGGGAGAAGGAGAGCATAAAACTTTCCCCCTACCCACCAGCCCCTCACTACTCCCAGATCGATGCTGCAGAACAGCATCCAAAGAGCACCTGGGCCCAGCAGAGGTCAAGGAGAGCACGTGTCCTGACATGTGCTCTCCATTGCTCTCCTTCTTTTCCCCCACAGCAGACCCATACCAGCCCTGGTGCTGGCAGGGCTCCCAGAAGAAAGGTCAACACCCAGATATCTTTTTAGCGCTCAGCAGTGTGTATTCTGAGTATTTGACCTTAGGTGAAGTTTCATGTGTTTTATGAGTTCAGACAGCATACTCTGTGGCGGTCCTCAGTACAAATCAGATTGCAGGGTTTGGCTTTTAAAGATTATCCTTCAAAAGAATAGAATTCCTTATATTTTTAATTTTTAATTTCACAATTTCCCTCCTCCCCTTTATTATTTTGGCCAGGATTTAACAAGTACATATTCCTTGAGGACTAAATGACTGCCAAGAGTGAATTTTTAAATCCAAACCATTTTGAACTGTCCAAGAGAGAGGACAGCATCTGCATGCATTTGTGTCGTTTCTTTTCCCTTTTTTTTTTGAAAACAGAAAAACTCTCTCCATACTGAGTTAACTCTAAAATAATCTGAACAGATTTCCTTTAATTATTGAAGCCATCCTTCCTCCTACCTTTATCCACAAAACTTAATTGTGAAACTCCTCCAGCAGTTGTTTACACCTATATCAGTACAAAATCAGGGCAAAACACAGTTTTGCAAGTGTATCACAGGAGTGTAAATGATCACAGGAGAAGATAAGTAAATAAACCTATCTTTTTTTCAGAAGAAATGTAAGCAGAAAGATAACATATTCTATTGTGTAGCATTTAGTATAAAAAGAATGCTACTGAAAGCACAACAGACATACCACTAATTCAATGCTTTTGTAATGTTATATAATTAATTGAAGCAATTTTGATCATTGTAAGCACACACAGAAGTGAAAGTGTCTACAAAGTATCTAGCACTAGAAAAGACAGTTTTAGCAGTGCAACAATAAAATTTATATTCATAATAGGCTATGAACTAAAAACTGAAAAAAAACTGCAAGCAACTCCCCCACTATCCCAGTCATTCCTGAGTAATAGACAAGCTGGCAGAGATACTGTGGTGCAGGCCAAACCCGTTTATACTCTACTACATTCAATAGAGGTACTCTTGGTTTACACTGATAGGTAGCAAAGAAAAATTATGTGCAGCATGCAGGCAGTCCTAGTGCAGGCCTCGTACACCACACTGAATAGCCTGTTTGGCAAGCTTGATACATGCTCCATCTGTCTCTTAGAAATGCCATATAACCCATCAGACATCCCTCTGCTTCACACAGACCTGCAGTTACCACAGTTTCAATTACTGTAATTTATTAACCTCAGAACCATTGAACTGCAAGAAAAATTTAAACTTCACTTCTACCAGCTGCCTCACAGTTTCTTCTTCTTGTTTTCACAGATTCTTCATATTGTCTGTTTTGAAATGAAACCTCACCTATTTTTCAGTAATTCTTTGCATTAGGGAAAAGAATGGGTACTTTCATTAGACATATGCCACAGAACTATTTTTCTTCCAATTTCCCTCCTTTGGTTAATGGCTGGGTTTTTCAGAAAAAAATGTGCAATTCTGGATGTAGCTAGTGCTGTGATGAACACTAGGAACCACTCTTGCAAAACTTCCCTTGTCCCCTCTCCAAGACCAAACTTTGGGGTTTTGATGTTTAAGCTCATTAGTTTCCCAGTTATCAACCATCAACCAAAAGCAGGTAAACTGCTTTCAGCCTGAGCCGATATATTTTCACAATAGATTTGCAGAGTAGTTTGTGTTTCAGCTCTATGCTGCTTCAGGACAGTATTCCAGATTCTCTTAAAATCAAGTATCTACTTTTGGATTCAAAATCATAGGATTTGTAGGGAAAAAAAAAAGAAGATTGTTAAAAAGACTCTGGGGAAAAAAATTAAATAGCAGTTGGGGGGCATAAATTTTGATTTTAAAAATTAAATTCTGTTTCTGAGCCTGTCTATGCTTAAAATAGGGAAGCTGAAACCATCTAGTAAACTTAAACCTGCTAGAGTGAAATACACATCATCTTGCATGACACCAGGCCAGACTAGGTTTTTTCCTTAGGCAGGGTTCGAATTAATGGTACTGGTATCTTATCTCAGTGTGGGTGCTCTGCAGAGTGCCACAGCACAGACTGTTTAACATGCAACGAAGGACCACAGCAGGTTAGTGAGACGATATTGTGAGATAGAGTCACCACACATCCTCTGACCTCTGTAGGGTATAAATGAGAACTCATATGAACAAGGAGTACACACAGCCATTTGTAAAAGTCAGAAGTCACCCAAAATGGCAAGTTTGTCTTGGAGAGCACACAAAGAGTGGGAGCAGTAAGAGGTACTTCTAGCCTTCTCTGTTATCTATACACTGCAGGGGATTTTGCAAAGGGAAAAGGTAGCTGAGGGTTTGGCTTGACAGGCAATTATTAGCATGTGAATATGAAAGAATAGCAAGCGAATGGGAATCATGTTTCATTCTTCAAACCTAGTCACTTGTTTCTGGTAAAGTTTCTGAAAGAGGTTAATAACTTTTAATATATTAAAATATTCATTTCCCTTAATGTAAACAACCCGAAACCCTGGTATTTATTTCTCCAGGCTCCAGTTTGTAGAGGAACTTAGATCAAGTCATCGTTCCCCCCCCAAAGGTCTAAAGTAGATGTGTATTTGTGCTCAGCTAGAGTTAGAAGCCTTGCAATAATCCATGCCAGAAAGAACAGCAACTCCATGCCAAAGTTGCGTTTGTCTGTAATTACCAAAGATGATGAAAGAGATTTGCAGAGGAGGACCTCATCAACTCCTGCCACTCTCAGCAGTCATCAAAGTTTGAAATGCTTTTCTTAAGAAACAAGTCTCCATATAAGCAAGCAACTATAAGCCAGAGGTGGGTTATTTTTGTGGATGTGAATTTTGATGCAACTGTTCACTACAGGGGTTTGAAAGATGATGTAATGTTGAACAAGCTTCAATCTCCTTTATTTTCACACCCCTTGATAATCTGTTTTCTGCACAGATTCTGGTTTCTGCATTGCACCTGTGAGAAAAATATGCTGTGGGCCTTCTCCTTAGATCTTAGGCAGACTGTCAGCCCTCCCCTTTCCCTGGTGCCAGCAGGCATAAGACTGTGCTACACACACAGTAATATCATCTTGCATGTCTCTTTCCTCATTCTATTGCTCTTACCTCTTTCCCAAATGTTGCACAGTGTTATGATCCCCTCTCATCCTCAATACAATTTCTGTGTTTGTCCTTCTTCAGGGGAAAAAAAGTCTCTTTTATTATTTCAGCATACCAGAATGGAAATGTGAGGGTAAGCCATAGACACTAAATTGTTACAAAAACGGAAGACACATCAGGACTACACTGACTTTATGAGTTGACTTTTTCAAACTGTATGGTTGGGTCTGCTCAACTTCATGTTCAAATCATTCAACTGACAATATATTGAAAAGATGTGTAAAAATTTTTCCATATCCTTTTGTTAATAAGCACCTTGCCTGCCACAATGTAAATGCACTGTTATGTTTTGCCATGCACCTTGGCACTGCAACTGTAAAAATCTTCCATTCTTTATGTTTAGGAGACTGTCTCCTACACATTCTGCACCTTGTTGAAATAGTGAAATACCACAAATGTTACAGGAATAGTTAACTTTGAGACAAGGAAAGTGGGCATGGATAGACAAGCCAACTTTCCCTGGCAAGTTTAGTTACAGTTCTTATGAATATTCTTTCTGCAGGAGTAAAAAATAATAAACAACAAGGAGGCAATATACCAACTTGAGTCACTACATGCAGGAAGCTGGCTAGGCAAATAAAAGCATGGGTACTCATCTGTGACCACCTACTTCTTGCATAAATAATGTCTTCTGCAATCTTGTTACTAGGGAATCAATAATTCTGTTGAAAATAATGTATCATACTTAGCATGACTGGACCCATGTGAACCTCATGAAGTTCAACAAGGCCAAGTGCAAGGTCCTGAACTTGGTCTGGAGCAATCCCCAATATCAATACAGACTGACTGATTAATTGGCTGAGAGCAGCCCTGCAGAGAAGGACTTGGGCATACTGGTGGATGAAAAATTGGATGTGAGCTGGCAATGTCTGCTTGCAGACCAAAAAGCCAATTTTATCCTGGGCTGCATAAAAAGAAGCATAGCCAGCAGGGCCAGGGAGGTGATTCTCCCCCTCTACTCTACTCTGATGAGACCTCTCCTGGAGTACTGAATCCAGCTCTGGGGTTCCCAGTACAAGACAGACATTGACCTGTTAGAGCAGATCCAGAGGACCACAAAATGATCAGAGGGCTGGAACACCTGTCTTATGAAGAAAGGCTGAGGGTGTTGGGGCAGAAGATGGGAAAGTCCTGTTTAACAAACTAATAGCAGTTTATGACAAGGTCACCCATCTAGTTGACCAACGGAAGACAGTAGATGTGGGTTTTCTGGATTTTAGTAAAGCTTTTGATATTGTCTCTCATAGCATCCTTCTGGACAAAATAGCCAGCATACAGCTAGACAAGTCCATAATATGTTGGGTAAACAATTGGCTGATAGGTCAGGCTCAAAGAATTCCAGTAAATGGGGTCACATCAGGTTGGTGGTGAGTCACTAGTGGGGTACCCCAGGGCTCAATTTTAGGGCCAGTGCTCTTTAATGCTTTTATAAATCATCTCGGTGCAGGAATCAAATATACATTAACTAAGTTTGCGAATACTAAAACTAGAAGGGGCTGTGGACTCTCTTGAGGGTAGAGAGGCCTTACAGAGAGATCTGGACAGACTAGAAAGCTGGACCAACTGTATGAAATTTAGCAAGAGCAAGTGCCAGCTTCTCCACCTGGGACAGTGTAACCCTGAGTATATGTACAAATTAGGGGACGAGAGGCTGGAGAGCAGCCCCATGGAAAGGGATCTGGGGGTTTGAGTTGATAGAAGGTTGAGTATGAATCAAGAGTGTGCCCTGGCAGCCAAAAGGGCCAACAGTGTCCTGGGGTGCATCAAGCACAGTATTGCTAGCTGGTTGAGGGAGGTGACTGTCCCACTCTACACTGCACTGGCGCAGCCTCACCTCGAGTACTGTGGGCAGTTGTGGGCGCCTCAGTCTAAGAAGGACATCAGGCTACCACAGTGTGTGCAGAGGGGGGCAACCACAATGGTGAAAGGTGTCGAGGGCAAGACTTGAGAAATGGCTGAGGTCACTTGGTTTGCTCAGCTTGGAGAAGACAAGGCTAAGGGGTGACTTTATCACAGCTGACAGCTTCCTCAAGGAGGGCAGTGGAGGGGGGAGGTGCTGATATCCTCTCTCTGGTGGCCAGAGATAGGACACAAGGAAACAGAATGAAGCTGTGCAAGGCAAAGTCTGATTTGACATTAGGAAAAGGTTATTCACTGAGAGTGTGGTCAGTCACTGGAACAGGGTCCCCCAGGAAGTGGTCATGGCATGCAGTCTCTCAGAGTTTGAGGAGCATTTGGATGATGCTCTTAGTCATACGGTTTAGTTTTAAGTAGTCCTGCAAGGAGCAGGGAGTTGTACTCTATGATCCTTATGGGTCCTTTCCAACTCAAGGTACTCTGTGATTCTATGATTCTATGTTTGGCTGGAGAAAAGAAAGATCCAGGGGACCTTACTGCAGACTTTTAATATATAAAGGGAGCTTACATGGAATATGGAAAAAGGCTTTTTATCAAGGCCTGTATTGACAGGACAAGGGACAATGATTTTAAACTGGAAGAGGATAAATTTAGGTAGGACACAAGGAAGAATTTTTTTACAATGCAGGTGGTGAGACACTGGAATATGTTGCCCAGAGAAGTTCTGGATGCCCTGTCACTGGAAGTGTTCAAGGTTAGGTTGGACAGGACTTTGAGCAACCTGATCTAGTGAAAGATGTCCCTGCTCATGGCAGGAGGGTTGGACTAGATGATCTTTAAAGATCCTTTCCAACCCAACCCATCCTATAATTAAATAAACATTGACCCTCATGTATGTGAAGGGAATGAGTATGGAACTAACAAAAAAGCTATCATACTGGGCTTTACTCTGTGAAATTCTGTTGCATATCTAGAGTAAACTCACTGGAATCAAAAGAATGGAATATGGTTATACACATATGCAATATGACTACACCTTATATCAAAGAAATGGTGTTAGAAAAAAGAAAGAAAAAAATGCCTTTATTTACTATTTAGCCTGAACCAAAACCTGACTGGCTGTTTAGGAATTTGAAGGACAAGTTAACAGTGTTTCTTAAAGATGAAGTCCATTTCATGGTGACATTAGTAGAAAACAAGTACTTGTTTCTGGCTACCTGATGCTTGTTGAAGTTGTGCTGAATGCTTCCTACAGAATGCCAATCAATCTCTTCTGAAGTTTTGTTTATACTGCAGGCTATAGTTCAAGAAATAACCAAAGTAATGTAAAGGTAGCTAGCCCAGCTACTGATATACTAACTTGGCTATTTCTAGCAGTCTAGCCAAAATAGCATAGAGCTCAGAGAAAGCTAATGTATCCATTGGTCTTGCAGAGATAAGCCTTTGCTTCTAAAAGTATGATTAGGCTTGTGTCACAAATTCATTTTTAACTCTGGAAGTTTGATGAGGGGAATGGTTCAGATTTGAGAATTTTATTGGAAATGTTATACAAACAATGATCAGCTGCAGCTCCAACAGTACTCCAACCCCCACAAAGATCTTTCTCTGGGTAGCTTCTGCTTCCCTTGGAGTTTAAGGTTGGCGTTACTCAGAAGTAAGGCAGACCTTGGACATTTGCTGTACAAATTGCTGAACAGAATAATTTATTTCAGTTTTTACCTTCAAATTCTTCTTGCATTATTCAGAGCCACTGAATTTTATTTTCTAAGTAACAGCTAGTATTAAATGACAGTCCCTAAACTGTCAGCAAAATATGATTGCCTAGTCCAATTAAAATAACAAAAATAAAATTTGGGAAAAATAAAGGAAAAGGACAAAAATTTGTCAGAGTGCTTTCAGACTACTATTTATTTTCATCCATTTAGTCTCTCACATTTATCACTGCAGTATTTTTTATTTTCTTAAGAATCTTTTCAAAAGTGTCTCTAGCTTTAGATTTGCACATATAACACATATTGGAGATATACAGAAAGCAATTACAGTTGCAAACGTTTTTCAGATGCTCACTAGCCAAGAAAGGCAGAAAAAAAGCAAGACTTAAAGAAGTGCCTTTCAGTAAAACAAAGGCAAGAGGTCTCTTCACAGTCCAAGTGAAAAGAAAATACAATACTAAATCTCACCTGGCCTGCTGTGTCACAAAGATAACATCTAGAACATATTGCAGGCCCCAAAATACTAACACCCCAAATCTGAACATGCCTGAACTTGGATCTGGATCCAAGTTTTGCAGCTGGTCTTTACAAAACAAATGTGCTGAACAGGAACTCTACTTCTCCATTCTTTGAGGAAGTTTGAACCTGGGTCTGAACCACATGTGTTAGCCCAGCTCCGCTGAAATGCTTATGCTTTCTCATGTACAATCTATTGCTTGGGGCTTTAGAGAATCACATCTTAACTTCTTTTTTTATAGGTAGTAAGGCTTACAAAAACTCCACATCATGCAAAAGCCTGGCTGATTTAATTCTTTTTCATTTAAAATCCAGAACAGATTTATTGAAAGAATTATGAACATATAAGAGCTCTTCCAGTGAACCTGGACTTATGAACAGTTTATAATCCAAGTGAAGGCTTCACAGACATTTTTGTTAGGTAGGCTACTTCTCAACAGAAAGACAGATTTATGGAGACCTTATCGATCACTCATCTGTAGGTACAATGCTGACTACCGTTCATTCTAACACAGATCAGTTTCTCACTCAAAACACCAACATATAACATCCCTGTGGCAACTCTAGCAATAGAATACATGGGCAAACAACACTAGGAAAGCATTTTATATATTTTTAGCTATTTCACTGAGGCATAGAAGAGGAAATTAGGACAGTGACTCGCTTGTTCTCCAAAGGCTGCCAGCAATCACTCCACAGATTACAATGGTGATCTAGATTGTGTGAAATTTGCAGCTTTTTATATTATTGACTCAAATTTAAGATTGTCGCTTGCTGCTTCTGCAATTAGGAGGAGTTATAACTGTAGTCTCTCTTGAACAATGGAAATGCTTCTCCATCAAATGAAAGCAGGAAATGTTTTCATAATTACTGATTTGACTAATCCCAGAATAAAATTTTCCCTCTTAAAATGCGGCTAGATGGCACAGCTTTAACCAGAAACATCTACAAACTAAATATACTCAAAATTTATTCCAAATGTTTAAAATCACACAGTGTAGCACAGAGGATGTCCTTTACAGAGTAAACCAGCTACAGTTGTCAACTGAAGCAGAAAACAAGCCAGCTATTAAGGTATCCTGAAGGTCATTTGCAGGAAGTAATACTCTAAGCTAGCATACAGATATAGTTTTGATCAATGTAATGAGAACCATCCTCCAAAATCATTTGGTAGCATAGGTGACCTAAGAATTTTTATGACGTTGACTGTACTCCCATTGAGTGACATGGTATGCTTCATCAGAAAGTTATTTACTTTTGTGGATGTATTCAGCAATTATGATAGCATTTTTGCAAATATGTTTTGCTCTTTATTCTACAGACCTTAAGATAGCAAAGGTCTTATTCTAGAATCACAAAACTCCACAATATTTAAAATTATCATTCTGACTGGCATAGGAACATTTCATAAAGTGGAATGATTTGCCTTATTTAGTAATGCCAGGATTAGAGCATACTGCATTTATATCATTGCATAATAGTTGCAGAAATTTGTTAGCCTCTATCTGATAAAGAAGCAACCCAAAAATTAGAATAACAGTTCCATTGTAATTTTCACTCAGAAAGTTTAAAGGACCTTTTATCAATGTTAGATGTGAAGAACTTCAGATTCTTTTGCAATATAAGCCCCTGAGACAGGTGAGTCTGTGACTGTAGCCTGAAACTAGGGGCCACAGCCACATGCTTGAACTAAATTCTAAATTTGGTTGTGAAGCAGCAACAGAACAGCAGAAAATGTTTTGGTATGAAAGGTATATACAACTGCAACTTTAAACAGTATTTTTTAAATACGTAGTATTTGATGTATCCCCTTTTCAGTGCTAGTCAGTGTTGTTGTAAAGGGTTCTTATTCTATTATTTAACTTTAAACTAACATGGATAATACGCATCTATTCCATCATCATTTGACAGGCACGAAACCATTTGATGCCTGATTTGCGAACTGATAATCTGTGTGATGGAAATGAGAAAAGATTACACCTTAATGAAATAAATCCAATTTATTTTGGGCTTCTGTCTTATGAAAAATGTCACACAGTGTAATACTGACCTACTTTTAGCTAATTTATCTAGTTTATTAAATCTAACCTCCAAAGTTATGTCTTGGTGGCTCTTTTACTGAGTCAAACTGCAATAAAATGGAGAGTAATTTATGCAGATCTACCATTTTCATCCTGCAGAATGCAATGGCAGTGGACTAGACAGCCAAACTAGTGAATCACTTATGCTGATTTAGCAAGCAGAGCTGGTGGAAAAGTTACTTCATACTGGTGGTTCACTTGCCTTACCAAAAGGCAGCCATCAGCTGAAGGAATGGAGGGAAGTATTTGAAAGGAGGAGAAAAAATATTCCAGCAAGTAACAGATCCAATATGACGCCTCCAAACAAAGCAGGGATTGTGATTCTCACGTGTGTATTCCCTCTTTTTTTTGTTTTGTTTTGTTTTATTTTATTTTTTTTTTTTATAGATCTCCGTCACATATTATTGAGGGAAACCTGTTGGGAAGATGTTATTGTTGACTTTCTTTTGCTACTAAACATACATCCCTCATCTAATGGTGAAAAACCTCCACTCTATTCAGCAGTTTACACATGATTTCCCAGAAGTATGAGTGATGATCTCAAATTTTTTCACCTTAACCCAGATTCAGTATCCATGGGACTCCATAACCAGCTTAGCACTCTGCTACATGCTCACACAAACTATTCCTTGCTTCATGCTTTAGCTGGGAACAGCAGCAAGACTAACAGGTAGGATTTCTAAGCAGATTGAAAAAAAGACTACCTATCTATTGTCTGCTAAAATAATTCCCAAAACTCAAAGACATCCTGCTCTTCTGCTACCTACAACCTTGCTTTACTAGAAAGTGATGATGAATTTGGAAGATGATAGGAAAAAAAGATCACAATTATCTTTCTGCCAAGCCTAGAAAGAGTAAAATGCTACTGACGTTACTGCAGTACTTGTCAATATGCAAAGTACAATTCCAGAACACACAGAATATTTTTAGGACCAGGATAGGTGAACTTAGCATAGGAGAATTTATAGTTTCTTTTACAGTTTGAAAATCTATTCCAGTACAAGGAAATTAAATAAATGCACACAAATTTCAGGTATCTAACAAACATTCAGCCATTTATTACTTTAAGTTTGCCTGCATTAGCATGCACACCTATTAATACCTGGTTTGAAGGTATGTGAGTACTATCCATCACTATGCTGGATGACAAACTCCAGCTGTGCTGTGCAATAGACCACAACAAATAACAGCCAGATTCCGAGGAACAGAGCAAAGACCATATTGCAGTGTCACTCCACCAGCTCTGCCTACATATTTCCTGTGTCCCTGTAACCAAAGTATCCAACAACTAATAAAACTCAGTTCTCTGTAGAAGCACAACAGTTGTTAGTTTGGCCCTCAAGAAAAAAAGAAATGCTCTGTGGCTCTTCTCTCTACAGGTTTTGATCAGCAGTGTTGTGTGACAGTTTGTGATGGAGAGGAGACTGATGAGGAGCTGAGGAGTTTCCCTTTCCTGAGCTTTCTATAAAAAAAAAAAGGGGTGGGGGTGGAGAGAGAGAGAGATACACTCTCTCTTTGAGACAAAACACTTCTGGTAAAACACTCTGGAATGATAAAAATAAATACTTCTTCACCCAAAATATAAGTAGATCGGAAGTTCACTTTCAAGTGAGTTGAGGCAAATGACTGTAACATTTAAAGGGGATCTCTCCTTTTGTGTAAATAGCAAGAATATCTGAAGTTATAAAGAGTTAATGGCAACAAAGAGCATGAAAAATGTCATGCTTTGAGGTTTAGCCCAGTCTTTAACTACTAATTAGCAAAATGTTATTTTCCTTATTCAGCCACCAGACTGACCCAGTGCTGCTTGCTGTCAGCATGGGATACCAGGACGCATAGTTGACTTGGGCTGACAACTCTGTCTGCTTGTGTGACAGGCATATTTATTTATATTACTATCATACTAAATGTCCTTAGCATAATCAGGACCAGTTGTTCTAATGAAATGTACTGTTGAACAGCCCCTACCCTGAAGTGTTTGCCATCTAAAACACTTGAAAATAGAATTTCTCACTAACACTTTCCATTCTTTCATCACAGCTGTGAAGGCCTAACACAAAACATGTTCCCAAAACAAACAACACAAGCACTAACATAACTTTGGCAAACAAAAGTTGGAAAGAAAACTGTTTTCCTTTATTTAGCTGCATATACTAACGGTGTTTAGGAATGGGCAATTAGTCCTTGCTTTTCTTCAAAGCAGATGCACTAGGCTCTCTCTTTTCATGTAATGCTCTGAAAGTCACCTCATACAGAACTAAGACACAAGGCATTATTAACATTCCTCCCAGGATGAGAAACATTTAGGAGTAATTTGTTCCAAAACATCTAAATGTATTGCCAGTTTTCATTTGCCAGAAGTATCTAGTATCTTCCTTCATGCTGCCATGAAATTATACACAGCAAATACATAACAGAAACTGTACCAACCAAGAAATTGTCCTAGAGAGGTAGACGTTTTGTTCTAGACTTGCCAGTTTTGAAATACTCATGTGCACAGGCTTATTTCCAAACCTTCAAAGTCTGAATAAGTTTCTTTCCCCTCCTCCCTCTCTGCCTTTTTCTTAGCAACTTAAAATGGTTGCCTAGCACAACATTTAATCATTTAAACCCTTTATTTAATTAGCAATTGCACACAGAACAGGAAAAAGGAAAAACTATTACATATTTAATACTGTGCTAATTCCAGGTGAATTTTTACTATTTATGATTTATTGCTACTGCCTAGCAAAAGTTGTGCACCTAATTAAACCCCTGTATCCTATCCTGGAACAGGGTCTTCAACATCTAAATGGGCCAAAGTTTGCAGCTGGTTTCTTAAGGCAGGAAGCCTTGCTGTTGTACTGACAGGACAATAGTAAGGTATTGTATGAAAAACAAGTACTGTGTGATTCATGAGTTTATTCCCTGTTCCACTGAGTAGCTTCAGGGACATCCCAAATAGTAAAAGAATCGAAGAGAAGCAGATGGGGAGAGCCTGCCTGGAAGGAGTGTTTTATACTCACATACTACAGAGCACTATGATATTACTACTGTCATGGAGTTCCAAGACTTCTCCCCTCTAGAAACTACTAAGGCAGTTCTCAGTGAGGGAACAGAAGCAGAGTTAGCAAGCCCTTGTATTACTCAGATTCCCCAGATCTCCTGATATGCCTGGATTCATGTTTACATTAAAGGAACATATAGAAGATCACTCATTTTCCTAAGTCTGAAAAGGATACACTGTGATTGAAAATAAGTACCTGTCTCTGCAATTCCCAATTTCGAGGTGTTCGTAGAATCACTATTTGACATGGAACTAACAAGAGATGAAAATTTGGCCCCATGTTTAAAAAAGCAAATTATTCTAATTTTTTTCCATGGGAATGAAATAGAAAAGTCCCGTC
>JANZLQ010000079.1:46911262-46923378 GCA_026212715.1 Elanus axillaris
CCTTTTTTAAGTTACAGGAACTATGAAAATGTCATATCCAAAACACATTTATAATCATAATCCATCCATATACCAAAATGAAAAAAGAAAAGACAGCCCTGGGCTTGTAAAGGGCAGTTATATTTGCCCTCAATGACAGATGCTTTTAACAGTCCAGGCTGAAAGAAATATGGGGATTTAAATAAGCCAGTTAAGTAAGTAAGTAAATAAATAATCCACCAATATGATGCCAGCACCAAAACGGTAGGAGAACTTATTGCTTCCTTTATTCCCTTTCATTTCTGGGTCTGTTGATATAGCGCAGGATCTGAACAATACACTAGCAAACTTCAAACAGGGACTGAGATTATATCCAACAAAGCTGGAAGGGGAAATCTGACACCCCTACAGTACATTCATATGGAAACAAAATGAGTAATATTTATTTTATTGGGACAGTTTGAATTTATTATAAGTTGCATATAATTTCCTGTCTCATTTCTTGAGCACTCTTGGAATTTATTTCAGGATGTGTTACGTTATCACACACCCCCTTCCCTCCACCCTGACACCCTCTCTGCTGGACTTGCTCTACAAGAAGAAAGGCAGAAATTCCAGGGCAACCTCTAAAGGATTGAAGCTTTGGAAGAAATTCCATAAAGGCAGTGAAGATGAAAATGGAAACAATGTTAAAATTATGTACTGTAGAATCAGTGAACATACCACTTATTCCTGTACACAACTTGAAAAAGGATTTCTCCTATAAGCAGTGTCCAAATAATTCACAGGTGGCAAAACTATTAGGATTTCTGCATAGGCTTGCCTTGGAAGCAGATTCAGTATCACAAGTAAAAACGCTGCTTATCCTCCCCCTGTCATCTGTTTATATTGCCTTCCAATTTCACCACAAATTTAGCTACTTTTATAAGAAATTTGGAAAAGTTGGTTTCTGGCAGCAAAAAGAAAAAAAATGCTCATATGTGAAATGAAATTCTATTCAGGGTACTTAAAGGAATAAAAAAATAAAAAGAGCTGGAAATGCACCTGGAGGTAGTAATCTTTCATATGGTAACATCTCACTGTCAGTGTAGCAGAGAGAAGGTCCTGGCCTACAGTAGTCTTCAGTGTGCACACTCAGATTCAGGCCATAACAAACCAACAACACCCAGCAAAGGCATCCTGTTGAAAATAAGATAAATTGGCCACTCAGAGGTTACACAAGAAGATATTCATGACCAATGCTTTTTGAAGGTATTTTAATTGCTCCTGTGCATGGCATCTAAATACCACATGTAAAAGCTCAACATAAAACCAGTTATTAAACGAAAAGACTTTAGTACAAAGTTGTGCAGGTGGAATTTAATATAGTTCTATTGCAGTTAACAGAGGCAAATAAATTTGTATAGATGAGAAGACTGCTCGAACCATTATATTCGTATTAAGAGTTAGTATTCTAGGGATGGTATTTGCCAATTCCAAAAAGAAGGGCAGAATCTTTAAAGGCTGATGACCCTATCCGGTTGCGGGAGAGCCTTCAACAGAGACAGGTAAGATAATGCATGTAATTGCTTGAAAGACAAATGAAACATTTGAGAATGGCATCTTTAAAACCATGATACCAACCTTCAAATTTTTCTAGTATCTATAATCCCAAATAGACAACCTCTTTCTGTGTCCATTTTGCATATGGAAATATTTTGGCTGATTAAAAAAATAGGTCCGAACAGGTACAGTGATTCTTAGCGCACATGATAGCAAATCTCAGACCTGTGATGAAATGTTCTACGTTCCCTGAGACAGAAGGATATCTATATGATCAGGTTGTAATAAGCATTGACAATTACTGGTCTGTGCTCAACACTACACAGCATTAAGGACCTAGAAAAGATCTTCCATCACTCCATGAAATGTATATCTCTTTACTTCCCCAACTTTGCCTGAACATACATTTAAGGGCTAGGGGATGTTATAAGACCTTGAATATACAAAGTTCGTCAGCCATCTGTTAAGACAAGCCTATATGCACAGGCTGATATGAAAAGATGGAGGTGCCAAAAGCAAAAGTTATCCATTCCTGTACACCAGTTAGGAACAAGTTGTGGTTCATACCAGAGTACGATATTCTGATGGAATTCAATGTATCATGCCAGCTTCTGATTAGTTGCTGTCCACCACATGAGAAGACTTCTTTCATAACTGCCCTTGGCTTGGACTGGAACAAAGAATTTCTTTCTCCTTTTCCTGCTCCCCATCCTGATACCATAGCATCTGGTGGTTGATGTGTTTTCACTAGTTTTTCACTATGGTCAGCTTTCCGATTGTTTCTATAAGGACAGTCTTATTATTCTGCTTTCCTTCCTCAAACGAGAGAATACATGCCTCTGTGGCAACAGACTGCAATTTCCCATTTTTCTTCCGTGTAATTGTTGCCCATACAGCAATAATTTTCTTACTTTTCTTACAAGCTTAAGAAAATAGTTATGAAAAGCTATAGAAACAACAGTGCCATCTGCAGATTTGACAAGACAACACTGTAACAGAAACCATGAGGTTATATTTGGATGGCTAACAGTTATAAGGGTTTCAGTGTTTGTTTGCTTCAGTGAAAAATCAGTTATGCAGAGATTGATAGCCCTCTCCTGAAGACTTACTTGTCTGGGCATGTGGACTACTCAGGCTTTACATTAACTTACGAACCTCCTAAGCATACAAGTTTGTCCAGCTGACAGATCCATGACTACAGGTGACTATACTCCAATGTTCAGACTCTCCACAGTGTTCAATTTCATAGTTCCTTTTACTATTCCTTGCCAAACCTATGAATCTAGCAAAAGTCATTAAACCAAAACATTTTTAACTTTACTGACACTCATGGAGCAGACCAATAGCTCAACAGCCTACATAAAGTACTGACTCCCATTCACTAAAGTCCAAAAGAAATAAAACCCATAATACAACCTTAGTTCAGTTCATGAAAGCCTTTGCACTTGGTAGAAAAAGGGCAAATAAATTATATACTTCAAATAAAATCTGAAGGAAGAGATCAATAAAGTAAGTCTGAACACAAAGTTCTAGAGGAATGTAGGAAGATAGTTATGAGTATACATACTTAGTAATATCTAGACCTTCATGTAAGAAATTGTTACATTTTTAGATGAGATGTTCAGAGCACAGCAGCACTGGCCACAAACTGCAATGGTGAGAAATTCTGCACTCCTTCACATGAATAAATCTTAGCTTTGTATAGCTATACTCTGTATTTCAGTGCATTTTACCCAACTGATGTGTTCAAATGCCAGTTGGTACATAGGCATGACTACACATGAAAATGTATGTATGCACTTTGGACCCTGTACTGGAAAAATCCCACTCTATCCAGCTACAGTTGTAGAAACAGAGGAGCAGACATACAACAGCAGGTAGACCTACCTACACATGAAAGGAAAAACTGTCAAGCTTTGTATGTTCAGATGTAAACAAGAAACATCATATTCATTCCACTGGCTAATTGTGCTTGTGGTCATCCAAGACAGACCCAGTTAGATAATAGGGGAATGTAATGCCAAAGAGCCTGGAAGGAATGGACTATTGTATTTGACTATTTTCCATGTACAAATTAGCACAGCAAAAGAAAGAAATCCTGCAGAAAAACACATGTACTTTATTACAGTTCGTAGTGTTACTTCTGTGAGTAGCATAACAGCAACAGAGAGAGCTAAAAAAAAGCTGCTGAAAAGATGCAAACAAATGCAAATGTGATTAAATGCCCTTCTGACATGAAGTGATTTGACTTCAAGTTCAGATGAACACATACATGGCTGGTTTTGGCCACATTTCCTTTCAGTTAGACAACTGTGATTTGCTTGTGTTAGGCTTTTATTTTAAACCAATAGAAAGGGGAATCTTCAGAATAGAGTGCCTGCTTTCTTTTGTTTCTTGTAAAAGTGGTATGCTAATATTTCCATAGCATGCAAAAGTTCACAGAGTAATGAGCAAAATTCTCCAAATACCTAGTCATAGTCTGCAAAGAGAGAAATGTGTCTTTTCAAGTTACTTTCAGTCTGATAATACTTTTTCAAAACGGGCATCTAGTGTTATGGCTGAGATTCTCAAAAGTATCTATGAAAGCACCTAACTCCCATTTATGCCAGGGAAACCAGATGTCTGAGTATGGAGCAAGTTCTAGGACGGTTAAACAATAAACTGCTAAACCCCCACAGACCTTTCTGAAACATCACTCAACTGAATATGAATACAATTTCTTCTGAAGAAGGTTAACAACTCTGAAGGGGTAGTGACCTACACTCACTACCACACCACTCCAGGCAGTCTGCCCTGAAGTAGACTCTACCTGCTGGCTAAGTAGGGTAACAGGAGAGGTTATTGCTGGTATTGCCCGTGGGCTTGTCCATCCCCTTAGCATCAGAAGAGCATGGGCTCTGCATGTCTGGGCTATGCAACCTCCTTACTGAGGCAAGGGTGCAGAACAAAGAGTTTAGGCGCTACTTTGCTCTACAGTATCTTACTGAAAATACTGGAACATGTGATAAATTATTGTAAGACTAATCCTGTAAGCATTTGTTACCTAGCCTTAGTGCTTACAGCTGTGAACTTCTGCTGATGTTACTAGAGTGCTACCTGACTAGAAGCTGCTCATGTTTCTCAGTGTGGACAAGACAGGGGTCTTAGAGAGATACAAGGTGAAACACATAAATCCAAATGCTGATTGTCATAGTTTTCAAACTAATTCCACGTACATGACTAAAGGCTAATATCGACGAGGCTAATAGCCAGGTCACACACCTGATCCAATGCCTCTTTTTTTTCTCAGAAACATCCACGAGCTTTCTACTATGTCCTGTGTGACCTCATGCTGCCATAAACTACAGTAGTACCATGTATACCAAGGTATCCTACAACTTACCTCTATCTCTAGCCAACTATAAGTCAAATTCTTGCATGTTTACCTAATCTCCTGCTGGAAGCAAGTGAGAGATTTTCCTGAGTATGGAAGGAGCAAAAGAATAGCCTGATTCAAAAAAGAAAGTTAAGCTTGATTCACATCACTATTCTTAAGGCACAAAGATTTGGTGGGAGGTGGGGGGGAAATCTCTTGAGGCAGGGTAAGCCATACAAATACAAACTACTATAGTATGGAACATAATGCATAATAGTTGGCAGCAGAATGCACTATTTATTTTCATGAATTAGGGACTTAGAACTTAATTCACAAGCAGCAGAGTGAAGCACAAATGTTATGAGTATGAGCTTAACATAGGGCCAAATCCTACAGTCCTTACACAGTCCTGTTGAGTCATATCTCCTGTTGATCTTCCCTAAATTAGTACTGCAGGATTGACTCATAACATAATATAGTCATCAGGTTATAAACTTCTCATTTTCATAAATGAAAGAGAATATATGCTGACTTTATGCTGTTTTGTGTGAATTCAGTATTTTAAATGGAAAATAGACCTTTAAACAAAATAAGACTTTTAGATCAATCCAGATAGCATTCTTATTCCTCATGATTAATTAGTATTTAGTGATTCTATATTCATTTTTTTGTTTTTTAAATAATTCAATATTTTTTAATACGCATTTTGAATAGGGTTATCCCATTGTTTAAGTCCCCACCTGGCTGCTAAAAAATGTCTTAAGATTAGTTTACAATGATTATCATAGATTGTATTATACAAATAAATAGGAAGATGCAAGCTGCTATAAAGTTCATACATTTCTTTAAGATTCATTGCAATTTGCATGACTACATTCAGTCAAATCTTCAGAAAAAGACAGCATATACGTATGCTAAGAATGCGTGTGCATATTAATATCCTTACTGCAGATTTTCTGATAACAAACATACAGCTTATACTTATGAAGTTGAGTCAAAATGGAACATTTAATCTCAGTGAAACAGCAGAGCTACAGTGCTCAGCTGTAGAGCATCCTATCAGGATAATCTGGGGAAGTATGCAAGAAAATCATAAAGTACTGATCAGCTTTGCAGCCCTGATGTATACCAGATATCACATAATGTCTCTTCTAGAAGTTGGTATAGACTCGTCTCTGTAACGAGTTACAGCAGTAATGAGAGCTTATTTAAACTGGCCGCAGAAAAATGTTCAGTACATGCTGTACCTTGTTTCTCTGCATGTGCACAACTGAAAAAATACTTTCTTCTTCTTTCTTTTTTAGGAAGGAGGAAAATTTCAGGAACATTAGAGCATGATAAAGTTTGATGTAAAGAGGCCAGAAACAGCTCTTCTCTAAATCCCAAGCAGTTAAATCACCATTCACAGGTCATTGCTCTCCAAGTTTATAAAAGTGGTGCCAACATCACCTTTTCGGTTCTACCTGCAGCAGCTCACAATACCAAGTCTCCAAGCCTGCAATACTTGAGAGAGGGTAGAAGTTACAGGGTTTGTTCAAAACAAACTCTCTCTAACTGCAGTTTTAAAGATAAAAGACATACCCACCCGCATGTACACGCACAGACGCAGTATCAGCTGCAATCGACACATACCTGCAGGAAAGAAACGGCATTTACCAGGATGAGGGAAGCCAGGAGCAGGGTGCCAGCAGTTGTCCAGCGGCAGCCCTCCATGGTCGGGTCCGTGCCGGACCTGGGGTCGGACGCAGCACAGTCTGCGGAGCGCTCGGCTGCCTGCTGTCACATCCAGCGCCAGTGGGAACCTTCAGCCCTGCTTCTCCACCTCCATCAGCCCTGCTCACATTTCCCGACCCAGGCGTGGGTGGGTGCGTGGGTTGCTTGGGGAGAGCTGCGGGGAAGCGCTCCCTGAGCCGGCGAGCAGCCAATCCCCCTCTTGCTGGTCAGACAAGCAGCACAGCAAAGCCAAGGGGTCTAGGGAAAGTGTAACAGTGACAGACAGAGGGGAAGAAAAAGAGGATGGGGGGGGAGAGAGAGAGGTGGAGGAGGAGAAGGAGGAGGAGAGAGTCGGAATGGCACAGCTGAAGGGAGTGCTCTGCCTTCAGCCAGCCGTCCTCCAGGAGCTCTGCTCCGCCGCTTGCCGTGAGCTGTTCATGCTTATTGCTAGGTCAGTAGCTCTCCTCCTGAGCATGCATTGTTCCAGACAGAAGGGAAACTTAATCTGTGTCAATACATAATGTATACCATAAAAGTCACCAATCGGAAAATGCTGAAATACTCCAGGGAGAATGTATGTTTTACTAAATCCTTGCGTTCTCTACCGAAAAATGCTCTCTGGAACCCTCTTACACCATTTGCTCAGCAGTAAAGGAGTCTGACTCCGGTCCCAAACTGTAGACTAGGAATGTTTCTAATAGGACTGAGTAACCGTTTTTCTGTCACTACTTCTTTCTTTTGGGGAAAAATTTCAAACCTACCCTATTCCTCATTAGAAGGAAAGTGAGCTTATGGGAGGAAGAATTTTGCACAGAAAGGCAAAGATCCACACACCTCAGCTGGGAACTCTGTCTTTTAAGTATGAATTTGACAGATAGGAGTTTCGAATCACTGCTCTCACTGTGTTAAGGACTCATCCAGTTTGCATGCCTACGCCCCTGCATTGCCTGAAGTCTCCAGGTCTTTTTTTTTTTTCCTGTCTGTCCATTTGTTTTATTTCTGAAGTAGAAATTGCAGACTGAATCCAAGAACACTTTCTCAACGCAGTAGGCTTTCTCCCACATGGAGCTGACCTGGACATCTCTTGCAGTCACAACATTATGATGCTGCAGGGCATGCTATGTCCAGATGGGCATGCAGAAAGCCCTGTCTTACCTAACTTCTTAACTGTGGTACTTCAGTAAGCTCAGACAATGAAGGAGAAAAGTAAGGTCCATGTGTGTTAGGTGTAGAGAACAGTATGCTAGCAATAAGCCTGAAAAGTGACTGAAGTCAGAAGCTAGCAGAAGAAAGGGAAAATCTGCCAAGGGCACCAGGTCTGGGGACAGAAAGGAAAAAAAAGCAAGTGCAGACCACAGACCATTTAAGAGAACTGCACATCAGTACAAAAGAAAAGCAGCCTGGAGGAAAAGCTGGAGGAGCAGATGGAAAGTGATACAGAGTTTGCAGGAGGGAAAGAACAGAGGGGAAAAAAAGAGTTACATATATTGACAAGTCAGATAGGAGGAAAGAAGAGCATCTGGCTTGGCGCGGCAGGAACAGGAACATAAATGCTGAAGGCATCTGAAGGCCAAAAAAGAAAAGAGATAAACTAGACAGAGCTGGGCTTGGGAAATTAGGCTGAACAGAGAAATTTGGAACAATAAACAAAAGTAATTAGGAACTGTGGGAGAAACAGATTTCAGCTTGCACTGGCCAGCAGTAGCTTGGTTGGGGATCTTTGGACATGGCAGGCAAGAAAACAGGGCCAGGAAGACTGAAAAGGTTTTTTTTACACACATCTCCTGGCCTCAACTCTGTTTTCTTCCACACTCTGTTCCTTTACCCCAAGAAGACTAAAGTCATAGGAGAAGTACTTGAAGATAGCTCCTGGAATTCCTGTACACAAAATTGTCAAGGCTGAATTTTTATGGTAAACAGCAATGTTTGTAATATTGAATAGATGAAATGATGACTGCTTTAGTTTTAAAAACAAAACTGCTGCAATTATGATTACATGGCTTACAATGACTGAAACAACTGAGAAGGATGCTTTCATAATCATACGCTTTTTTTTTTTTTAAATTGTTCTTAGCCCAACATTTAACTGGAGCTGTCGCACTAACACTACAGAAGGCAATTTCAGAATTTCTGATTTTGGATATTTCTTGTTCAACTTTGGAGAAGGTGGGGGTTTTAAAAGGAAGTTATGGAGATTCTTCTTATCAGTACAGAAGTCTCAATAGGCAACTGAATCATCTAAGATGCAATAACTATATTACACTTGGATTCCATGTATCCTGCCATTTTTCTGCTCATGGACCTCTCATTGAAGCTTATACGGATTTTGTGTGGAGAGGGATGGCAAAAGAAGGAAGTTAATCATAGAATAGAATCATACAATCATTTAGGTTTGAAAAGACCTTTAAGATTGTTGAGTCCAACCATAAAACTAACATGGCCAAGTCCACCACTAAACCATGTCCCTAAGCGCCATGTCTACACATCTTTTAAATAGCTGCATGGATGGTGACTCCACCACTTCCCTGGGCAGCCTGTTCCAATGCTTCATAACCCTTTCAGTGAAGAAATTTTTCCTAATAGCCAGTCTAAACCTCCCTTGCCACAACTTAAGGCCATTTCCTCTTGTCCTATCACTTGTTCCTTGGGAGAAGAGACTGGCACCCACCTCGTTACAACCTCCTTTCAGGTAGTTGTAGAGAGTGAGAAGGTCTCCCCTCAGCATCCCCTTCTCCAGACTAAACAACCCCAGTTCCCTCAGCTACTCCTCACAGGACTTGCTCTCTAGATCCTTCACCAGCTTTGTTGCTCTTCTCTGGATGCACTCCAGCACCTTAGTGTCTTTCTTGTAGTGAGCTGAAGATCTTGCAGTAATGTTACCAAATTACATGGCCTCCAACGTCAGACATGTTGAAAAGGTGATTAATCTATAAAGAAGAGCTTTGTTTTACATATTCAAGATATGTATTTAATCAGTAGCAGAGCAGCGAGATGTTCGTAAAAGTATTGTAAATTCTATGAAATTCACTAGAACTTATATTTTGTTGAACATTTAAAATTCAGACCAGATTCTAAAATGCAGCTTGAATTTTCTTTTCACAACAAACTCATGCAAACCCCATAATTTTTTCATGAAACCACACAATTATACTTTCAATAGTTTGGCTTTCAGTTTTCTGCACATATTTGAACCTAGAAATCAAAGTGAAATTGAAGGAATGGAAACTCACATGAATCGAGTCCAAAGGAAAGGTCTACTCAAATTCTTGCATACAGCTTTAGTGAGGAGTCATGCCCACTATCTGCCAATTTCTGCAGAGTAGTGTTGCATCTACCTGAAGGTTCATTTGAATTATTCCTAACTGAAAAAAAAAAAAAACCAAACCAAACAAACTGAAAAATAAGTGTAGATTTACTGAAAAATTACTTTAAGGCATGAAGTGATTTAGAGCTGAACATCCCCATGTCCTGCTGTTCAGGTCCAGGGTTTTGTTATCTGCATATATGCATTTTGTGTGGAGTTCATTTATTTATCTCGCTGAAAGGTCATTCCATATATGGAACACTAGTTTGGGGGAGGGGAGTATTTCTTTTTGGGTTGCCTATATACTAAAAAATAAAGCCTATAGTAAGAAGGAAAATATGCCCTAAATGAGGTAACAGTGCCTGAAAGGCATGAAGCGTCAGGGCCTGTTCATCCCCAAAATCTCTCTCTGTCATGCACCCCAAATCAATGCAAGAATTCAAAGCAATAAAAGGCTTCCACCTGCAGCAGAAGTAATAGCTGAAACCTCAAGGGATGTGTTAACGAATGTGGATGGTGCCTACTGTGCTCAGCACTGTTTTACCAGTAAGACAAAGGTTGTTCTCAGCAAAACCTTAATGCTACTGATAAAGTCCTGAGTCCTTTAAGATCATTTGCAAAATTGATATTGGAGATTGGTAAGTCCAGGATTCCATTCACTTTCTGAGTATACATATGCAAATATGTCACTTCCAAACCCTGATATTACAAACATAAGCCTTTCACCATCTCAGGGGAGAGTGAATGGACAAATACATGCTACTCCATGTCCTGAAAATTACCCCTTCCACTTTCTGAACTGGTCATTAGTTCCAATTCTCCTTCACCTCTGTCAGGTGTTTAAATTAAATCAGTTTGCATCTGTTTGTTAGAATTAGAACTGGTTATCGGCTCTGCACACCTATGGCAGGTTATATGAAATGGAAGTAGAAGCAAAGGAGAGTGTCTGAAGTAGTATTTAAACTTTGCAGATTTAACAATACTTAATTTGAAAAACACACGTGCAGGCAGAAGAAAACTGTTAACATCAATATGCTTTATAGCAGGAAAGAGTGAACTCAACTTTGGAGCTGATCTCCCCAGGGAGAGTATGTTACTGTTTTCACTCAGAAGCCACCTGTCTCTTCCTGGAGGTTGGACCTCTTTTTTGCCATCAGGTCTGTAGCAACAAGGATTTTTTATTTCTTTTTACTTTTTCATTTAACAGTTATTCTTAGATTTTTCTCTTATAAGCCTGGATTGATTTCTGGGAACCTGGAAGCCTGCACAGGTATGGAAAGTGAGAAGTGGGAGGAAGCCACTGCTTTATAAGGAGCTTTAGATAGAATTTACATTTACATGTGTGTGTGCTTGTGTATGCCTTCAGTAGGTATGAAAGAAACTAGAATGAAAGGTATAAGGACTGCAATATTCTGGACTGCCTTGGTAAAGCTCAACCAGGTGTACATGACCTGTGATTCAGCAAGCACTTTCCTCAAAGCTTAAGGTGCTGATGCATACAAAACCTTTACCTAGACCTCTGACTTGAGATAAAATTCAAAGGTACAATAGCAGGAACAATATGTGTCTGAGAACTAGGAACATCCTCATTCACACCTAGCAGGGCAATAGATGGATAGTTCAGCCTTCAGAATCACCCAGTCTTTGCCCTGTATGAGATCTGGTTGCCATCAGCACTGGGGTGCAGTGAGGTCACCTCGGAACCAGAGTGCTATGACCT
The DNA here is from genome assembly GCA_026212715.1 of Elanus axillaris. NCBI lineage: Eukaryota > Metazoa > Chordata > Aves > Accipitriformes > Accipitridae > Elanus > Elanus axillaris. The sequence continues at coordinate 46,922,876 of JANZLQ010000079.1, forward strand.
TTCTGTCTTTGGCACCCACATGAACCTCTACATCTAACATGAGGAGAAGACTCGAGAAGGAGATGATACCTAAAACTTCTTAATCCATTTTGTTTAGCTGGACAGAAATCAAACTGATGAGATGCTTTCACGTGAAATATCTTGAGCTTTCAACATTGAAGCTCAACAGTTGCTTCTTCTGCAGGAATTGTGGGAACAGATTGAGTGAATTCATATGTGAGGGCTGCTTCTTTCTAGAAATGTTAACTGCAATCATTGAAGTGATGAGCTACAAAGATGTCCCCCCTTCCCATGTTAGACTGTCACCAATTACCTTGTGAATTAAGATACCTGTTGTATTTCAGTAATAGTCCTTAACCTTTGGCAGCAGAAAAATCTAAACCAAAATCTCACCAAAATATCTAAGTGTTTGTATTGGGTCTGGCCGAGATGGAATTAATTCTCCCCACAGCAGCCCTCATAGTGCTGTGCTCTGCATTGGTAGCTGGAAAGGTGTTGATAAC
>JANZLQ010000079.1:46923478-46945641 GCA_026212715.1 Elanus axillaris
GACGTCAGCTCAGGTATAAAAGCTAAGTAAAGGGAGACGGAAGGGGGGACATTTTTCCATCTTCCAGAGCAACCACTGCGTGCGCTGGAGCCCTGCTTCCCGGGAAGTGGCCAGACATCGCCTGTTGATGGGAAGTAGAGAATAACATCATTTGTTTTCTCTCTGCTTTTTGCACGTGACCTCTGCCTTCACTTATTAAACTATCCTTATCTTGACCCAGGAGCCTGTTGTTATATTTTCTCCCCTCTGTCCAGCTGAGGACCGGGAGTGATAGAGCAGCTTTGGTGGGCACCTGGTGTCCAGCCAGGGTCAGCCCATCACAATGTTTATAGAGTCTTGCAGTGTTTTTCACAACAATTTAACACTGTGTTCACGTTTTTTCAATGGAAGGGTGTGGTAACTTGGTGGATGAGCCAAACATCTTGAAATTACTTGCTTGAGATCGGAATTATGACAGCAAAAAGGGGAATTCTGCAACAGCAGATACAAAACTGCTTCCTCCTCCTGTTTTGTTGGAGAATCCTGGGTAAAACAGACAAGCACATACCTATCATTCTTCCGACATTTTTTCTCTCTCAGGCTTATTCCTTTCCCAGGGTGCCACTTACATACCCTTAATATCTCTCTTCAACTTTTGGACATGATTCTTGTGGGCAGACTAAAATGGATTCATGTTTTTAGAGTCATCCCAGTGACTCTAGGCCACTCACATTCTCCTGGAAAGTGAGCCTCTGCCTTCCAATTATTTTTTACTCACACAACACTGTTTCTCCTATTGTTGCAGTGCTGCGTGCTCCTTTTCAAGTATACTCTCAGAAGCCTGTGCAATTTATTTATCTCCAGTCTTTCCATGCCTCTTGCCTCCCAGCTAGCACTCTATCTCAGCTTGATCTGACAGTTGTTTACATGCCATACTCTCTGAACAGCCCACGAAATACAGCAAATACTGGTTTTATGTTTTACAAACTGGGCACTGTAGGTACAGGGAGATTAACTAACTTGCCCATGATTGTACATGAAGTCACTGACAGACCGTGGAACTGTATAAGATCGCTGAAGAGGCAAACTAGCAGCCTTAGCTACATGGACCAGTATGTTGGTTAGTTCCGTGAGAAATCAAATTAAAGTAAATCTTACTTAACTATATATGGCAATAAGAAATACACTGTGAGCAGTATGTCAGTAAATTGACATTAACTGCAGAGCACTTCCATTACCTTACAGAACACATATATATCCTGTGATGAAGTTCAAGCAAGTAAGAGACGTTTTCTATGCTGACAACCTTTGCAAGTCCAAGACCAGTTTCACAGTCATTACGGGGTTTTTAACTCACAGGTCCAGCTTCAGATGTCAGGTCAATATATGAGTTTTAATTGTCATAACTGTTTCTAGGCTCACTGTTGGCAAAAAATAACAGCAAAACATGATCTTTAAAGGCTCGCATATGGACAGCAGATACGAACAGGTTTCCATGCAATTATTAGAAGTCTCATCATTCAAGCTCTCAAGCTTGGGATTTTAGTTATTACACAGCAAAACTGGGGATTGATGACAATGCTTTTGAATATTTCAGGAATAGAGCCTATATTTTTGTAAACCACCCCAGCTGGAAGTTAGTTGGAGCTTTATGATTTATAAATTACTTCACTGAAGAAACAAACCCAGACCAAACAAAAGATGCCTGACACTTTTTAACCTCTTTGGACCTCTAATTTACAAAGCTTTTGTCTTTTCTTATTTTTCTTCTATAGCAGTAAAGCATAGGTAATTTTTTATATGGGTTTTAGCTTTTGTAGTGCAAATGGCATTTGATTCTGCTTTCCTTTTCTTAACAAAATTCAGGTTCTACAGGCAGGCTTAGACCATTGTGAGCAAACCTAAAATTAATCAAGTGAAACTGCCAAAGTATCATCAAGGAAAGAATATGCAAGTTTTAAGAATCTTACAAAGAAATGAGGAAGAAAAGAAGACTAGGGAGTAAATTTTGGATCAGGATTTGGAAAACCCCTAAGGTGGGGGAGGTGGGATTGAGGTTTGGCCGATTTGCGATACTCGGCTCTGTGTCTGGATTCAGCTTTCCAAAGTTTCCAAAAGACTAGGGGTGTGGAGGAAGGAGAGGAGTTGGATTCAAAGTTATTGGGTTTTGGCCCATCTCTTGTACTAGTAATTAATGTGAATGCCTGGACAGCACAAAGCATACTTTGAAATGTCAAGCCAGCAAGATATTTAAGCAGTGGAGAAACCCTTCTTTCTTAGTGAGAGAGTTTTGAATATCAAAACACTAGTGAAGATGCCACGTGGATGGAACACCCACTCAGTCACAATGCAGTTCTCCATGCAAAAGATACAGAGTACTTACCCCCAAGTTGGCCAAGTTAATAAAGATTAACAATGCGGACTAACAGCAAGGATTATAGGACAAAACTACCTAATAACCTGTTTAAAAGCTGGAATCAATATCGTTCTTGTGACAATCACAGAGATGGAGAAGAATTGCGCATTGGTGTTAAGGAAAAAAATCTTCAGTTTAGAGCACAAAGCACATTTGAAAATATAGAAAGATAAAGAATATGTCATAAACCATGAGGGTAAGTGGCAGCATTTTGAAACAGCACAGGGCTCAAATAGCTGCAACTCAAGCACAGAAGTGGAAAAAGGTATTCAGTGAAATATTTGAAACATATGGTTTTTGTTTATGTTTCTTGCAAATATTTGAGAAAAGTGAACAACTCCTACCTGTATACAATCATGACCATGAATGCACTATTATGTTGTAACAAAAATGTATTTATAAGCAACTAGTAAAATACTGGAAGAAATTATAATGTTAATAACTAGGAGGCTATCGTGTTCCATATTAAATTTCTCAGCACTGCAGCTCACTATGCAAAGAGCAGCAGTTTCTACTTGATGTATTAAACAGCTTCAAAATGGTAGAAATACAGGAAGCAGTGAAACAGGACAGATAGTATTCTCCTTTTGAGCTAAGCAGAAAATATTCTCACTATCAGAGAAACAGGTGAAAAAATAAAATGGTTTTTATTACCTGTGTTTACATCTGGTGGGGTCTACTGACCTTCTTGTTTGAATTCATGAAGGCTGGCAACTCAAAATTCAAATCCATATGTGCACTGAATCTTCACAGAAAAGGATCTTTTTAAAAACATTTGAAGAATGATTGTGGCTGGTAAATATATGAGTAGTTTGCACTGAGCCAGACATGTGGTTAGATGATATAATTTTAAGGAGCCTAATCCTTCCTTCATCCTTGGAAGAAATCAGGAATAACAAAAGTGAACTCAGTAGGGTCTTCTACAAACTAAAACAGGTGAAAATTGGAGCAAAATCTTAATCTGTATGGCATTTAGTCTGTATTATAATTTGTTTTATCATGTAATTCAAAGTGGGCTCATATAATCTGAATTCCAAAAATAAAAGACTTTCAAGCGGCAATCGAAGATAAAGATGATCATTGCACTATGTGCAACAAATACTTATGGAGGAACTGAAGAAAACTATTTTGACTAAGAGCATTAAACCTTCCCCTCAAATGTGAATAATGTGCTTCTCCAATCAAGTAAATTACTGCAGTAGACACGAATTTCTGAGCAATGGAAGATGAGTGGCATTCACAAATAAACACCAGCTGTCATCAGTAAAAATTAATCTCCTTAGTCATACAAGAACTTAGTATATGCTCCTAAACTCCATGCACAGTGTGTTTTGATCAAGCTGGTCAATATATATTATCAAAACATATTAAAGGACATGTTGAGAGGCAAGCAGATAATGCTGCATGGGTAAGCACACAGGACTTCTTTGACTGGAGTTACTCAGAGTCAGAAGCCAAATGATTTGGTTCTATTGCACTTTTGATTTTGAGTAACTTTGTAAGAAAATAAGGGAATAATTGTTCTTTAACTGAATTTCAGGACTAGATTATTTAGAAACATCATTTATTCACATACTCAATGGTTCAAAGCCTGCTGTGTCAACATTTTTTCATGGGAAAAGCACATAAGGTTGTGTCCTGCACTCTACTATAATTCAAAGCTTTAACCTCAAAGGCCATTTACCAGATGAATTCTCATGAGAATCTACTATTGTCAGGTATCTTGTTGCATCATGCATGTCTTAATCCCAGGGATAAAATAATTATGAGAAATTTGGTAAGCAACCAAAGAGCTTCCTTTATCCATGCAAGAGAAGCTTAGAGTCCCATCATCTTTCTATGTCACAGATTCTCTGAGAGCTCTTCTCTGAGACCTTTTCACAGTGTCTTTTTAGCTACTTTGTATGACTGTCTCTGACAGATTGGCCTTTATTTTTGCAACATCTAGCATCTTGCCTGAAGTAATATCTATAACAAAAATATCTTCATATATCTTATAAAACCCCCTCTTCAAACCATCATTATAATTTGTCTGTCTCCAAGTGCCATTTGCTTTATTTAAGCAGTTTATCCACTGAAATGGATATTGTATTTCATGCATACTTGTTTCCAAAACTTACTTCTTCATGATGCGCTGCATAATCTGTTCTACATTTAGTTTACAAAGATTTTTATGGAGCTATCTTAATGCAGTTTTTGGCTTATCTTCTTTCTTTTATTTGAGTCCTGATTTATAAAATTTGCTTTTAATTATCTTTGACATTAACAGTTGTTCTGACCACTTAGGTTTGTAATTTTATTTGCCTGCACAACAGCATTGAAGTTTGAAGTTGATAAGAAATATTCTTGTGCTGAGTATGACTTTGTTCAGCAAAAGAGCATAACAGGACTACTGACTAAATGTCATTCTTCTGCAAAAAGCTTTGATGTAGTAAGAAAGAACTGTATCTAGATCATGAAAGACTATGAAGCAGATTGCCTAGGCAATCCTAATTGCTTACTGTGGTTTACAGCATTATTTATATGTAAAGATCTACATTTGCTGGCTGTGTGTTACTTCTGCCTTCTCCCTTCTCCCTTCTCCCCTCCTGGCTTTGACTGCACATGTATGGATTTGTTCATCTGTTAAAGTTCAGAGTAAAAGATAAAGCAGATCAGACACGTTTCTGTTGCAGGTCTGCATTGTATCTTTTCTGTGAATTGCGAGGGGGGCTTGGTTTCTTTTGTTGGTAATTCTTTAATGTTTATAAGCACAGACCTTTACTACACAGACAGAGGAAGAGTAAATGACATGTCATTGCATCATAAAATACTGTCAGTTCATCAATAACTTCCTGCAATGCCACCATCAGTTGAAAAGCTAATGCAGGTAAACTGGAAGAAGCTAGAGATTAAATAACACCTTTCATATTGACAGACCAATACAGCACCGTACTAATAGGGTATACAATGATACGTATTTCCTTACATGTATGAAGTACATCAAAGGCGTAACTTTCTAAAACCTATATGTAGCTGGACATTCAAAAAGACATATGCCAACTAAAAACTTCTGTCCTGTGGGGAGAGGAAAACTGCTCAGGAATGCTGTGCAACAGCAGTGGGTAAGGTTAAAGAACTGTAGTTTTGTGGTATCACTTAGCAATAGAAGCTGTAATACCAGGAGTTTTGCATGTCTTTAATACATCTCCTACAGTGCCATCTATAATCATTAGGCTTTACATTTCTAAGGCCTTTTCATCCAATAGAGCTTTGTGGCCATTAACTGACAGGCAGTCTTTTCTTGGAGTCTTTAAAATGCAGGAGCAATCTGCTGAGAAGCAGACCTTTATGCCATTAATACCACTGTCCCACTAATATTCATGGTTAGGGGCAGCCTTTCCAAAGAAACATCCACCCCAATGAAAAACATGCCACGTACAAGTGAGGCTCACCTGGTGAATATAATGCATATTTTAGGATCACTGTGCCAAGTGTCTGACAAACTACAGAATTAGCCAGTTTCTTCAGTGTGAGTCACGTTAAACTGAGGTTTTGCAATTTATAGGTATGCCTATTCATTAGCATAGTTACCACCATGTGATTCAGAAGTATTTTTTATTTTCCACATTCAGATGTGACAATATAAGATACAGGCAAGTGAGGTGCATGGTATGCTTAAAATCATGTGAAGATTGTCTAAAAGTGTCAAGATTCTGGTCAATGATCACCAAACCACTCTCTGCCTAGTTGGCTTAATGGTAAATAATATTTTTAAAGCATATGCCCAGATGTCATGTGCTTTGTGTTTGAAGTAATGCTGCTCAAAGCTACTTTAATTAAACAGCAGCTTTGATTATCTATCATCTGATACCCAGGAAGGTAAAATACACCATTCCATCCTCTACACTGACTGGGTGGGATAAAATAATTAAAAAAAATAATTAAATGTGTGTAACATCAAGATACAATTTTTCCAGAGCTCCCTTTAGGAAGCTGGTGCACCCATCCAAGGACAGTGTTTGATAAAACACTAGTTAAATTACTAGTTCGAATTTTCTCAACCTGGGCTTTATTTTATTCTCCTGAAGCATGAATATAGCAGTAGCTCGACCACTTAAGCTGTGGGAGAGACAGAGCTGAGTTAAGGCTCCCCTCTGCATTTATTGTTTTAAAAGGAGTTAAAAAGGAAAAAGAAGTACTTTTTACTGCATAATAAAAAATAGCAGCTCACTCTGGCCTGACAAATAGACCAGTGATTCCAGTAAGAATGGCGTGAGTATTGGTCAGGGCAGAGTCAAACGGCGCAGCTGAGATTCAGTACTTGAGGAAAAAGACATCTTTTTCCACCTATATTTTTCTTCCACTCATTGTATGTTTTCTTTTATTCTTCTGGGAAACACTGAGACTGAATGTTTTACTATGGCATCACCATGTAACATGTAGACTGTACTCCCACTGTTCCACAAAACACTGGGCTAAACCTGCACAGACAGCTTGCCATTTCCCCAGTTTATACAGTCCTGCACCACACATGAAAAAGCCTTACATGTTTTTCAAGGTTATTGCCAGAAGGGAAAATAATTAAAGCAAAGCATCATTAGGGAGAAATAATTATGAATTTAATTAAACAGAATGTATTTGGATTACAAATAATATTTTGCACTAAGTTTTAATACTTGTATTTCCCACCTCTTAAAATTTCTTTCAGTGTCCATTACAATGAGCATTTTCTAAACAGTAGTTGTCACTGAATCTGTGGTTCAGGAACATGGATGGTTGATTGCATTTCAGAGAATCACTTACTGATCCTTAGTACGAACAAGACATAAGACTCTATGGCAAGGATAATCAACTGAAAACAGTTTGAGTAATGTTGATTGACCTGTTCTTGATCTCACTAGTCTCATGAAGAAAATACAGGAGGTAGAGCAGTATAGAGAGGATTCAGCTGCATCTACTTGGCAACCATAAAACAACGCATCTTAGAATAAATAATGCCAGATTTTCCAGTGTTAGACAAGCAGTTTCTGACTTCTACATCACAAGATTTTTGAAGTGCCTGGTATGATTGAAAACTTTTCATGATTTTTTTGAAAGCATGTGAATACATGCTTACTCATCACTTGCTGTCATTTATCCTGCTTTCTTCCTGTGTATCACGACTGGATCAACTAATACAGTTTCAGGGAACATAATAATCTGTGTTCCCCAAAAAGGTCCTGAGCCAAAGATACCAGGCATTCATGTAACTAATGACACACGTTGGTGCCTGACCCAGAGGATTTGCAAAGGTATATTCATCAGCATTGCAGTGCTTCTGCAGAAAGTGGATTTTTTAAGAAGTAGTGGCCTGAATTTGCATAGTTCATTCTTTGTATTGACCTGACATGTCTGCCTAAAAGCCTGTATATGAGACACTGAACTCTTCTGAAAACCCACTGAAGAGCATAGGATCAGGCTTTATATACTTGCTATACCCCTGCTAAGTATTTCCATTTATAAGCTTCCTCAGAAAGAATGCCTCATGTTCAAAATACAGCCCCAGAGATTAATGAAAAAGTAGTTGCTTTCATAAACAGGAGAAACTAGGCATTTGCATGACAACAGATTTAGAGCCACAACAACTAGTAATCTGCAGACTAAATCACCAATATTTTTAGTGCCATCAAGTCTGCATATTGAATTCTGTGGGCAGAACTGTTTAAACACAGCAAGGATATTAAATGGCATGTCTGCAAGAAACAGTGTTCCTCATTGACAGTGAGGGGCCCAGAGTAGCAAGGAGTCATCATGGCGATTGCTTTCATACATTTACAGTATTTTTTCAATTTCATAGCTAGGAAGTACTGTGTTGAAGCCCCATGTAATGTTAATGCATGTTCTTTCATACAGTCTGCATGCACTTTTAGGCATGATCACTGGTTTATAAGGAACAGCTTATCTGTGTAGATTTTGAATGATGAAATCACTGTGCTTTGTCTTACACACCCTCATCCCCGAAATGGTCCCAAAACGGGCCACTAGAAGCCAGCCAGGCATGAATACTGCACCTCTGCAGTACGTATGAAGGTATATATATGAAGACTGTGACAGAGGGAAGAGCAAGAGTCTGACGATGCTGATGGCCTGGCTCAGTACCCAGGTTAGCAGCCGACCGCTACAGAGAGGCCAGCGGTGCAGCAGCCCCCTCTAGGGTATGCCGAAAAGACCAGGCAGAGAGTAGCAGCAAGACAGGAAACAACTTGGAGAGAGTAACAGGGAGAAAAACTAAAGGACCAGCCAAGAATGCACCCCCAAGGTCCTACTGCACAGAAAGAAAGACTCACCCCTGTGAAGGGGTGCACCCAAACTCCACCACCACCCTGAAACATGCCCTTGGTACCCAAGGAGGACCAGGGTTGTTACAGAGTGAACAGGAGATCCCCTCCAGATTAGAGAGCAGAAAGACAACAGGCAGTAGATTAAAGTATCCTCACCATCAAGAATGTGAAAACAGCTGTATTAATTTAATTTTACTCAAGGGGGCTAGCCCCAGCTGTTTGAAATGGATAGCAAGCTGCTGTGCTAGACCAGGTGGCTTTCTTTTTAAGGCTTGTTTCCCCAGGTGAAAACAGCAAAAGTGCTCAAGTTACAAAGTGGACAGTAAAACTGCTATAGTGGGCTCTTTAATGAGCTCTTTTTTTCCCATCCTTGTCCTTTCTCAAAGAATTTAAGAATCCAGAGGAGGTGGTGAAGTACCCTGGCAATGACATCTGTCCCCTTCTCCCAGACAGTAGCAAAAATATAACAGCTGGGAGCATGTAATTTTGAATGGCAATTTTTAGTGCTCAGAGTAGACTGTGCTTCACATGGCTGCTGCTTTCCAAGCAGTGCTGGGCAACAGAAATGTCACATGGTCTACTGGTATTTATTAACATGCCTCTCATTGCATTGCTAGGTCAGTGGCTGTGTTTCTAATTAAAAGATTGCTTCTGTGAATAACAATGAGAAATAGTACTACATGCCACCTTACTAACCTTTCAACATAGGCTATTCACTTTTGTTCACAAAGTGAACTTGTCAAAAAAAATTTCTCAGTATAGCCCTAGTGTTTACATGTCTTCAGTTGGATGATATTTGACTTCAATTTCTTTTAAGAACTGAATAAGCGAGGTGCTCACACGAAGTCAAATCAATACAAGTGAAAGAACTTATTTTGGTGTCCTTTAAATTAATTCAATGTCTGTATAAGAGAGATATTAAAACTCATTCTTCAGCAACACAAGACTATTTAATGTTGTAATATGCAGCAGGCCAGATTTTGCCTTCAGATGAACCTAAATGAAGTCAATAGGCATAGGGACCCTACCCACAGATTTTGTCCTAGTGAACAGAAGTGGTTTTCCTGCTTAAACACCCTCCTTTGTGGAAGACCTAAGAGTTTGAAAATGCTTGTAGAAACAGGAAAAGACTTTCTCACAGACTTTTTGTCAACTCTGATGACTGCAATTCACTTGAGAGCTGCAGCACTGCCTATCAAAAGCTCTCTGGAGGAGAGCACCTTTTGTTTTCTGCCTGCAATGCCAAGTGCACAGACTGCAAGTTTACAGATTGTAGGCAATAACTACAAGCAATAATTACACTGATTCAGTTTTGTCTGAAAGTTCAGCTAAAAAGTCTTTTGCTTTCTCTATTGTTTTTCTTTTCCTTGCTCAGAAGAACAGAAACAAAAAACAAACCTATAAACAGAGAAAATTCACTACAACCCTATCAGTTCAAGCAAAAAACTTCACAGCTAATTATGAAATAAAGCCAATCTGCAGGAATATTGTTACAAGATAATGGTTTCCTGCTGCTTGATTAGTGTTGTAGTCGGACAGAGATGTTTGTCTGCACAGTAGAAGACAGAGGTCTTGTGACGGTGATTTATTAAAATAACACTATTTTTCTTTTATCATACAACAGATGCAGATGAGACATTCTTATCACATGATGTTTGTACTGATACTGCAGAAAGAGTAATTCTCACTAATGACTATTTTCTAATGGCCTTCAGGACAATGAAGTACACATGTGGGTGACAGGCAGGTAGGTAGAAGAAACTGATGAAGACTGAGAAAAAGCTCACCCCTGGGTGCACAAGGACAGCACCAGCAAGGGGCAAGGGGAGCACTGCTAAAACCATGGCTTTGGCCAGGCCCCTCTGTTTCCAGCTGCATAATAATATTCTCCTTTGCTGTGTTTTTCAGCCATGAGGGTCAGATGTCTTATCTAGAGCTGCAAAATCCCACAGCTGCTGTCCAGAATCTCTTTTTCTGTTGAGTACAATGCTTGTTTCAATACTTGTTATAAATACATTTTAGTGTTTATCCCAACAGTTCTTGAGACCAAATCAAACTTGAACAGTAAGTACCAGCTTGATTGCTTTATTATCTGGAGAGGAAAGACATTTTGCATCTCCAATTTCATAATACCTAGCTTTATATTTTATTTATAATATCATTTTTGTAATATGAACAAATTAAAATTTCATGTGGTACTAAATGATCAATTAGGCATAAGAGAATTATGAAAATAAATTCATTGAAAATTTAATTTGATAATATTTGTACAGAAAGTGTGCAAACAATGACAAAGATTTTTTTTAAAGTTACTGGAAGTGCTCATTTTTAACCACAAAAATTTTTGTCACTGGGTCTTATTCAATCTCCCTTAGTTATTTCTTTTATTGTGCTTAAGTTTTATAATTTTTTTCTGGTCACAGACCAGATCAGAAATTCTCTAATGCCCTTTGGCTTTTTGTGTGAAAGGAGGAGGAAAAGCAGGAGAGGAGGGCCACTTGCATTTTAATTCTCTAATGACAAGATAGAAACAATAGCTAAAATGGTAGTAGGAAATAGAAAATTAATGCTGTGTATATTATTTTTCTGAAAGAAGAAATCCTTTCTATACCTTTAGTCTTATATATTTTTTCAAAATATAATCTCAGTTCAAATCAAAATGTTAAATGAGAAAAATAATTTTAGTTTAGTTTAGTGCCTTTTAAACTTACAATACAGGCAACTCATTCAAAACAGACTTTTGCTGTGTACATAAGTGACTGACAATTGTTCAATAGGTAGACATGTGGTGAAAATCAGAAACTGCTTAAAGAATTAGTAATTTTAAAATTCATTCATACAAGGTAGTAGTTCTGCAGAAACAAAATGGTTCCCATATTGTCAAAATATCCTGGAATCAATAGTCCAAACTCACAAGATTTTCCATAATGACATATAGTCAATGATACCACTATTTCTCACTATCTCTAAATGAAGAGGAACATCATGCCTTTTGGGGGAGGAAAAAAATTTTCCAAAGATCATCTTTTGTGGTGTTGCCAATGATACCCAATAACAATTAAAGGGAAACTAAGATAAAGTTCAAATTGCCATTTATTATTTTTATTTTCCCCTTTTTGTTTGCTAGCTTGCAGTAGAACACATGTACACGCTTTACTGGCTTTATTGTTTTTATGGACTGGTTTGCCATGTCTTACAAATACTGCATTGCACAATATTCCCATAGCGCCCATGCTGGAGATTTCACATTTTATGGCTTTTTTTCATAAGCACAGAAAAGTTTGATTCAGCATCACAGCACAGCTCCATCTCCTGTCATCATCTCAGACCACCTCTGCGGTGGAATCATTCAATACAACATGGCAAGCTGACCTTTTTCAATGGCCCTAAACAGAAACAAGATCCTCACCAGTGTCAGAGACCGTAGAAGACATACCTGGTCTCTAGCTATTGAATACACAGATCTGTGTCAGTTTTGGGAACTAAGCTGGACTCTCTGGCCTAAAAAGTTGACTAAAGGAATTTCAGCTATCAGGGTACTGAAGTACACACACGTGGGAGATTCTCATGCTTCTCTGTAATATGATGTTCAGCAAAATGGCTATGTCACACTGCTTTTTTAATGTATAAAATACAAAGGACAGTGCCTGTCAAAGACATTGGAGGACATTTGTGGTTGTCATGCTCCCAGTATCTTTAGAAGGTGAACCTATTATCACAAACCAGCATAATAGCTACAGCTTATTTCTTTCACCACTTGGAAGGAGAACATGACTTGCATTCTGAAGAGTCATACCCCTTTCTCTATCCCTAAATACACTTTCCTATGCCTTGCTTTTCCTTTGAGTCTTTCTTTGCACACATCAACTTTTTCAGTCTTTCTTGCAATTCTCTTTTCTGCTTTTCCCCCCATTCTTTTCCTCCAAAGACAGTGACACAGAACAGAATAAATCCAGGGATACAAGACAGAAACAAGAGCATGACATTGTATCATCTGAGTCACCAGAATCAAGTGTTGTGTAATCATTGGAGTCCTGTCACAGGTTCAAACCAGGCAGATTCATAGAACATCTACCTCACATGCTTCCAGATAACATAAGCAATAAACTAAAAAACAAAACCCCCAAACCCCAGACCTCAGAATGAGAGGTCAAAGACATTGCTAGTATCTTAACTCTTTGCAAATGTAGGTCATCTGTTGGTGAGCAAATGATGGTAAGCAAATTTCAGAAGGTAGGACTTTGTCTAGTCTGGCAGTTTCAACAAATTGATATCACTTAAACTGGCTCTTTACTCCTCCTCACTGGCCTCTAGAAAGACATGGAAGGTGGAAGTGATGGAGCAAGGAGGCCCAGTGAACACTAGAGACCGTCATCTGGCTCGAGGGGACTAGAAAGAGACCTCTCCATAGAAGACAAAACAGCCTGCAGTGAAGAAGGTTGGCCTCTCACAATCAAAGAAAATACAGCTGATAAACTTTAAAAGCCAGAGACTGAGCAGCAGCCAAAATGGGAATTACAGCACAAAGCAGGAGGCCTGAGGCTTGAGTCTAAAGGCAAAGGTTACAATGATTTTTGTAGGCAGCAACCAGAGACCAATGGTCTCCTACCTAGTTTCTAATGGTTTCTAATGGTCATGCTGCTACAGGCAAACTCAGCTGAAGTCCCAGAGAAAACAATACTTGGCAATGAAAAATTAAAGACTTAAAAAATAACCACAAAAATATGGGAGACTGACAGGAGATCCCTCAGTTTTCGATAACTGGATAGCTAGATACAGATGGTTTGCCTGCTGTTACTGCTTAGATCAAAGCAGAGATTTTAAAAAAAGAAATAAGTAGTGTAACCTTATTGCAAATATTATTCCACTTTTCTACATATTTTTCTAAGCTCATGAGACCCTCAAAGAAAGAGCCTGATTCTCCTCTGGGCTGATATTGACATAAATTCATTGGCTCCTGCAGAATCCAACAGGAGCCCAGGGAGCCAGTGTGGCTCACCAGCCGGCAGCACAGAGCTCTCAGAGTATATGCTTAGGAAATGAGATCCTGTTCACAGTATGCAATTGGTTTTAATAGAAATGAGATATTTACTGCTCACAGATCTGCAGTTCCTGGGTGTATTCTTCATTTTAAAGTCTATAAAACGTAATTTTATGGGATGTGCCTCTTTATTGTGCTTTCAGTGTGTAACGCACAACAGTGGGGCTCCAAACCTACCTCTTGTATAAAATAATCTATAAGGTTCTTCTGCTCTTGACAACTATGAGGAAAGTGCAAAAATTAAATTAATCATCTGTCATGATGGATAAATGTTAACTTACCAGAGTGGCTGGTAACAGGCAGGGACAATGGGATATTATTATGCCTCTATAAAATTAACACTAATTTAATAGTCTAGATACTATAATTCCTGTTTACTGGTTCCAAGTTAGCTGAAAATATTTTACAGATTATTACTTAGGTGTTAACCAAAGCACCAGGTTTCTCCAAAGCAGTTGTCATATTTCTCCAGACTTTCATTTTGTCTTCCTGCAGAGTCCAAGGAAAGAAGAAGAAAAGGAACAAGGAGGAAAAGGCTTAAAACTCAGAATAGAGACAGGTAAGCCATTTTTTTCATGCTTCTGCATGAATGCAATTCTTTTCAATCCTAGTAATTTCCAGCTGTTTCAAAGACATTTGTTGGTGATGTATTGCCCTCTTCAATGAGATCTGGTGGGAATTAGCGTATGCATAGCCTCTCTAAATGAATGGGAACTTTCTCATCTTGCGACTGCTCACATCCTATAGTTTCAGATTTATTTTAAATGACAATCAACATGTTGAACTGGCATGATATACACCTCATTCATAATCTAATGTCTATCCCCTTCTAAAGGGAAAATCTGCTTAACAGCATACTTATGAGAACATTTTGTGGGAATCTTCTCAAAATCCTCATTCTCAAATAGTCTCAAAATGTCAGTTACAGAGGCATTATTGCAAAGCATGCATCTTAATAAAAGCAAACAAGGGACATGTGTACTGACTGTTTAAACAATTTGACATTGAACAACATGAGAAAAAATGTGGAACTACCATCCAGACAAAGCATTAAAAAATTAAAGAGTGTTCATGACTTCAGTAATGTGCAAGCCATCAATAGTATCAATTTATGACTGCTACACACCAGCACTATGAAATTATAATGCCAATGTTTTTGTTTGAATGCAGATTTTAAGGTGAACATCCTTTCTCAATGCCTGCAGGTTTTCCCCTCTTGTGACTATTCAAAAGAAATGTCCAAAGCTAGATTTTCTGTATTGTTTTCCCTCTGACACAGTTCCACAGATTCCCCCACTGCTCTTCTAGAAAAAAAAAAAAGTTATTTAATAAATTCATCTACTTATCATCAGATGGCTTTTCTTTTGATTTTACTTTTCTTACACCTTTTACTGTGTCTCAAGTTATAGAGATTTCCTATCAATTTTTTTTTCAAATACAGCAGAATCGAAGGGTTTGAGAAAGGAGTGTTGCAGCTGGGGAGAGTGTGAGGAAGAGAGACAGAAAGGGAGACAGGAAGGCATGACCGGACCCACTGACCCTTTGCAGCCCCTTGCCCCCTCACTGACCCAAGCTGGCTCTCCTCCGCCTCTTGCCTCTTCCAGAAACCATTCAGCTGCCATGAGATAATAAAATTTTGCTGACCTAAGAATGAGAATAAAGTCATTCTGCCTTTATCCATAAGGGATGGGGGGAGGAAAGATAGGGTTTTGCTTTCACTGCTGAGAAGTCTGGAGCTGGCTCTGGAAATAGTCATTAAATTTATAAAACACCAGTACAATGCACACATTCCTGCATATTTGAAAGAGAGGGAAAAACATGTGAAAAGCAAGGGTTCGACTCTCCAGGCCCTCCATATGTGGAATTTCAATCCACAGCAGTTGCAGTTCAGTATATGAAAGGCTTGCAGAGGCAAATCCAAAAGGATATGTAAAACCAGTAAAGATTTTCTTTTTTCATGTGAAACCTGAAGCATTTAGCTTACTTCACAGAACAGAGAGATACCCTGAAGGCTTCTGTAAGTGTGATTCAACTTTAATCAAAATAGTGGCTAGAGAACTAGGAAAGCAGAAATGTCATTTGATTTAAATACAACAGCCTGCTCCCCCCGCCCCCAACATTCATTTTTCCTACCCCCACCACATAAAAATTCCTCCCAAGGAAGAATGTAAAGTGCTTTTTTTGAAGATTGTAGAGATTTCCATTATACCACAATGCAGTCATTTATTAAGCAAGGAAAACAAAGTTTTTGCAAAAAGTAATACAATATGCGGTGGAAGCTGCAAAAGACATTAAGTCAAATTTAGAAAGTCTAAACTTGTGAATTCCAAGCATGGTTGTGTAATATTGCCCAAAATAGTTCCGGCACTCTAGCAGGAATAGACACAAAACTTATTTATTTATATGCATGCAGAAAATTTATTTCAGTAAACTTCTATGCAATTTTATGAGATCAGAACTTGATGTGCAACATATACCAGGGAAAAAATATTTGCAAACCACTAAGATGAGTACATTGCTTTTGATTTATTGTGACAGAGTTTTAAGACTCAAAGAAATGCATATTACAGAGCTAACAGAGAAAGCAGTAGCTGGAGTATGAGCTCTTTGAACTAGTACAGCTATGTTTTCAGTTGTATTTGGAGGACTAACAGCAGGCACAGTGAGATTTCACATATAGTATGCAACTACTAAGCCCAAGAAAATAAATCTAAATATAATTCAGCATAACATAATATAACATAACATAAAGGATCCTATGATGCTGAAGTAGGGAGAAGTGTATATACTGATATATGGAAATATATCAGTAAGAAAACACAGGAATATACCAATGAAATTACCTTCATTAGAAATGTTGTTCACAGTCATTTCAATAATGGCCAGCTGAAACTTTTGTTCTGCCAGCTTATCTCATGGACTAGTCAGGAGCTTGGACTACTAAAATTTTGCCTTAGAGAGGATCCTGCCATCTAGACCTGAGCACTGAAGATTGTATGTTTGTTAAAACCTGAAGTCCCAGGGCAGCCCTAGCACACACACTGCCCCTAGACAGGGACTTCTCACCTGCCCCGGAGTGGCCTGCAGGCTACTGCCTGTGCGCAGCAGCCCCAGCAGACCAGGGTAACAAAAAAGTTAGGTGAAAAAGTTAGAATTTCCTGACGATGTTCTAATTACCTCATCATCTAATTCTGAACAGCAGTGAACTCAGACATGTGGTACCAAGGGAAGAGACTATTGCCTAATATCTTTGGCAAATTAGTCTCCCTTGATGCACAATTTTGTGGATGTCGCTTACTTCATTGTGACATATAATCTCTAGTATGGAGATTACATGCAAGACACGCCGTAACATTTGGGAAATTCATCTACTTTCAATAAGTAAATCCCTCCCTACATTTTTTGCCTACATGTGGTGCTACAAAATCATAAATGGAAAACAGCACCCATTCTGCTCTTCCTGAAAGCTCTTAAAGATTATGACAGATTAAGCATCATGAATATTTCTTAGTTTATGTCTGCTTTGAATTGCCTTTTATCACCTGAGATATGGAAGTGCTTGTCTTTTGAGGAAAATGAGTATGGTTTTCTTTGACATAATAAGACCAAGTTGTATGTCACAGGAAAATGCAATATTCATGTCTCCAGGTAATCCATTCAAATTCATAGGTCTAAAGTCCCCTAAGGAGTGTCACAAATCCAGACAATGCTTCTGTGTGCTGTGCTTTATGTTTGGTGCCATGATACTGCCTGCAGATGCGAAAAGACAAACAACTGTCTCTTATACACACACATGCTGATTAATTCAGGTCATTTTTTCACATTTATATTAGTTCAGCCATTAATTTGAGATCAAATTTGTTTTCTCTTGCAGATACTGTAAAGGAGTTTGATGTGCTTTCTTCTATACTAGTCCCACCTACTTTAGTAATCCTTCTCTATCCTGACCTGAAGCTCTACTGATATGAACATCAAAACCCATTGAGACGGAGGATAGTGGGAAATCACATAAGAGCACAATCTTGTGTATCCAATCATCTAACTATAGGGAGAAAAAGAAGCAAATATTGTCCTGACAAAAGACTGTATCCACTTCTTTTTGAAGAAATTAAATTCATTTAATTTCTCTGCATTCAAATGTTAGTGTCTTTTGTTTTGTGGTTGCCTGAAGTCATAAAGGCCTACCCACTTCTGTAACAGTTATAACGTTTGCTTTAAAATGTCAGTCTTATGTACCTGAATGTTTTTCTTAAAGATATGTTCATTCACTGCAGATTTAAAAATAACTCAGCTGCATAGGCAAAACAATTTTGAAACAAGCATGTTGTATCTGAAAGGCACAGTAGGCTTGTACTCACATATTATAGATGCATACAGTTTCCACAGCCCCAAATGCTAAAAAGCAACTCACAGAGAAGTATTGTGTGATTCTGAACTTCACCTGTCATCAGCTAAACATGATCCTACTGAAAACTTCTGAACCGGGCCCAAAATTTCTGAAACAGCTAGGCTGATGTAAATTTCTTGTTACCCTCTATTTCTCACCAATTCTAGACAAAAAAGTTAAAAAACCCAGTGGTATACTCATAGGAGACTCAAATGCTTCATGCAGTGTAAAGGAAAACTCATAAACAAGGCAACAAGAATTAGTACTTGACACCCAGGAGATCCACAAGTTTTAGTAAAATTACAAAATTTCAACTAAACATTTGTCTGTAAGGGAAGAGAATCATAGAAGGTTGGAAAAGACCTTTAAGATCAAGTCCAACCGTAAACCTAACACTGCCAATTCTGCCACTAAGCCATGTCCCTAAGCACCACGTCTACACGTCTTTTAAATAGCTCCAGGGATGGTGACTCCAGCACTTCACTGGGCAGCCTGTTCCAATGCTTCATAACCCTTTCAGTGAAGAAATTTTTCCTAACAGCCAATCTAAACCTGCCCTGGCACAACTTGAGGACATTTCCTCTTGTCCTATCACCAGCCGCCAGACAGAAGAGACCAGCACCCACCTCGTTACAGCATCCTTTCAGGTAGTTGTAGAGAGCAATGAGGTCCCCTCAGCCTCCAGACTAAACAACCCCAGTTCTCTCAGCCGCTCCTCACAAGACTTGCTCTGTAGACCCTCTACAAGCTTCGTCGCTCTGCCTTGGACACACTCCACCACCTCAATGTCTTTCTTGTAGTGAGGGGCCCATATTCAGCTGGCTGTTGACCAACAACCCCAGGTCCTTTTCCTCCAGGCAGCTTTCCAGCCACTCTTCCACAAGAAAATGCTATAAGAGTGTCCTAAACAGTGAGCTATAACAATTTTATTAAACTGCGAGGTAGGTAGCAGTAAACTGTAGAAAGATGAAAGACACAAATGTTATGATGACTCTACTGGTATGTTAATAGTTACACAGATAAAACAATACAGTGGTGCACTGAGTTGCTTCAGAGATCCCAAATTTTGTGCCTTCCCAGGCTTTGAAGCCTTTTCCTGTGGTGCTGGTCTCTCCCAGCAAAGCCAGCTGCTAAGTTACATGCCTAAGCAATGCTTTGCTACCCCTCTTCTGTAGCTTTTCCCCATGTCCTCACCCCCTACACTGCATTTTGGCATTGTAGCTCTGCCACAAGTTCCCTCCCTGCTTAGCCAAGCTGGTGTCCCGATACATCTGTGTACTGCTAGAGAATGTTCTTGTGCTTGCAGGGGGCTGTCAAACCCCTGCCAGCTTTTCTGAGCTTTCCTGCCTTTCAGAGCTGCTTTCCATGAGAACTGACCTTGCTTCCAGAGTAAGTCCAGATCTGCTCCCCTTCCTCACCCATCATGGGATCCACTCCTTCATGTCTGCTACAACCAAAGCCACATTGAGCCCCTTCAGCTGGGTTCCTGGGCAGTGAATTCTGGTCACCCTGATGGGCTCACCTTGCCCACAGTTTGTGACCTGCAGAATTCCTCAGGTTACTTCAAGAAGATTTTGCTGATTTCCTCACCCTAACCAGGAGGTCCATAGCATATCCCCAACAACAACCACCTTTACTGTACCTGGGAATCCTGCAGAATTATATTCAGGCTGCCTGTGAAGAGGACCACTTTCCCCTGGAAGTCAGGCATGCACACACACTACCTTTTTTTCTTTCTTTTTTTATTTTTTTTTTTTTGATTGTGACTTCTTTTGACACTGCTTTCTGCTTTTAATAAATGTTATTTTAAGGAAGCTCTTCAGTTGTGACTATCACTGTCATTAAGATGGAGACAGTGGAAATGTAGGGCTCTCAACACTAACACAGGCCAGCTAAAGTGGTACTGGTTATACAGGGAGACTGCAATCCACATTTTACTGGGAAAATCACTGTTCTATTGAGAGAGGTGGCTAAAAGCAGGACAGTTAATAGGGGTGCATGGAGAGAGAGCTGGAACAAGGAAGCAAAGCCCTGCATTTTTCTGACTTCACAACAACGTGCCTCATCAAATGACAAATCAGCATGTGAAGGAAGGTGAATCAAAATTAGCCCCAAAGGGTCAAGGTGGTCCAGTTTGAAAATCTTTTGTCTTATTGCTTCACCTGTAATCTCGCCTTGACATCCTGATTGCCCTTCTCTGAAGGGGAAGAAGAGCATCCCCAGGCTTGGGGGCTGCTAAAGAAACAGATCAGACTAAAAGGGAGGATAAGACCAGAGAAGCATGTCACTGACTCCACTTCTGTTTTTATTTAAAAGCTTTCCTTCCTTTGTTATTAATCTTTCTTCTCCAGAACCAAAGCAGAAATGTGAATTCCTGTTTAAATTGAGCAGCAATTTCTCTCTATGAAGAAATAAAACATGATGAGAATTTGACATGTGGCCAGATTTGTTCCAGAACATGGAAAACCTGTGGGCATTCCAGACACCAGTGAAATGCCGTGGAAAAATTGGTAGAAGTGGGTTCCAGGAAGAACTTTGGAGCTGACACAGTTACCCACGACCAAATAAGAGACTTCATGTGTAAGGATCTTACAAGCATGACATGCTAGAGTCTGGCATGAAGGCTGAATAGTTCATTAATCCATATACCATAGAAGCAGTAGTGTAACCAGATGACAGATAGTGTAACTTCTACCTACCCTTCAGCCCAGCTTTCTTCCCCTAAAATGCTTCCTGTCTTTTCTCAAAGGAAACATTAAAATTACTTTATCAACAATAAAAAAATGAAGCCACTCATTTTTGCAAATAACTGTATTTTCTGTGAGTCAGATTGTAATAAGAAACCATCTGATACTACTGGATTCTGCTAGGCCTTCTTTCCCCTTCTGTATGGGCAAGACTTCAAAACATTTAAGGGTCAAAATATTTCTCCAGTACAAAGGGTACTTATTTCAAACTGGGTTTTATATATACATTTAATCTATAACAGTATTATATAATGATACATATTTCCTGTAACTGTTTATTTTATGTAAATAATAGTCTTCCTCTAGTTACTGAAATGTAAGAGTAGCAGTGCATAAGGAGATTAGATGCTATTTTTGAGCAGGCAAATCAATAATCATGTAATAATAACATATATGTTACTAAGGCATTTCCTTTCAGTAAAGAAGGACAGAAATTTACAAAACATTTATTTGCCTGCCAGTAGTATTTTCCCTTTCTGGGAAGTGTGATACATAGAAAACTAGCCATGGGTATATGTTACATATATCACAGTTGATGTTCCCTTTCAGTTTACACAGACTAGAGATCTTCACCTTGAATAAAAAAAGACGTGCATGAACACATAGGAGCTTTGAGAGGTTGTGGTTTAGTTAGGATATAAAACCAAAACATCACTTACAGTGTGTTAGAGATGAACCTAGCAGAGTTACAAACTCTAAGCTGCAATTCACTGTTTATCTTCTAAACCAGTCCTGAACTCTTGAGGGCTATTTTTTCTGAAAGTACATTTAATCATGCAGAATAGCAAATCATCAGTCCATTTGCCATACAATAATAGAGACATATGTGCACGTGCATTTGTCTGCTTGTCTTTACTTTCAAAATATGATTGCCAAATATATTTAAAAAAAAAATTCTGCTTAGACATACAGTATTTTCTCTGCAGATTTGTTCCTGTAGGAACATGCTAAGAGATGTTCTTGGTCAGAACAAAGGTCTTCACTATATGCCTCCAAAAGCGGCCAATAGCTGATGTCTAGGAAGGAAGATAAACACAGGAAAAAATATATGGATTCTTTACCCAAGTATGATATGAGTATAATCAGCTCCAAGTGACACCTGCCTCTGGCCAAGGCCAAACCCATCAGCAATGGTGGTAGCACCTTTGGGATAACATATTTAAGAAGGAAAAACCTGCAGCAGGGGAGGAGATGGGAATGTGAGGGGAACCCCCCTGCAGACACCCAGGTCAGTGAGGAAGGAGGGGAGGAGGAGCACGGGAGGAGGGGATGCCCCTGCAGCCCGTGGGGA
>JANZLQ010000079.1:46953642-46969506 GCA_026212715.1 Elanus axillaris
AAGAAAGAAAGAAAGAAAGAAAGAAAGAAAGAAAGAAAGAAAGAAAGAAAGAAAGAAAGAAAGAAAGAAAGAAAAGACAGAAGTGCTCTGAGAGCATTCCACTAAGCTCATTTTTGAGATGGGAACCAGTATAGCAGTCTGGGCATTGACACTAAACCAGCATACCAGTGCAAAATCAGTTCCCATGCTTATATAACCTGTCCCTTGACATCAAACTAATAAAAAAGAGGTTCTGATGATCCAATAAGTGAAAGATATTGTGACATCAGTCAATTTAGGAAGTTCTTATCCAAAGCTTCATAAAGAAGAGCCTGTGTCTTGGTGTCAAACCAACAAGACAAAGACATTGGCTCAGAAGCATTCAAAATTGGACATTGATCTCAGACAAACAAGATGGCATTTCTGAGCCAAGAATTTAAAAGGGGTTTATGCCTTACCATTATCACAGTAAGGTAGTTGTATTTACAGAATAACCACACAAAAAGCCTGTACCTTGGCATCAGCCCAGCAATTGAGAACTGCTAAGTCAATGAGCTCAGAGATCCCTGTTATTTATCCATGCAGGAATGCTCAGCAGTAGCTATGTGCAGAAAATGGAGAGATCAAAGCTCTCCATCTAACATCTAGCTCTGCCCTCTAACAATGGGGACATCATAACTTTTTTAAAATGCTCCCATATCTTCACTGACCACTGAAATAAAGATTCACGAACGTTCAAGGTAAAAGAATCTCAAGTGGGAACAGAAGAAGAAGAAGCAGGTGCTTGATTTCAAGTTTATACAAACTTTAGAGCCTTTTACTAGTAAAGGGAACATGACTATCTGATGGAAAGTTTGTTCGGGCTGGAAATCCTCAAATTCTCATGTTTCATGGGAAGTTTTCCTTCTTATATTCCCACTAATTCTAGCTCCTTCTCTCCTGGATAAGACAAGAGAGCCTATCATTAGTTTGAATTAGTTGGAGAGTAGTTGCATTTGTCAGTTTTCTACATTCATTCACAATAGCTTAGTAAGTTACTGACTGAGATGAGGGTGGTGAATGCACAAGTAAATCAGAAATATTTCTCCATTCCACTCCACCTTCTGCACATGGCATACAGCAAGGAGACACATGCACGCATGTATACACACACATAGATTTTCTTGCCTCTCCTTCATCCTCATACTATGAATCCTGCCTGAACACACAATATGATGCAGTGCACTACAGCACCTTACACAAAGTAATATTTACTGACCACTCCTTCTCTGCTTGATTTAACAAACTAAATATCTTGCAACATTCAATATTTTCTAACTTCCATGTAAACTCTACATTCACTGAACCAACTTTTACACAGAGGTTTACTGGCTTTGGAATCCAAGAAAATAGGTAGCATGGCTAACCTCTGAGTGGCAGAAGTGAAGATCAGTTTGCCTATAAAGTTAAAAAGTTATCTAACTAGTACGCAGGTGCTGTTGTCCCTTAACTCCTACCATGTCAACTTCAAAACAGGGCATAATGTATTCTCATTTTGAGAACATAGACTTGTGTGTAACTAAAGCTATATTTCAAAGGGGGTTTAATATCGTATTTTTGTTTTATATTTCAACAATACTAACTTAGTGTAAACAAAACAAGGAAAAAACCAAAGTTTGAGCATCATTAGTGCCACAGAGAACATAACTTTAAAAGTGAGTTGGTGCTCTTCATTCTAATGGTGCTACCTTGCTCAGTGTCTCATTTTAAAAAACAGGTTAAATAGGAATAATTGGTACATTATATATTTTGATCACCTCAAGATTGCACTTTCTTTGCCTTCAACTTGTAGCAGAAGGAACTAATACTTAGTAGCATCCCATCCTAGAGTAATAAGTCCAAATCTAAGAAAACATGTAGGGTCTTAAATAGAACTTGTATTTTTATACTCCAGGCCCACCAGCAGGGACACATCTTCTGACTTAACTCATACCACACCATGTATCACTTAGTCAAGGTTGCTGGGAACTTCAACACATGTCTCTGAGGAAAATACAGTAGAAGCCTTTAGAGGGTTTACTGCAAAAATGCTTTTTTCTAGACACTGAAAAGCTGACATACTGCAGAAAAATATTTACTTTTTCATCTTGCAGACGGAGTCTGAAGGACAGGAATTTGGCGAATGCCTTCTTTAGCCAAAGTAACTCACACCAATTACACACTCATCTCCTGTCTAACTTTAGTCATCCCAAATTTCTGTGTCGTCCCTCCAGACATCTAAGAAAAGTGATGCCTAAGAATAACTGTATGGTATATTTACCATGCTGGTAATAAATTCCAGTATCTCCTGTCAAAACTTAGAAGAGTATTGAACTACAGCAAGGAGGTGGCAGCAGTACTGAAATGCCAATGAAACTACTTTTTTTCAAGCAAAGGCACATTCAGCATTATCTGAATCTGTAAGATTAGTGATAATTTCTTCAGTCTGATATTGCAGTCCTTCATTCTGTGTTCATTCTTATTAGTCCCAGCACTGCAATCAGATTGATTCAGATCCACCATGTCCTTATGAGGTGGAGCTTCATAAGGTATCAGTCCTCCACAGGACTAGGAAGCAGGTCAATTGCCTCATTAAGAATCGGGCACTATATTAGTGCTCTGGTATTTTATGCAAATACACATATTTCTACCTCATCAGAGAATGTGAGTGCCTTTATTTTAGTCTAGGAGTATGCGCATTTGTGGGAGAGGAAGAAGTGAGAAGACTAACAGAAAATGTTAAGATCAAAGGTAAGGGAAGTGACAGACATTCCCAAATCATTAAGACAAAAGCCCTGCCACTGTTTTCTTAGGACTCCTCCCTCATGCCATGTGTTGCTAGTTAGCACCTCTGAATGTGGCAAGAATGAGAAAAAGCAAAATGTCAGCCAAGTGCTGTGTAGTGGTAAAGTCAAAACAAGAGCCAAAATGGCATTCTTAGAAGCTAGGAACCTTTTGTTTGTTTGTTTGTTTGTTTGTTTGTTTTAAATGTAATTAATAGTTTTCTGCTTACTGCAAGAATTACAGTCAGTTATTAAAGAAGTTATATTTCTTTAAAAGGACTGACAACCCTAGATCCGTTTTCATTACAATCATTTGTTAGCGATTCATCTTTGCTTCTGAAGTATCCTGAGGTCCTTCAGTAAAGAAGCTGTTATGCATACTAATAGTACTATGTCTCTCTCTCTTTTATTATACTAAAAATGGAAAACAATCTATAAGGGCTAATCTTCTGGCTTTTACTTAGTCAAAATTGCTCTTGCCACCCACAAGATACTTATTTTCCGGGTATGGCTTATGCAACACCTATTAATTTCATTAAGGCAACTAGGAGTCTGATCTTGGGTTTAGAGGATTGAATTACTTAATTCTGTTAAAACTTTAACAAAGAAAACATCAAGTTATTTACACAATACAAGATCAAATTCTCCAAATGAGCTTAAAGGCCTCTAAAAATTGCACCTGCTGTTTTCTGCAATATTTAAAACCTGGTATAGCATGCATGAATTACACTATGAAAATCTTCAGTGGTAAAAAAAAGTTGTGTCTAAGTTGCAAACAAGCCTGGGCCTTGCCAAGCACGGGGTATAACATTACAAACATACAGAATAAATGCAGAAATGTACTATGCTTTACAAATACAGGTCAGCAAAAAAGTTACTAAAAACACCATTTCAAAACACCACTTGAAATTGCCATCCAAACAAACAGAAATAAAAAAACAACTTTAAAAATTTCCCTATGGTACTTATTAAAAATCAGTTTCAATAATTCCATTCAATCAATGAAATTATGCTTTTGCTTAACATAACATGATACTGTTCTTGCATAATCAGAACCACAGAACAAGATGTGCCCTGTTACACTGTAAAGTCCTTCCTCCTGGGTATTGGTTCAAATACTCCTTCCCAATCATTGCTACCAAAATGACATCAGTTACTGATTATTTTTTTAAGAGATCCTATGTTATCCATGACAAAACAAAAAGATAAATTAAAAAAAAAGCAGAAGAGCAAGAGGAACTCATACAAGGAGACCCCGTTTTATTAATGAAAACAACCCAGGTTTATTAATTCTGTTTTGGTTTATTGAAACTATTTTTTGGTTCATCTCTTAAAAATATATCATAAATTTGTGCTTGATATGAGGACACTCATTTGTTCTAATTTCCATTTTAAACTGTTCCTCTTGATCTTAACTCCATAACAGATACATTTTCATAAATATGAAGCAAAACTGTTCTCACTGAAACTTTGATTTAGAAATGCCGTAAATTACCCTTTTGTTCACAGGACATATTGACCAATGAAGATTACTGGTCCTCTGACATAAAAGAAAGGTAATTTGCTCTGGGATTTTATCTTGCACCATTCAGGTCAGTGAAAGAGTTTTCATTGATTACAGCACTGTAAAGGCTTCACATGCTCTAGATTGTCTCTTATTTTTATACATATTCTGATTCTTTACTTTTCTGTGTGAGTGGAAACAAAGAGTCAGGCTTGCATTCATAAATGAGCCTTCTCCTCCTGCAAAAAAACCTCACAGAAACACCTGCCTAATATGTCTGTGTTCACTTTAAAAAAAGCAAAACCACAAGTAGAAATAGTTTAATTTGTTTCAGTCAAGGAACAGTGGAGCTCTAAGTGCCCAGGGGTAAGTAAAGATAGAATCATTCAGATCTGGTGTGAATTTTGGGTGCAGAACCCATTCCACCTTCACCCCCAACCTGGAATTTAGATTCCCAAATTGATACTAATTTTGAAAAGAATTGGAGAGGAAGGTAATGAAGGGAGTGTGTGTTCCATACAGTGTTTAGCAATGGGTTTGGCAAATGGCAATGTTAATACTTCATAGTTCAGGGTGACTGTTTTCCTTATTCAGCCTTTAAGCATTCTCATACCCCTAATCAGTGGCCCTTCTTTACATCCACGATAAACCAGAAAACATTCCCAGAGCCACAACAGATCCTCTGATTTTTAAAAGTAACACTGATCAGCTCTTGAGTGTTGGCAGAAAACAGAGCTGCTGAATGCCAGAATTTTCAATACCCGCCCCCCCCTCCTGTGGTGAAGAACTAACTCTTCAACACCTGCCAACAGTGAAGAAAGCAGGGAGCTCACTGTCAGAAGTTACCCACGTTAGGATTTAAAGAAAAGAAAAGAGTGGAGACAGGAGGTGCACATACCAAAAAATAGTAAAATAAGTCACTTCATTAGCATATATAGCATAAAACTAACAGCTGAGGAGAGAGGGCCTATAATGACAACATCATTCCAATTTGCAAAGGCTTCATACAGTTCTCAGAAAGCTGAGAGGTCAGCTCCAAAAAGAACAAATAGGTTAAAAACAGCCAGAAATCTTATTCCTTTATTGGTTTGAAAGGCAAAAATGCTTCAAAGAACAGGACACTATATGGATGACATTCGAGCATTCCCATTTGTCAGTGAAGTGAAACCTTTGCTCTGTTTCAGTCACACCAAATTTAGAGAAGTAGAGTGAAAAATCATTTCTCTTCTGTCCCCTTATTTTTGATACAAAACTTCACCCATTCTATCCCTGTCACAAAGTCCCATTAAATATCCTTCCAGAGTCTTCACTAGGCAAGTTAGCCTACCAAGCTGGAGGTACTCAGACCACAACCACAGGCATAAGGTACAACATTCTACAGATTAACTGCAACTCCTGTAAAAATCTGGTCAGGCAATTTCTATTAATCCCAAAGGATGGCAAAGCAGTACTGTCAATGCATTAAAAATTGCTTAAAATAGAAAGGAAATCTTTACACAGCTTCAAACAGTGTGCAAAACATTGTCTTTGACTACATACACACAGGCCTTGGGAAAGAAAAATTTGTAATTTTCACTATTCTGCTGTGCTACATACTTCTTATAATTGATTTGATGTTGTATCCTTGGTTTCACTTGATTTTCCTTCTTTTATGGAGTAAAGGACAAAAGAGGGGAAATTGTCTCTCAAGCAAACCTACACTGAAAAGCAGTAGTTGAATAATAAATACTGTAAGAAGTGTAATTTCTGCTGTGCAGCCTCTGGTACAACACAACTGTAGTGAGTGTGGTTCCATGCATGGGAGGTTGCATACGTTTTGACTAAAATAAACCTACATTATATTTCTGGCTTGGGGAATTGGTTGAGCAGTAAATTTTCATCTGATGTTTTCCCTACACTTATTTCAGCCCAAACTCACATGAAAAATAGAATACTTTAGACCCTTGGAATTTCCTGTACAAAATGAAATGGAAAGGTAGTATTCTGAAACATATGATCCATGTAGAAGCTCAGGGGTTGTAGCTCTCAAATCTTTGCATGTGAAGCCATCAGCAACCACTCAGCAAAAAGAAAAATTTGCAGTGCACCATAAACTGATAGTAGAGTATCAGGAGAAAACAAGACATAGGTATCACAGTCTTTAAGCATCAACAACAGTGAAGTGCTTTGTAAGGAGAGATATCCCCTCATCTGCCCTCCAAAACTTTCCTTACTCTTTTCATTGCCTCTCCCCTCATATCCTTCCAGAATCCCCAGGCTCTGTTCCCTTGATCCCGTAGGCACACCACAAGTCTGGTATACTGCTTTCAAAGAAATAGAATGTATAATACTTCCTACCTCTGTCTCAGTTCTAATAATCCACTTCAGAAAACAGTGACAATGAGATAGCTTTCCTGAGATCAAGTCACAGTTGTATGACATCTTGAGCAAGCATATAGGTTGATATATTTCCTACCCTAAAAAACTCTTTTTCTGCTACTGTAAAAATTTATGAAAACTAAACCATTCTTTTCTCTTCTATAAAGCACAGCTTTTTTCAAACTCAGGATAAAAATGAGACTACTCCGCTAGTCCCTCAGGAGAAAGTTACTTTTGGAATAGAATGTTTTAACCTACAAATGGTAATACTTTTAAGACTAATATACTAATTTTTAAATGCAAATAGGGTATTTAGTCTGTAACAGAGACTGGACTTGTGACACTTCAGTAGACGTTGGAGCAGTTTCCAAAGCTCAGTCTGTTCAAACTCAACTTTCTGTTGATTAACCAGGACATTAGGAGAGAATTTTCACTGAGACAAATTTGATGCAAAATATAAGTGAAGTTTTAAAGAAATGGATTTCCCCCTCCCCCCCATTACAGACCTTTACAGGGAAATCACTGCATATTTAGTTAGGAGTGATTTCTGTGTCTGCAGATCACACTGAAAGCTAACGAACACTCAGTCTTCCTAACTAGCCCAACAAAAACAAGAGTTTCAACTTTCAGACCCAGATACACTGCTGCCATCCAAATGCCTAGAAATTATCTCCATGTCGATTTCAAAAAGCAGTGGTGCCTTCACAGCTGTTCTGAAACAGAAGCGGGTTTGTAGCTAAAAAACTAACTCCACTTAAAAATGTCAGGAGTGATTTTGGCTTTAAATAGTGAAGTGTGTTTTGTCAGGTCCTCATGGAAAAAAAACACCAAAAATACTCAGGTAAACGTCCTTTCAAGTGCAGGAGTAATTTGATTGCTGTTCTCAGTCTTTAGGTTTTTTCCATGTATTCTAATGTTAACCAGTCAATGAACATTTACCTGAAGCTGAGCATGTACATTATTTTTGTCCTGGTAAATTCAGTCTTGATGTTAAGCAAATCTGTTTCCACAAAAGTGTCTCAAACACCAAAGGATGTTTTCTTCACCTGTGATAAGCAAATTTTCTTCACAAATTAGCATGGAATTCTGTAATCTTGATTCTGACATATAGTAAAGAATAATACATTTCAGATTGTGGATCTTGACCATGACGTATAAAAACTTATATGTACTCTGTTCTTATTTATTGTTTTGTATCCAAGAACAGTTTTAATTTGCAGATTTGTTGAAAAACATCAAGAATGCTTTCTTTTAAAAAGTGTGTCTGAATGGACAAAAATACAAACCAAAGCTAAGATCACACAAACAACTAAAATACACATTTCTGTTACAAAATAAATTGTCTAGTAGCTCTAGTTTACATTTAATGTTTCATGTAATAAGTTGTTTGCAATGTGATATAAATTACAGATGCATGCCACCCTTGTTAAAACAACAGCTTCAGGAAACAGGCATTTTTAAGCTATATTTTTCTAATGATGGTATGTATGATAGGTGCACTGGAGCTCTACAAGAAGCAGCATACCCCAACTGAGACTGCTCCACCAAAAAAAAAAAAAAACCAAAAACCAACAAACCCCACCAAAAAACCCTTAAGCCCCAAACCTTCCAGACTGGTGGGGTTTTTGTGAATTTTGGATTGTGAATTTTCCATATTTTTAGAAAATTTTTTAAACAAAACTACCCAATCTTTCTATTTCCTTAGCTTTAGTAGTATTAAAAATAAAATTCATAGTTTGTCACAATAGACATGAATTTCTCAAAATTACAACATGCTCAGCTACAGATCCAATCTTGTCTGACTTTGTTCATAAGCTCTGTTTCAGCCTGTCTCTCACCACAGAATCAGGTATCTCAAACCATAAATAAGCATTGCAGAAAAAGCCAGAGAAAGCTGAATTCAGCGTGTACCAAAATGATGCAATACAGAAAGGAAAAGATCTGAGTAGCACCAACTCACCCTTTTCCTAGATTTGTCCAGCAATGGCGAAGATACTGTGCAAACCAGATACTATTAAAAGGGCAGGAAGTATCCAGATAAGCTGTAAAATAACCCATAACAGATTGAAGCAGGAAGGAAGACAGTGTGTGATCTTACACTACTAAGCACCAAGCATTAGTAAAGAAATTTCTTCCATGAGCTGTGAACCAGGCAGATAGATAATCTGTTTGGAAACTTGGGAGACAGGTAGAGAATGACAGGACATTATACTTGAACTGTTTTCAGTTGATACATGTTAGGTAAAAAAATCAAGTTGTTATGATGAGATTAAAGACAAGCTAAGCTACCTTATGGGAAAGAGAGGACTCAATAGAGAAGTGTAACACCAATCTGAGTTTTGGCAGGTGTCATGCATAGTGTGGCTTCACATGTGCTTTGGGTTTGTGTGGTAGAGTTTTGGTAGTGGGGGAAGGGGCCGTAGGGGTGGCTCCTGTGAGAAGCTGCTAGGAGAAGAGTGAGGAGCCCCCCCACCTCCCCCAAGAAGGAAGGAGCAGCAGAGACAACGTGTGATGAACTGACCCCAACCCCCATTCCCCTGTGCTGCTGGTGGGGAGAAGGGAGAGAGAACCAGGAGTGGAGTTGAGCCAGGAATGAAGGAGGCATGGGGCAAAGGTGTTTTAAGATTTGGTTTTACTTCTCATTGTCTTTGTTTTGATTTGATTTGTAGTAAATTAAAATGTTTTTGGTTTTGTCCCCAAGCTGAGTCTGGTTTTTGCCTATGAACATGTCATGAGTGATCCGTCCCTGTCCTTGTCTTGACCCACGATCTTTTCTTTATATTTTCTCCTCATCCCACTGTCGCTGGGGGATGGAAAGTGAGTGAGCGGCTTTGTGGTGCTTTGTTACCAGCTGGTTTTAAACCACAACATGCTAGGAGATATGTAATCATGTCTTTTTTGTGTGTGTGAAAAGCTAAAAAGCAGTTCTGTAAAGCTGCTGTGTTTCATTGCTCTGGGTTCTCCTGTCCTCACTGTGTATCAGAGACTTGCCCAGTCCAAAGGCTGGGCAACACGGGGACATAAGTCACAGCAACGTGGCTGAAGCCTAGGATGATGTGATTATAGTGTGTGAGGGACTCTGCAAAACCTCATATCCTACAGGGTTTTCCCACACCTGTTATTTGTGAAAAGATTTCAAACTAGATTATCAGCCACTGAAGAATATCAATACATTTTTTACATCAACAGTAAGGGATCACCTTTCTCTGGACAAAAATAGCCATATTTTAGCTATCAGGACTAGTGGGCAGCAATGCAGTTTGCATCCACTCAGAAAACAAATTATGTAAGTAGCAGAGCAGATTATTAGCAAGTAAATTTGAGGGAGAATATTTTCTAGTACTTCATTATGTTTGTTTAAAAGTTAAGTTCTCTGATACTGCAACATGTGATAAACTCTTCCCCAGCAGACCACAGCCTTTTCATGGTCATATCATGGCTCCTTTCTGTAGAGAGGAAAGGGGTTGACAGCATGGCATTCTTCTGGAGAAACTCCTGTCCTTGCATCTGGCAACCTCCTTTCACTCTTGTCCTGCAATACATGAACTTGTTGACTGCCCAAACACATTGCAATGCTTACTGCACTGAACACATAGCTGGGTTTAGGGCCTGACATATATCAGGAGGCATATTTTTTCACCAGCTGGCCAAAACATGGGGAAAGGAAGTGAAAATCTCCAGTGCTAACAAGGTACAAGTCAGCCAAAAGCTGTTACAAACTCCCAGTACATCAAGTTTGACGGCAGGTTTGTACCAAACTGGGTGTTCCTTAGGATAGCTGTGGAATGGGAAAGTTGTAAGCTTTTGAAGAGTATTTTCTTGCTTCTGGTCTCATGCACAGTGAATGAATTAACTGCTGTTCTGTTTTGTTATGATTTTATCATTTGTGAGTGGTATTGTAAAATGATTGCTGGGAATAACAGTAAATAATGAAGCAAATTACAGTAGTCAGAATGAATTCATTCTGTTTTCAAGAAGAGACTGCATACAGAGGTGCAGTTAAACTTGGTCTTTTGATCCTCCCCTCAATCTGTAATGTTTCTCTGTTCACTTTGAAATGGATGTGTCTTTGGACCAAAGCTGCTCCTGCTTTAGAAAACAACATCTAAAACATTTCATTTAAATTCTGGATCCAAGATTAACTCTGGCTAAATTTAAAGGGGAGAAAACAAAGCGCTAGAAAATTATTTTTTTCATTCCCAAAATGCATCAGTTTCAAAGCAAGTGGGAAAACATCATGGCTCAAATTGGGCCTGGTCATGGATCAAAGAAAAACAGTACTCGCCCCCAAAATGCAAACATCTCTTAAAATATGCTTAAGTCAACAACAAACCGTGCTACATACATGAGGAGCGGAGCTTATTTTTATATATTAATCTGTTTTTATTAAGGTAAGAGCCAAGTGTATCAGTCAAATCAAAACCTGCCTGAATAAAAAATAATAATAATAATTATTGGTTTTAGCATACATACAGCATACTAAAGCAGAAACCCTGCATTTTTTACAGTGCTACCATGGAAGTATGAGATGAGATGGCAAAGTAATGCCAAATCACAGCTCCATGAAATATGCAAGAAGCAAAGGGCCAGTGTTATTATGGAAGACAGCACAGGATACTAGCTGCAGTTCCCAAAGAGGAAATAATGAACTCCAGCATGCTGATTACAATACAGTTTTTCAACACAATGTATTATTGGAACTCATTAAGTCCTCTCCATTTTTAACAGTGTTTCACATAGAATAAAGCCAGATAAAGGGCATTTAAGAGCTCTGGGTTTAGCCAGGAGAGATTACTCCTGGTTTAAACATCAGGAATAGCCTAAAGGTTTTTCATTATCTTTTACACAAGGGGTGTGCCACATACATTCAAGGAGATCATCCTGGGAGAAAGACTGCAGAACACTCTGCACATGATCCAGAATCAGGAGGCACAAAATCATTAAACGTATCCTTACCTTCCCTGACACTGGGCCATGAGTCCCATGTTTCAACAGTTCAGGAGAGAGTTTCCCCTTCCTTCGATGGTTGAGCACCAGCTCAAATGCTAATGGCTACACAAATAACTGATACCAAAATTATATGGGGGAATTGAATGGCTGTAGTACTTCAACACCAAATGTTGCATCTTTCCTTACTCTCTTACTTATCCTATGCTATAAGCCTGAGCAATGAAGATAAATACAACGTAAATGTCAAAGTGAACAAGGATCTGCCATTATTGTAAAAGTCTAATTGGGCATGGGAGCCTGGTCAAGGGTTTTGAGAGTTTTGCCTTGTTATTCAATAGAAGGCAAGACTGAATAAAAAAGTCATGCATGGCATAGTAGTAACTGCACACTAAAAATTAGGGAAAAAATGAAACCAGAAAAAAAATATCTGAAATTGGGGTTTCTTTTAATAGGATGCTGGAGTGTGGTGCTGTATCCTGAAAACTGGACACTTGGCCAAACAATGTCATTATAGCTCAGCCAATGGAACAACAAGCAGAAAACTATTCACAAAATGTTTTCTGACATTCATCTTGCTGATCATTGCACAACCTTCTGTTACCCTGTTGTTATTTGAACTCCCTGGCTTTCACAAAGCCAAAGTAAAGGATAATTTGGTAAATTTCTTCTATGTCTTTGTACCTCTTGAGCTGGCCAAAGTTGTTTTGGGGGTTTTTTTGGACAGCTCAGGTTTCCTGCTCATGCATAGCCTGTCAATTCTCATCTGCCTTTTAATGTTCTTCTTGTGTTTAAAAATAGACACTTCATCTAATTGCAGACCACATTCCCCAGAGATTTTACCAGAAGCCTTGTCTAACAGACCTGCTGTGCAAGGCTAAACTTGGCATTTGCAAAGTTGTGTTATTTCCTTCATAAAGAGTATGATTCAATGGGCAGTGTGCATTTAATGAAGTTCAATAGTTAAGTTTAGAATTACAAGCACATCCTCTAGATATAATAAAGAATATTAAACCCTCATAGTAAGAAAAGCTTCCAAAGAGATTGAATGGGCAGTAAAGTATTTGCTTGATAGAATATTAAATGAACATAGTTCAGCTTTCTGCCTTACTGCACCATCTTGTATTAAATAATTACCACTGTGATTTAAAATAAAACCCAAACAGTCACCACAATATAAGAGATAATTGTTTGCACTGATCTTCAGTATTAGTTACATGAAAACAAATGGCAGGGGCTTAGTTTGCCTCTCTCTTATGCCTGGTGTTGCCAAATAGTTCTGACTTGAATGTCCAGTTTTGGGTTAGAGTAGAAACATGGTAGAGCCATATTTAGTCTGCAGTTATTGGCTTTTACTGCACATAACTGGTCAGATTCACTGTTGGAATACATTTCTTCTCCTATTGGGAAATTTTTATTTGCAATGACAATGGAAAATTAACATTAATCATGTACAAAGAATATCACTGGCACTTTTTTATGTATGTGCAGACATCAGTCACAGTCTGGAAAGCAGTGTAAATGCTTCATAGCAATGGAGCTGGCAGAAGCAGGATGATGCCAAACCCTTGTACTGACCTGGTGGTTCCCAAGCCACCAACAATAATTTTGTAGTTGATTTACAAGCCACTGGAATGCTAGGAGACAGGAGGCTTACCCTCTGGAGTCCTCCCTTCTGCCACAGCTTCCATTGATTCTTCTGGCTATATTTGAGGTAACCTTGCATTGTTCATTTGATCTTGTTGCACCATAAGCTGGTGCACAGTGCCTCTTGCTTTTTGTTGGCTTGATGATTGAACCCTCTGCAGCCTGTCTTCTCATAGATCAGGCACATTATGGACTGTCCTGTTCCAACAACTATTTTTTCAAATTCCCTCCAAATGGATTCTTATTGTTGCTCAACTTTTACAGCTGACATGACAACAAGTTTTAGGGAGCTTGAGTGGAGCAATGAAATGAGTTCACTTGTGTTTCTCGAACTACAGAAAGGCAATGCAGAACTGACTACAGCACAGATGTGCTACGTACATCTTTACAGGACTCAGAAATATTTACATGATAAATCCCTCATCTACTGACACTTGTAAGCCTATCACAAGCTATTGCAAGGTCTTCCACTACCTGTCAGGAATTGAACTTAGTGGCATAGCAACATCAAATCTGCTATTTAAGACTTGAGCTATGTTACATCTAGGAGCCTGGGGTTGTACCCTACCCTTGATTCATCCCCTTGCTAAGCCTGGGATGTTGATGGACCCTGTTATCAGCAACCAGATGCCCACTGCGGTCAGACCCTGCCAGACTGTGCCTGCCAGTAAATCATAGCCTGTGCTGGAGCAGCCATCATCTCCCAGGTCAGATTCCCTCATGGGAGCACCACTAGCTGCTTTCTGACAGTGGCTATTCATATTTATGCCTTATCACAGCACACTTTTGTTGTTAATTACACACCATGGAAAAGAAGTATTTATTAGAGCCTTGAAACACATTTACAACTGATAGAGTGTTATGTGAAAGTCTAATAAGAAATAGTAAATTAACCTAATCTACTTTCTTCAGCATATTTTTATGGCAGCCACTTTATAGCCTTTTCCAACTTCCTCTGTAATTTTTCTGCTACAACTTTAAACAGTTCAAATTTCTTTGGTCTCCTTATGTAAGTCTTGCTACTCCTCTGTGATTTGTCATCATGTGTTTCCAATGCTCTTATATTTATCTGCTTTCAGACTTCCTAATCCTGTTGGGCAGAGCAGTGCACTTTCTAAATATGAAGCAGACCTAACACATTCAGGAAAGAAGAATGCACTGGACTGCATACACAGAAGGTAGGCAAGTACAGGTCATGTGACAGACAGCACAGAGTGAAAACAAAGAAATTACACAAGCATGCCATATTGAAAAGTCTGTCTGGGGCAGAAAAATGTCATCTTCTGAGACATCTTAATGTTTTGTGACACAAGAATTCCTAGTTCTTTTGATGACCACATCTATTAGGGCACTACAACAATATACATTTCTTTAAGTAACAGAGAGGGAGCCAATAACATAAAGCTGCAGAAAAGAAAGAGGTAGGTTACAAGGAAAACCTATTACTGTGATTTGGCCTGTTATTTCATGACATGAAGACAGTTTTTACTGGTGCAGTGAAAGATACCATGGGAGCCTGCAGAAGCATTTTGTCAGCCAGGATGTTTGGGTTGACAGCATGGTCAGCCCAGGGTACCTTAAAGATGCGTTTTGTCTTTCTCAGTACAAATCCTTCTCATCCTTAGAAATGTCGCAATAAAAACCAAAGTAGAAACAGGAGAAATGAGGCAGTCTGGCTCCCAGAGTATGCAGAATGGTTTAGTGCTTTTATTAGTTAATAAATGTACTCACAGCTAATAATATATTTCAACATATTTTCTTCATATCTACAGGTACCATTAATTCTAAAGAGTACCTTGTTGATATTTATATTCATGTTTTGCATATATACATGAACCGATACTTCTTGAAACATACAGTAGCTTGAAGACCTGATTGCTGGTTTACTTTCCTCTCTCTTCTTTGTGAGCATAACCGTAAATGTGTAAACAAGCTATAGTTTTCCAAGCATGCTGCTACCTGCAGCCCTGCAGGTGACCAGAGAAGAGTAACCTGGATTTCAAGGAGTAACAATGTAAAGATAGAACAAGATACACTGAATCTGTGTGGAATAACAATCCAGCAAAAAGGGCATAGAAGATGACGTAGCAAGACCCAGGCTACATGTAAGCCTCAAATTTGTGGCCTTACCTTCTCTAAAACATTTATTCAAAATTCAGTGGACTTATTTCACTCAGGAACTTAGCCTATTGTCTTATCTCTTAAAGTTTATTACATATATATATAGCATTAAAGGACCTCAGAGGATAAACTTCAAAAGACACCCTCTATTCATAAAATAAGAACTTAATGTTCAAAGAAGTTGAAATTCTGTTTCAGCTGAGTACACCCAGCTTCCTGAGATAATACAACATTTACGTTGTAGAAAGTATTATACAATTGTATCTTTCCAAAGCCTTATATTTCCTGAGTCCTGGTCTTCCCAAGTAATGCCAACCAATGCCAGCTTTAACTTCACTTTATTGTGGCTGCTACATGGGTAGTTTTAAACATTAATGCTAAGAACCTAATGGATTTTCATTGGCATTTAGACACCTAATTGCCCTTTACTCCCCTGAAAACTCAAAATGTCAAAGATTTGCAGGACAATGTGTATATATATATATATATATATATATATATATATAT
>JANZLQ010000079.1:46969606-46985708 GCA_026212715.1 Elanus axillaris
TTTACTCCCCTGAAAACTCAAAATGTCAAAGATTTTCATGACAATGTGTATATATATATATATATATATATATATATATATATGCATACATCTTAAACATACACTCTTAGGACTACATCTGGGCATTACAGCCAGCCATCAAAGCCAAGAAAATGTGCCTGCTGTGAGTAACCTATTCTGGTTCTTGAATATGAGCACAGACTTTCTGCCCACAGTCCAGCATGAGGGTTGGTATTTGCTCAGTAAGGATTTGACAGCAGTGCCTGTATTCATGATATGCCCTTGAGCAAAGAGTAATGCTCCCATTAGGTATAGGAAGTAATTCAGTCTCTTCTGTAGCTTAATATAAAGGGCCTCTAAGCAGGAGCTGGCAATTGTACCAAATTACATATAATTGTTCATGATGAATTTGTGTGTAGGCTAGAGTTTGCTAGGAACTCAGTTGAGACCACCATACTTATTTAAGTTTGGTTTGGCTTGTGTCCAGTACTTTACTCACTAAACTATAAACTCTTTGGAGAGTTTACTTTTTTTTTTCTTTTTTTTTTCCCACTCTCAAAATATCTGAATCCCAAAGCAGAATCTTCCATACAATGAATGGAATCAGTTTTATACATCTTGCTTTGTCCCTCCCATTTGAGGCACTCACTGGGACAAGGCTTTGTGATATGCTGTGAAATCACACCATCATTTGTCTGGCTAACATGAATTTCTACATACCTCTAAAATTGTTTTGAAGAAGAAAGGAAAATAAAATAACCTACTACTTAATTGAAAAATAGTTACAGACCTGTGTTTCTTTCCCCCTTTATCTTCCTGCCAGAGTAGTAAACTAAGTAATTGATAAATTTTTGTTTAGGAAAGAATCCTGGGGGAAAAAAAAACAACAAATAAACAAACAAACAAAGAAATCACTTTCTTTTTCATTCTCTTTTTACTTTTCCTTCATTAATACTGAAAAGTACATCATAGAAAGTAGAACTACAGGATGATGACTCAACTAGGTTGCTGCAAGACTTCAGACTGAAGGTTGTTCAAATGTAAAATATTATTTTCCAGCACTAATTTGGCCTCCTTGTGGTATTTTTCTCTTTGCTTGTTTTGTAGGGTAACTGCCCAAGTCTGCAATGTGAGATATGGCCTTTAATACTTTGATACCACTGTCACATTCACATTCTGGAGCAGTAGCAGTCTCCTTAATTTTCTCTGAAGTTATTAGATACAACAACAACCAGAATAGCTGGGGTGCAAAGCTCTTTCTGAGATCATGAAATAGGAATGACTGAGTATCACAAAACCAGTGAGGCTCTGAAAAGGACAGCAAGGAGAATGAGGGCAGGTGAGGAAATGTTAGTCAGATGTTTAATGGAAATATCAATCTGTTAAGAAAGGACTTAACACATCCTGTACTCTGAGGGACTGACTGGTGATGAGGAGGGAGGAGAAGGGTTACCACTGGTGCAGACCTGTGAAACATCTAGATTAACACATAGAATTTCCTCAGACCTCCTGGGACTTACTATAGCTTCTGGAAGTCTTTACACTGGTTTGCCATGGGCTCAAGTTTCAGTGCCAGAGTCTGATGCTTGTCATGATCTGATAGCAAACCAGGTGTCCAAGTTTCAGCTGGGACAGAGTTAATTGTCTTCCTAGTAGCTGGTATAGTGCTATATTTTGAGTTAGGCATTCGAATAATGTTGATAACACACTGATGTTTTCACTTGTTAATAAGTAATGTTTAGACTAAAGTCAAGGATTTTTCAACTTCTCATGCCCAGCCAGTGAGAAGGCTGGAGGGGCACAAGAAGTTGGGATAGGACACAGCCAGGGCAGCTGACCCAAACCAGCCAAAGGGGTATTCCATATCATGGGATGTCATGTCTAGCATACATAAACTGGTGAGGAGGAAGGGGGGGAGGACTGCTGCTTGAGAGCCAACTGGGCGTCACTCGGTAGGTGGTGAGCAACTGCATTGTGCATCACTTGTATATTCCAATCCTTTTATTATTACTATAGTCACTGTATTAGTATTATCATTATCGTTATCATTATCATTATCAGTTTCTTCTTTTTTGTTCTATTAAACCATTCTTATCTCAGCCTGCGAGTTTTACTTCTTTTCCTGATTTTCTCCCCTATCCCATTCCAGGGGGAGGGGGGGAAGTGAGTGAGTGGCTGTGTGGTGCTTAGCTGCTGGCTGGGGTTAAACCACAACACCAGGTAAAAAGGATCCCTCTCTGTCCTGGCACCAGTTGTTTCTTTCTCCCTCCATTTGGTCCAGTAAGTAATGCAGGCTATGCCACTTCAGAGGGCACAAGCACAGGAAAAAAACAGCCTACATGCACCAGGACTGAGACATGACCTCAGCTGACCTGAGGCTCTGTGGAATGCAGGCAAAAACCTAGTACTGTACCCAGCACCTCTACCTCTGTCCTTGGAGAAAAGTAGCAGTGCTTTTTAAATCTTATTGAGAGGGTAGCTGGTCAGCACTCTACCCACTTTTTGCACAAGTCCCATGCCTTTCTTCACTCTGCAAGGGCACAAAGCCCCCAGTCATATATTCTCTCAGGATAATGCTTAAACAAAACTCTAAAATTGGATCCTTAAACTGCATAAACTCTGGGGCATGTAACTTCTGTGACCACTTCAGTACTAGGAATAGCAGTGATACTAAATCAGAAGCAACTCTGTTAAGCTTTCTCCTAACATATTTTTCCCCAGACAAATTCTAAAAGTGAAAACTGGAACTTCCAAAATTACCAGTATTCATATTCTAATTCTTGTTTTTAAACAAAACAGAAAGATGGATGATACTTCTCAGTGCAGAAAAGACTAAATCTGAACACCATGTTTACTTTGCAGAAAACAGTACACAAGTGTCTGATCCTGACCTTCACCCACACTCTGAGCCACACAGAGAACTGATGCTGACAGCAGTGAACTGATCACCTGAAAACAGCCTGCAAATGAATCAGGAGCTGGCTGGGAAACAAACAAAACAAAACAAACCAAAGCCAACCAAAGAAAAGAACCCAAGGAAGAGAGATTATGGTTTAAAAAACAAACCAGAAGGTTTTGACAAACTAAAGATTCCCAAGTTCTTCTTGTAAATTAAAGAATAAAAGGAGACACAAAGCAGAATACAGTATGGAAAAGAAGAAAAAAGTCCTTTCAGAAACCATATGTAAGCATATGCTAAAACCTTGAATCATATGTTACATTTGTGGTATTTACTGGGGAGTTTCTCCAGTGTCTGCTGTAAGGATGATTCAAAATATCCATTTATATGAACTTCTAGGCTTCTAGGCTTCCTCCCTCAAGCCGATTCAGCAGCATAAGCAATTAAAAATTATAAGTCAATTAAAAACTGAAAAGACAGAAAAGAAAATACAGGATCCTTCTATACAGGAAAATACAGAATCACACCGATGACAGCAAACAGGCTGGGTGGGAAAGCTGTTCCCTTTCCTCTCCTCCTGTTCATTCCCCCATATCCTTGCTAATCCTTAAAGAAAATACTGGCAAACCTTTTTCCTAAGGCACTTCAGGGACAGATTCCAGCCACATTTGGTCCATGAAGAACAAAAGTCAGTTTCATCAGGCACCTTATTTCACACTATAATGGATCTGTCTTGGAGTCCAAGTGGTGTGTGAGATGAATGCAAATAGCGCTATATTAGTGACTGATCTTTTCTGCAGCAAGCCTTTCTATAGTCAGAAGTACCTTGTAAATTGGATAACAATATCCAGAGAATTACAGTCATGACAGATACATTACAATTAGAAATTCTAATGCTGATTTATGTCCTTCATTTCAATTTTAATAATACTTATTTTCTTTTTGTACCCCCATCTACCCAAACATATTTATTAAAAGTACTTAAGAATAATGAAAGATTGGTAACCCCAAAATATCAGAATTGATGGCATGACTCAATAGAAACAAAAGGCAGGTTCAGTCAGGAAGTTGGGGTTGGCTTTTTTGTTTTGATTTGGTTTGGTTTAGTTTTTCACTTGGAACAACTGTAGTTGTAGTGGAAGAACTTTTTTCTGGTTGTTTCAGGTTACCTGCTTTGTAAACATGGAACAGTCATTTAGCTGGTTCCTGCCTAAATAATACTTAGTCTTTTTGGAAACCATTTTGTGATCCGCAGAAAGAAACCACTTGATAAAGTTGCCCTAGGCTTTCTGCTAAATTGCAAGACAAAAACCAGCCTGCCCATGCAAAGCTACCACAGCTTTCAGTGGATAAAGTCTATACATTGGCAAGACAGTCCCAAAAGTCTGGCCCTGCCAAGCTCAGTAAGAGTTTCCCAGCAGCTTCCAGCAGGCCAGAGTTTTGTTCTTGCTACTTGGTGCTCAGTGAGAACGTAGGAAGCGGGCACTGTCCCTGGGCTCTCAATTAATTTTACAGCTGAACCCTTGTTTTGTCATTTCCATTACACATATTCTCCTGACATGACAAATAACTAAAGATCTGAATGAGAACAGTGGCTTCTTAAAGCGACACCCTGCTTTCTGTGGTCTTTTATACATCACAAGAAAAAAAATAAAATACAAAAATGACAAGTGAACTTTCTCATTTTTAGAATACATGTTAAAACCAAGATGAAAATGCTTACAAGTAACACGATGTGGCCGAAGATAGTGCCAGTGGAACTCTGTAAGTGGGTCCAGGGAAGCCCATCCATACTCAAAAGTATTTTCTGCTAACAACCACCCTGATACCACTAAGAAATGTACCTGTTCTCTTTACAGCATGACAATGAACTCCAACAACATATAACCCTTTAGAAGGCTGTCAGCACACCTTGTCTTTTGACCCTTTTTCCAAATCATGAGATATGGAAATTCTCTATACAAAAAAGAAAGGGGGGAAAGTAAAAGCTGATGCAAGCCATTACTCCACTGAAAACAGATAAAGTCTTCATGTGCTACAGTCACACGACACTGATAATATACGACTCTTTCACACAATAAGTCATTATACCACCTACTGATCTGGGTTTTGTCTGCAATTTGAGTTCATGAGGCAGCAAACCATAATGTGAATGTAGCATGCAGAAGCTGCTCTCCACCAACTCGCTTGCCTATTTTTAGAGAATGGTGTGCTGCCTTGTAGTCAGCACCTGCCAGTGTTCGGAAACAGAACAGTACTGTTACTTCAGTAACAGAAGTTAGGAATTAAGTTTTTAATACAGCTAACAGTTTTCCCTTTCTATAAGGAAGGCAGATTGACAGCCTGGAGGTCAACTGCCCACCTGCACAGAGAGGAGCCCATGTTCAGTTTTATGGATGGGCAATATGACTGCCAAATAAAACTGTATAGAGTAGTCTTGGCAAACAAAACAAAACCCAGAAAGAATTCCTGCCATGTGTCTTGTCAAAGAAACACTTGGAAAGCCCAAAACATAAGAAAATCTCCTCAAAGACATAAAAGAAGGGTGCATATAAAATACTGAAAACACACTGTGACAACAGAATAGTATAGTACTATTTCAAGCACACATTCCCCTAAAAGTATGTTTTCAATAATAACAAAAAATAATTTTCTTACTTAAACTGCACTTTACAGTGAGAAGTAGAGTTTCTGAGATTTTAATGCATATTTTACTTCCCCCCCAATAAAAGTACTTAACAGACTACAGTGAATCCAAAGGCTAAACTGTCCATATTAAAAATGTCAGAAAGCATCAATGTGTCAAGTGTCTTGTTTATGTTCAGTCATAATGTCTAAATAAGAGGCAAAAATAAAGAAAATAAAATTGGTTTTACCTTTTTTTTCCCCCTTTTAAGCAAAGGTAGTAGCACAAGAGATTTGCA
Organism: Elanus axillaris; assembly: GCA_026212715.1. Taxonomy (NCBI): domain Eukaryota; kingdom Metazoa; phylum Chordata; class Aves; order Accipitriformes; family Accipitridae; genus Elanus; species Elanus axillaris. Next base: position 46,975,430 of record JANZLQ010000079.1, read on the forward strand.
AAGAATGATTAATTTACTAGTCAGCCATAGGGTTTTTTTGGTAGAACTTACAAAGTACCTGAGTAATTAATATGACGTCAAATACTTTCATGTTAAGAAGAACTGTGGAGGGCTTCTGAGGCATGTTGTTAGCCTCAGGGCAGGCAGATTATGGTCACCTGGATCAAGTAGAAGATAAATATTGCATAGGACAGTGGTAAAAAAGTGACTTTCATTTTAAAGAAAGGCTATTCAGGAGTACTTATCTACTGGGTTTTTTTTTCCTTCCCCTTCCACAAATCAACTCTATTTGTAAATATTTCTAGCTTTTTGCTCCTTTTTTTTTATTATTTATTAACTGTATTGTCAGTTATGTAGTATTTAATTTATTCTTCTGAAGCATTTTATCTTAGAACTGTGTAAAAGAACAGAAAAGTATATAAGACAGGATCATTTCCTACTTAGGAAAATATCTGGATCTGGGCAGATTTCTTCAAGTCCAATAGTGGGAAAGCAGCTAGGAGAGATTTTGTGGAAAAGAATACAAAGGCAACAGCACTTCTAGAGTCATGCATTACCTTTCCTCTGAATAATTTCACCAACTTCATTAATATTCATCCCTATTTGGAAGAAAATAAGCATGGGAGTTTCTTAAGTTCATGAAGAAACACAGATCAATTCTGCTTATCGTCATGCTCTTGATTTTCTAAGTTTTAATTGAGGGATCAGCACAAATTCTGGCTAATGACACTTTAAAATTTCACAGGGATTGCCTTCACCTGAAATTTGCAGCACAGTCCTCAGCTTTGAGGAAGATCATACTCAGATCCAGCCCTTGTGTTTATCTCTTGCTATAGCTGATGTATTGTAAAAGGACTCCTTTAGCATGGTTCTTTGCCTAAATATCAGATGTCAGCAGCAGTGTGTCAAATTCAAAGGCTGAAGTCTGGTATTACCACTGGCACTACTGCTGCTTGTGATGCACTTGTGCTGTGGCAAGGTTCCCCAGGCTGAAGAGCAGCCACTCTGGCCTTTTGGGTAGAATTATATTAATAGCTATTATATTACATTATATTTTACTATAGTATATTATATTATTGTAGTATATTATGTTGTGTTGTGTTATGCTATTAGCTATATAAGGTTATATAAATATATGGGATTATATAAAGTATATTATACTTAATATATTAATATATATGAATATATTAATATAATTGCTATATAGTTTTATATTAATTAATATAATATAATTGCTATATAGTTTTATATTAATTAATAGAATTTACAGAAAAGGAAACATTTTTCAAAATTAAATTCACTCTTCAGTTTTGCCAGTACCTGAAGCATTGTTTCATTCGTTATTTAGTAAACAGCATCTGCTTCCCAAAGAGCAAAACAACTGGTGCATACAAAGTATAAATGCTTTGAGCCAAATTGCCATGTGACATCCATCACAGCTTATTAGACCATGTAAGATAAAAGCTAGGCTCATCTCCATCCACAGCCTGGATGGTGTTTTCCTACTGTTGTGCGTGACTACAATCCAAGCTTTCATCTCTACCTCTTTTTCCCTCCCTTTTGCAATGTTAAGGGAGAAAACCTTGGGGGGGGGGGAAATGAACAGCTGAAATTCAAACACATGCACTGAAAATGACAAAAATATTCTCTGGGAGTAATCAGTCAGGATTATGTATTTCCCTGGTTTGCCAAAGGAGGTTGACTTGAAGCCAGACTGGCTCCTGTTGGGCTACAACTTACAATTAATGGTCACTTCATTTATCACTGCTGAGGCAGGGATCTAGGAAAAGGAAATATCATTTCAAGTAATGTAATTGGGGGCAGGGGAGAGAGCAAATTAAGGATAGTGAGAGAAGAATGGTTCTTAAATCTAACAAAATAACTTAGGGAATGGGTATTGGAGTGGAATATGACTCCGAAAGATGCATTCATGCTGGATACTAAGCTGAACCTAAGCCCTCTAAAGCAGTTAGTAGTTCCAACCTGTTGCTTGCTCAGTATGCAAAATTGAAAGACTTTGTCTGAGAAACTTCAAAGTTGGCTCTCTATTCTTAATTTGAATATTATTCTTGTCTCTGTGCTTGTTTCTGTCTTACACCACTTACGATTCATTCCCTGATTAAATTAAACAGTCTTGCATGTATGCTTTCCTGCTTTCTTCAACAGCAAGGCTGCTTTATAATAAGGGAAAAAAAGCTGGCTGGCTCTTACTTACTTTTCCATAAAACAAATTTGTAATTTCAGCATCAGATTAACCCTTCTAGGGTTAGTATGAACTACTGAAGACAATGAATGCTAATAACTACCAAAATTCAAAGTATAATGTTAATGTATTCACTGCTGTCTTGAGCTTATGTTTGGCTTCATCTTTCTGTAACTAATAGATCTTTAGATTACATGACGTTTCTTCATGACTTCTTCACCAAGACTTTTTTGATCACGTATCCCCTGCAATTTCTTGAAGGCTTCACTTCGGGCTTTTTTGCTATATTTTGATTTGATTTTCTGAAATACTGCCTTAAATAAGTTTTATTCCAACAGTACTTTGTAGCATCTCAGTTGTTATCCATTCAGATCACTTCAGAGCTAAACTCTGAGCTTATCACTTACTCATGAGGACCTGAATCCCTTTCATAATACTGTTTCCTCAGTTGCTACTTTTTATAACAGAACTAGCTTCATGTTTGTATGCTAAAGATTTGTGTTCTTACATGCTTTTGTTTCCACTTCCTAATTAACTTCAGGACAACAAAAATGTCTTTCACTTTTTAATTTCTAGGATGTGATAGGTGTCTTCCTCCATGTAGATGAACCGGCTCATAAAGGTTCCAAGGTAAGTGCAACTTCCTGCAGACATTCAACACAGCAACAGTTTTTTCATAGCCTTTTTTTTTTTTTTTAAGATCATGTTCAACTTGGATTATATTTCACTCCTTGAAAACCTTGGAAATTAAGAATAAGCATATTTATTAAAAATATCAGATTATCTTTCATATTTCTAGGTGGTTTTCTTTAACTTTCAGACAGAGTGAGAGATTTGATGATAGAAGCAATCCAGTGAAATACTTCAAAGCAATCAGAACTGGATATAAAATGGAAAAGCAGTTTAAAAGATTATTATTGTGACCACATCCTAGACAAATGTACTTGAATACAGGTATTAGTGAAAGTAATATTCCTGTCATTAAAGTCAATAAAGCAATTGTGTATGAAACTGCATGAGTGTATAACACTTTTTTTTTTAAATGTACAGTGCAAACTTTATATGAATAATAAAAAAGCAAATTGAATACACCGATAGATTCAGTTATAAATGTGCATTCATAAATCACTGACACATATACTCATTGGTAACACTAATTTTCTTTGCATACTTCCTGTAAACATGGTTCTAAGCTCTGCATATGAAACTGATTAAAACTGTTGGTACATAACAAGGGCAATCAGTAAAGACAACAGGGAAAATCCTGCACCATTTGATATACAAAGGAAAACAAAACTCAGACTCACATTCTGCATGTGACTGAACTAACTGCCTTTCCACAGGATTGTCCATGGAACAGTGAACAAAGGACAGTTTCTATAGCCTAATTGCTTACCCCTGTCCAATAACAATTGACCCTGTCATTGAGTGCAATGGTATATATTATTTTATGTGCTAAGAGCCATAAACTCATCTACAGGATGTGAATGTAGGTAAGGAAAGGATGCACTTGAAGTAAGGGATGTAAAGAAATCGTTATCTCACTCCTGATTCAAGGTAAGAGCTACCTAACATTTAAATAATCATCCCAATTGGTTTGGGCCATGGTGCATGAAATTGTAAAGTTGTGCTATAAGATGCTTAACTTGAAGAAACTACAGATCAGTCAAATGGATATTCATCTACAACTAGCTATGTTAAACATATAGAAAGCTTTGGTACTTTCCTATGTTTCCTCTGCTTAACCACCCACAAACCATCTTAGGTAAAAGGGAAATAACACCCAAAAGTTTTGTTCAAAGATTAAGATAAGCAAACTTCCTTAAAAATCCTAAACACTTTGTTCATGTTTCATTACTTTGGCACACATCTTGAGTTCCTAGTTTTGGATAGGGTGAGAGGCAAAAAATTTTAATATTACGGAACAGCTTTGGAATAAGTGGCATGCTGCTGCAAAAGCAAAACACGCTGACATACACCTGAGACAAAACTTGGGAGTACTGCTGTGCAGGCGTCCCACAGATAGATACTAAAAATGTGTCTAAACTCTACTAGACTCTTGACAACGCTCTGGTGCTGCATGTCATGCCAGGTAAGACTCTAATGTGAAAACTATAGGGGCCATTCTATACCTGTTTAATCAAAAATCTGTTGACTGTTTGGTTAACAGTTCGGACACAGGCATCTGAGAAGTTGGTTGCTTAACCCATCTAAAACCAATGGCAAAACATTCATAATCTGTTTATTACAAGGTAATCTCAGTGACTGCAAGCAACCTTCCAAGCACTCTACTCTGGCAAATAAAATCCACATTTAGCTGCCCAGCACTATGTGCATACTCAGATTCTTAAAATTCTTTTGAAAACAGGAGTGCTGTTAGATGTACAGTTAAAGAGATATTTTAAGTAGTTATACCAGTCTAATCCCCACCATGGCCACCGTTTTGCAGGTTTGCGTATGTCTTATACCATGTGGCCTACATGGGAATATAGCACGTGCATACCAACATACCCTCCTTCATATAAAGATAATGAGCTAAATTACACTTCTGATGGAATCTGAATGTTAAAGCAGGACAAGCTGCATCAAGAAAATTTTAATAGTTAGCCTAAATTTCAGAAGTGCTGAAAATCATAATATTCATTAAACTTTCTTGTAGTACTTAGATGAAGATCTAGGTGCATAGCTTCAGTCACCAATTTGCAAATGTGTTGTAATAATGGTTTAGATTCACATGGGAAGATCACAGAATCACAGAATCATAGAATCGTTGAGGTTGGAAGGGACCTCCTGAGATCATCTGGTGCAGCCTTGCAGCCTCTGTGCAAGCAGGGTCAGCTATAGCAGATTGATCAGGTTTGTTTCTCGTTGGGTTTGAGAATCTCCATAGGTGGAGACTCTACACCCTCTCTGGACAGCCTGTGCCAGTGTTCAACCACCCTCATGGGGAAAAAATGTTTTCTTGTGCTCAGATGGAATTTCATGTGTTTCAGTTTGTGCCCACGTGCTACCATCTCACCATCTGCTGGGCTTGCTCCAGTATATCCATGCCTCTTTGCACTGAGGAGCCCAGTAACAGATCCAGCACACTGATGTCTCTCACCAGGTCTGAGTACAGGGGAAGGATCATTTCCATCACCCTGCTGGCAACATTCCACTAATGATGCCCAGGAGGCTGTTGGCCTTTCTTGCTGCAAGAGTGTATGGCTTGATTAAAAATCTAGAAAAAAGCACAACCTTTTTACACATAGCATTAACTGACTTCTTAAAATAAAAGTTAAGTTTTAAAATGTATTCCTTAGGCTTCCTGCTAAAATCAAAATACCACTGGAAAGCTTTTCTTCCCTGATGCTTTGAAATCAGTCAAAAACAGAAGAGGCTCAATCTATTAGGCTTTGTGAAGTGTTTGGCTGTCAGATTGGAGCCTGTGGACATATTTGCATTTAAATTGCTAAGTTTCATAATATCCTGCTGAAAAAAAATCTTGGTGAAGTTTAAAATAGCACTGTATTCTGAAAAATCAAACTTCAATCCCAAGAAACAATTCATCAAACCCAACAGTGCAACAAAAATAAACAGACCTGCTGACAAATTCAGAACCATATAACCTACCTTTTAGCAACAAAATAATATTCCTTATTTACAGTTACTCTTATTACAGGATGATGAACATAATTAGAAAGAAGTTGTCCCATCTTAGGCAGAGTTTTTAGCGTTGGCAGAGCTCTTCAACAGCGGACATTAAAATCACCCACAAGGTTGAAAATAACATATGGTGAACATCTCATGCTATGGCAGCAGTGACAACTTCTCTACCCTCCTATATTTGCCAACTTTGTTAACACAGAGCAAGTTTCTTTGAGGGTAGAATTATTGTAATATATTCTGTACATATAAGCAGGCAGCTCATCACCCCAGAGCTAATGTTTGCACCAATCACTTATTATGGCCTCCAAATATATTAAAATACTTTCATCTTTGACAGTACCACCATTCAAGTGAAGTCAAACAAATCAAGAACTGCACTTGCACTCTATTCAATTGCAGGTGCAAATCACTGAATAAGATGCTAAAAGCAAGATCTACAATGTCACCAAAACTTCTAATTTAAACAGATTCTGATAAAGTTAGTGGCTTTATTGTGTTATCTCAAGTAAGTACAATTATTTAAAACCAAAACAAATTATCCAACCAGTCTATTAATAATGTCTAGCTAGTACAATAAAATACATTTAAATACAAATTTTCATAGAAAATTTTGAAAATCAATCAATTATTTGCTGAATGAAGAATCTAACACATGACTTGCTTCTTATTTGAACTACACAGGGTAAAAAGTGGATAGCATAATCAAGAACATAGTGGAAAATTTCCCACAGTCTTTTAGATAGAGCATTATCTTTTCAATTTCAGAAACAACAATTTATAGAGACAGCTAAAACTTCAAGCAAATACATCAAGTGTACAAAATGAAGCACAGATGGACGACCTCAGAAAAAAAAATCCCTCTTTTTTTTTTTTTTCTGTCTCATTCTCTCTTTTATTTAAGTCTCCTATTTTCCCACTGATCTCCAACTATCTTCTGTATGTCAGAGACTGTGGTTACTACCCATAAAATACCCTTCCAGACTTCAGTAATTTCTAGTGAGTTTGGTGGGGAGTCTACACAGTTTTTACAATAAGCATTTTGGGATCAAGTTGTGGCAGGTGGAGCTAAAAAGGAAACCTAGTTTGTACAAAAGAAAAGACCTAAGCAAAAGAGAAAGAGAATATACTACTGGTATTTGAGACAAGCAGGACAGAGTCCTCATTTAATTGGTGATACAATGGAGACAGTATATAGACTGATGTCTTTTAAAATGAATTCATGAGTGTGACATAGTGCAATTCATTTAACTTTGATTTTTTATGCTTACAAGCTGAATATACTTAGCTATTATCAGAAAAAATGAAAGTACTACCTTTCTACACTGAAATTATTGATCAACATACTTTTTGTACACAACCCCAGGCAATGAAATACATATCTTTAAGAATTCATTATCCAGATATTACAATTCTTGCTGGTAATTCATAGCACATTATAAGACTATAATGAATGTACAAACATCACTCATTGCCACTCAGATCAGTCATAGTGTTTCCAATGTAAACAAACGAGGGGTTGGGGAGCACAACAAAGAGAGCAATCCTTTTGCTTTTTGTCTGCATTATTTCCAGTTTAGTGATGGTTTCACTGACTGTAGGTGTACAATCCCACTAAGCAGATGTTTATTGAACATTAAGAGTTTCCCTCCTGTATAACTATAATTGAAAGTTTAATTGATGCTTCTTCAGAAATCAAAGCAGAGTTTTAGTGCAAACCTCATCTACATAAAGGGTATGCTGATAAACCCTTCACGTAACAGATGTTTTTTTCTGAACGATAGACCTGAAAACTGCTCAGGCTAAATCAAGTTTGTAGCAGGTAGCACTAGACAAGTTTCTAGAGAGGTAAATACCCCTCCAGGTAGCATCACAAAACAAGGCTTTTTAGGTGACTGAAGTTGGCATCTTGTCAGTGCCTGGATGAAAATCTCACGTCCCTTTCTAGGAAAGCAATGTTCCCATTTTCTGTAAGGAAGTGATTGCTAAGCTTTTATTCTGATCATGGATAGTATTACCATGTGTTGCCCCACCTCAAGTCTCCCTTTACACTAGAAAAACCTCTAGGACAGTTGTGCTGGACTTCATTCAGGTCTACAAGATTCTGGTGTCTAGTATGTTATGTAGATAACGATTAACACTATCAGCCTGTACAGATGCTACCTGTTGTCCGGCAGTATAGATTGGATTTAATGGAATCAAGTGACTTGTTTCAATTTGGGAGAAGCCTCTACAAGTACTGATGGATGACTGAATGGCTTCTGTATGCAATCTTTTTTTTTTTAGGGTCCTTTTAAATAAATGAAGAGTTCAATACTCTTGCAACTTGTGTCTTATGGAGTGGTTCTTGCAGACAACATGCTATATACTTCTGAAGGCTAAGCACTGCCTCCAGCAAGTGAGGATATAAGATTTACAACTTCAGAAGTTGTACATTTTGAGAACTCCTTGCTTCAGAAGTCATTCTTCCACATGATAACATAGCAGTTGATATCAGATGAACCATATCAGCTAACTGTCACTCTTGCTGAAAAGGAAGCTGTTGGCAGAGTGCTGCAGAGATGAATCCCACACTTTGTAAGTTATGTATTCCAGTGATTTGCCACAGACTGAAGGTGCTAATGACTACAACATATGGTAAATTTCTCTGTGTTAGTGGACTTCTTTGGGAGAAGTGGCGAATAATTGGATTTAATAGTACAATTTTGTTTCTTACTGGATTATTTTATTTTGGGATATAAAATGTCACCCCTGCAAAGCATCATCAAAAATTAGCAGAAGAAAAGTCAATTTTATTGACTTAATGAAGCAGACTGAAATGATGTGTGTCTGAACCAGTGAGAAGAAGATACAGGTCATACATGCATGCATATGCAGAAGATAGCACAGTCTGCAAAACTACACAATATATTAACTTCTGGTTTGCTCTAGAAGAATTGTTCCTTGCCTCCAGCTCCTAAATTTACAACAGCTGCTAAACACTTTCAAACCTCCCATCTCAATTCCAACAAGAAGTAATTCCACAGTGCTGGCAGATCAGATTTTACATCAATATTTTGCTGGGCTGCTTGCCAATGTCTTATAAAAAATAAAACTACAAGTGATACTATTGCAAGTTGATGCTACTATACACTCCCCTTCTGTCTAGGTAAATAATACAGTAAAAGTGTTATGAGATATGAAAGCTTTAATCTTATTTTCATTTCATTTCAACTTTCCTGAAGCCTCCAGGTGATGCTGGGGCTACTGACACTCCACTGCTTTAGCACAGTACCATCTGACTTAGTACTATTTAGTTCCATCTTTATACAGCTAATGAATTAAAATGTCCTATAAAGGAAGCGGGTTTTGTCATGAACCTGTTATGGAGGTCAGCTACAGAGGCTCTGCGGTTAGTTTTATCTTTGCATTTCCTTCTTCCTGCATCTAGTAGTGACCAGTTCAAAATACGTCTATAAAAAGATTCTATTTCCTATGAAAACCATAATGGATCATAAACAATTTCACAGTGAAAAAACGTTTCCTGATGTTCAGATGGAGCCTCCCATGTTTCAGTCTGCACCCTTTGCCTCTTGTCCTGTTGCTGGGCAGCACTGAAAAGAGCCTGGCTTTGTCTTCTTTGCACCCTCTGTTCAGGTATTTATATACATTGATAAGATCCCCCTGAGCCCACTTTTCTCCAGACTGAACAGTCCCAGCTCTCTCAGCCTTTCCTCACAGGAGAGATACATTGTGCTCCCTGTACTTTATATTATGTATTATCTGTATTACGCAAACAGAAAGTGGCATTAGCACTTGATGTATTTTGGTAGCTGGAGTCCATTGTCTTTTACTACAAGACACAGAGATACAGCCCAATACTGTTATTAAATACCACTGTTAATAGCTGTAATGTAAGAAAACACCCAGCAGCTACTGTGATTTAACTATGCTTTTTGTCATGCTATAGCACTGGTAAAATTATTTCGGGTGCAACCATATGTAAAGGTCCAATTATAACAGGTGAAGGTGTATGGGGAGTCTGCTGTGAACTGTAGTGAAGTGCAACAGAAAGCAGGTCCTATGGCTACTTCAAGGCTAGCTGAAGAATAGTTTTGTACTGATCTTGTTCTAAGGTAAAAGAAAAAATAACTTTCTTCTAGATGCAAGATACTATAAAGAATTATAATAGTCAAAAAATTCTACAGTATTTTTTACAGCCTTTCTCTGCAGGTATGAAGCAGATGGTCAAAACAGTTACATTACTGCTAGTCTTGAAATACTGTGTAGAGCAAGAATATTTCCCTATTCTCCTCTCTAGTTTCACTGTGCAATATCTGCAGATATGCATTTATCTCTGTTTCTTAAAACTTTATGTCCTGGTTTCAGCTGGGATAGAGTTAAGTGTCTTCCTAGTAGCTGGTACACTGCTGTGTTTTGAGTTCAGTATGA
>JANZLQ010000079.1:46985808-46995913 GCA_026212715.1 Elanus axillaris
GGGTGGGAGGAAGGGGGTGAGCGGCTGCGTGTTGTTTAGTTGCTCTCTGGCGTTAAACCACGACACTTTAATCAGTGGTTCTGGATGTGAAGCGCTCACTGAGAGATAGGTGATTTCTACAAAGGTGACAACTGGGCACATTTCTTGTAAATAATGGCAGAACTGAATGTGTCTCTGTGCGTACTTGCTTGTAGGTCATTTAGCTGGTATTGTCATGTACCAAGTGCTTTCCAAGGAGTGCAGGAATATTACAGCCCTTTGATACCACAGCTCCTGCCTTCCATCCCAGTATTTCTAGAAGCAAAGAGAAGCCTTTGTCCTTTCATATTCAAGTATAGCAAAGAAATATTTCATCTCTATGAAAATATATGCATTGTTGCCATAAACACGTTTATGTTCCTTAAGTCTCTAAGCAAACATGCAAAGGAAATATTTGCTAACATTTCTGGGGAATTTGCAGAAATAATTGCTCTGACATAGGTAATGGCATTGCATCCTCCCATCAATGGATACATCTCTAATTACTTGCAATAGGAACTCTAAGCACAAAATAAGGAGGGAATAGACCTCAAGGGTGCTATGTTTCCATTAATATGGCTAAGTTGTCTCACTAGTTTGCTGCAAGAACTGGATAGCTGATGTTGGTTCACAGCTGCATTACAGTTACAGTGCTATCTATTATTTCACCTATGTTAGAACTCATCTGTGCTGAAGTTAAGTATACATACAACTTTTCTTGCTTCACATCTAAGGCTGATGATAGTCATGCTTGCATTAGAAGATTTTTAAATGGTTGTCATCTGCAATCATTTAGTGTCCAATGCAGTAGAAGAATCACATTCCAAATAATTTCTCTTTGTTTTATATTTTACAGCACAGTTTAAGTAAACAAAATAAATTATGTAACTCTGTATACACAGAAAATTAACAAAAATCAGATATGAAATATAGTGCTGTAATATAATTTTAGGTTTCTGATGCCTCCATAACCCACAAGAATCATGTTCAAACAGTTCATGCAGGCACCAGGATGTTAACATGAAAACAGTGACTCACAGCTCAATGACTGCTATTTTATTCAGAGCATGGAATGTACAGTCCAGGATTTATTATGCTCAATTTAAGCTGCAACTACCTTGCTGTTTCCCCTCCCTCAATTCTTTAACTTTTCCAAACAATTAGATGTTTAGAAAAATATGTTTACATCTCATCTATTACTAAATATATTTGGGTAATGCCCAAATGCTTCTCCAGTATTTTCCTTTCCAGCAGCATATGTGTGCAAATTTGATAGGTGAAAAGGATACTCTTTCAGTTTTACAAGTACAAAGCCTGAGTTCCAGAAGCCAAATTATTTAACTTTGTAATAAACTTGGCAACGGGGAGTAGAGCAAGGTTTATGGTGTGAGCATGACCACAAATTGCCTTTATTAAGCAGGCTTTTAACCTAATATTGGCACTACTCTGCCCTGTGTTGCTGTCAGCTGAGAATGAACACTCCATTCTGAATTTCTTTGTTGGAGCCATGCTCAACCCAGGGACAAATGTGCTAAGCAGGACCAAACTGGAGGCTTACCAAGATAATGCTTTAAACCAAGCCTGTTGGATAATGCTATTCTATTCTATTCTCTCATCCTTAATTTGGTTTTGTGCTCTTTATAGTAATTCAAGACCATGCTACTGAGGTTTAAAATCTGAAATGGTCTCTGCATGACATGTGTGTGATCTGGTTTTTTTACCTGTCTTTCCTGTGTTGTAACAGAAGTGGCCGCAAGGAGGAAGTGTATGAGGATGTAAATTTTCTTCCACCTCTCCTTTTATATTGTGCTTCTATTGTTTTCTCCAGTGGTAGGAAACGGTAGGAATCTCACATTTCCTTCTTTCCTTCTACACAACTTCGTTCAGGGATTACTTGAGACTCGCAGTGCCATGCCATATATTCAGCATAGTACTATTTGCTCAACAGAGAATAATAATATTTAATAAAAGATGGAAGAACAAGATCATATTCTGTTTACAAAGTGAAAGGCAGCTCCATTTTGTAGGTACTAAGTGAAGGTTCATGATTTGGAAGCTAAAGAAGGGAAAGACCTGAAAGAATCTGGAAGAGAAAAAGACATTTTTATCATAGAAATTGCAGTGTTCTGTACAACTACTGATAATCATTCAGATTTCAGATGAAAATATGGAAATAATTAAAGAAAATGGCAAAAATAAACCATTTTGCAAAGTTTTCCTTTTAATTTACTGTGTATTCAATGCTACTTGACTACTTAAAAATTTATTGGAAGTTCTCAGGGCCTGCTCAGCCATCCAGAACAGCTGAGGAGCTGTTGGAAAGCGAGTCTGTCCCCTGAGTGTACACTCTACAAGATGAGGAAACACTGAACAGATGAAGTGTGGAAAGGAAACTATTTTGATGATGGCAATTATTAATGATATCTGTGACTCTGTCAGGCATTTGAACACCACTACGATAGGCAATAAGTGGTTTAGAACAGCAAAAGTGTGAGGGGAGCACATTGGGCTGCTCTTGGGATTTCTCGGGAAGGGTTCCTGGGTTTGAAATTAAGAACAATTGGAAGAGAAGACAAAACAAAACTCAGGAGGCTAAGGAAAAGGAGACTTTCTTCAAATTTACATCAGTATTTTCCAAAAAGCTAGTCCAGATCATATTTCCCTTCTAAATTATCATAATAACGGTAATCCCTATATTTACTCCACCCCTACAGGAGCAAGAGTTTCCCATTATCTCTTCTCCTTCTTGCTCTCAGTGTTACAGCCTGCCCTTTTCTCAGTTACCCAGGGGACAATAAAACATAAAATAAGGGAAAGAAGGGGAGGAAAAACAAGAGCTTGGACAAAGGGTACCAGATTCAAGCCATTTGTCTTACCCTACATCCTACAGTGTAAGAAGAAAATATACAAAAGGAAATACGTAGTTAAGACATCCTGGATTTCTTCCTCCACTGATGTTGTGAAACATTTCTAGCACCTTATACAGTACGATTGGGTTGAGCCTTGCTATTAAAATATGGGGTTAGGAAATTTAAAGTTGCTATGAAATTTAATGGTAAAATGAGTCCCATGAATAAAATTCACAGGCTATACCATTGTGAATAAGCATAAAACTAAACACGTACTCTATTCATCTCACCTCTTCTGTGATAGTAGGGGGTACGTTACCAAAAAGTGCCTCACAGCATGAGCAAGCAATTATTTCTTGTGCAGTATATACCCTCACATTGCAAACATAACATAGCTCTCTAGCCAGAGATGACTGCTTTAGGCCTAGAGCTAACAAAGAAAAGAATTTTTTGTAATAAAGTTACATTAATTTGTAGGTTTTCCCTTTAACCATTAACTCCACATGACTCCTAGTTGCTAGCTTACTACAGATGTCTTAGTTGGAATAAATCTTCATTTCTTCTTGATTTCTAAATTGATATGGGTGTCAGTTCCATTATACAAAACACCTAGCTGAGTACAAACTCATTGTTTACAGCCTTCACACCCTAGTTGTCTTGCCTCAGTTTAGGTTTCTAGGTCTCATAAACAAATTAGCATAGTAATCCAGATATATGCTAATCTGGGCTGAATGGCACTTTATAGGGCTGTTTAGAATAGCTTACTCCAAAATCAAATTCCTAAATAACAAAGATGCATGGGCTAGTAGACTTCTTTGTACACACTGTCAAAACTCTTAATTCTTACCCTCCTTGAGACTTAAAGCCATGTTGATATTATCTTGAGTCTATTTATAAGAAATTCAACATTGACTGCTTCATGGAAGGAATGGACCACGGAATTATTTTATTATAATTCACTTAGCTGTTACTTGATTCCCCAGTCTTCAAAAGGACACTTATTTATACTGATCTGTGGTAAATTTTCAAGACAGTTTTTGAGGCTGTTAACTTCTGAAAAAGTTATTCTAAACCTTTTAGTTTCTTAGTTAAAAACGACAAAGAACAGAGTCAAAAGTATATGAAAAACAAGGTGTGTAACAGTAGTAGTAACCAATTGCAGATTAAATTTTGAAGAACAACATGTAAAAATTATTTTTTGAAAACCTGGTTTATGAAGAAAATTGCATGCACAGGATAGATATCCTTTCGACATTTGATATATTCTTACTCAGAAAAGAGCTGATCATTACTCATAACCCTAATCAAAAAGAATTGCATTTTTCAAATTCTTAACAACACCAGCTTCCGTCTTCCAGCAGTCTCTCTTCTTTTATCCTTCAGCTAAACTGAAGCACAGAGGATTCCTTGTTATTATGTTAGGCATAGATCATTTATAGGAGTAACATGGGTGTACACTTAAAGAACAGGGCTCAGAATCCTGACATTTGGGTTCTGCTCTCTTCCTGTCCATGCAACCTTTGGTAAATTACTTATTTCACTTTGTCTCAGTATTCACCTTTATGTAAAGTCAACAGTAGTTCAGCACTCACTCTGAACAGGGCACTGGAAAGCATTAAATCCTTTGTTAGTGAATACCACAGAAATGTCAGTGAAAAAAAACTCTCATGAAGCATTTGGCCAAACTTGCTACACCAGGAATATGCAGAGGTAGTTTTAGAAAAATGGAAAGACTGTATCTGATTGGACATTACAATTATTTGAATCAAAACATATAAAAGGACTTCATACTGAAGTTAACATCTGAAACCTGATAAAACAAAAACCCAAAAAGCCCCAAATGCAGCTTATTTTGACTTATGGTTTGCATTTTTTAGATGAGAACACTGCATTCTCATTTGAAAGAACTTAGAGACAACTTTCAGGAGGTTCAAATGGAAAACCAAAATCCCTCATACAACCTGATTTAGTACAGACATGAATGGTATTAACAAATGCAGGGGTTTTTATTGATAGAAGAAGGCCTCATAGAGAGCAGCTGACAGAGACAGATAGCTCTGCATGCATGATTATAAGTGAATAGGACTGTAAAAACAAACTACATGCATTTATTTATTTACTTTATGATCACAGATTTGCAGCAATGTTGAGTCATGTCACTACCCACTGTTACTGATTAATTTGTGAGTTATTACAATTTTCAGCAAATCAACTTAAAAAGGCAATTAATTGTTTGCTTAGACTGTGTTTGTGAATAAGCACAAAGTAACAGATATTGCATGTGTGTATATACACAGTAACATGGCATGCTGTAAGCAGAATGCTGTGCAGAACTTTATTATTTTTAAAAATTGTTTTCTTTACTTCCTGTTTGGCCATTGAGTCATTATCAGGAAATAAATATTTTCAAATGAAATTATATAAGCATGCAGAACCTTGCATAATAATTGACAGGATGCAGCTCTTGAAATAACACCACTTTCCCTAAATAACAGAAGTATTTTAAGTAGAATTTTACATACTTAACAAACAGAAAATCCTCTGTTTTAACATTTTAGAAGGTTTATATGGCTTTCTGTATTTCAAACAATTCAGCAGGAACTGAGTTTGGTACCTCACAGAATAAGTGCAGACATAACATAGATCTAGATAATCTAAATTACTGGAAAGAAAATCTTCAGATGCCTTTTAACTTATCTCATCACTTTTAATGCATAATTTTGTAACTATCAAAGTAACAAAACCAAGCTCCTTCTGATTGTTTCTGGTAAGTATTACAAGTATTTTGTAATTCACTGAAACAGCCCTTGGGCAAATGTAGAAAAGCATACAGCATTACTGAAGGACTATAAGTCTTCTGCCCAACATCTATGCTATAGCTCTTACCAAATTCAGTGCATTTTGCAGCTACTGTTGTTCCAATAAGAAAGTCACAGCAAGCAATTTAAACTTGGTTGGTTTATTGAGTATACATAGTTATTATGAAGCATTCATGTCAAGTGAGCACAGAAAGAATTGTGAATCTTTGTGAATTCTGAAAACATTAAATCTTCAGTATGCTATTTTCTCTCATATTCCTTTAACTCACTTGGAGAAAACCCATCACCAGTGTGTGAATACATATGCTTCATGGGTTTCTGAAATACAGAAAATCCCACAAAGTCTAAACACAATTATGTAATTGCTATTTTCATGCAGTGCATCACATTACATAAGAAATGGTTGCCTGAATTAATCTCTTAAGTAATTTTTTAAAAATTACTCCAAAAATTTCTCTGCTTAATTAAAGCAATTTTGGCTTTTCAATATCCTTCTACTATTCAAAAAAGAGATGGTTTATCTGTCTTTAAAGGACAAGTTCCTAGAATAATGTTCAGACACCAGTAGTCACACGACAGCAGTATTCATGGGCTTTCATTTTTTTAGTTTTGTAAAAGTCTGTTTAAAGATCTTCAAAGAACAACATCTTTCATGAAGATAAAATTCCAAATTTTCTTCCTCTGTGACAGATAATGTCTGATTTAATCCCAGTGAAATGAGCAAAACCAGCCCCTATGCACATCAGTATAAATGGGGATTACATTTTGTCCTGGCTTCAGCTGGGATAGAGTTATTCTCTTTCTCGTAGCTGGTATAGTGTTATGGTTTGTGTTCAGTATAAGAATAATGTTGATAACACTTTGATGTTTTCACTTGTTCCTAAGTAATATTTAGACTAAAGTCAAGGATTTTTCAGCTTCTCATGCCCATCCAGCGAGAAAGCTGGAAGGGCACAAGAAGTTGGGAGGGGACACAGCCAGGGCAGCTGACCCAAACTGGCCAAAGGTGTATTCCATACCATGGGATGTCATGTCTAGCATATATAAACTGGGGGAAGCTGCCCTAGGGGGATCGCTGCTTGGGAACTAACTGGGCATCAGTCAGCTTGTGGTGAGCAACAGCATTGTGCATCACCTGTTTTATATATTCCAATCCTATTATTGTTATTGTAATTTTATTATGTTATTATTATCATTATTAGTTTCTTCCTTTCTGTTCTATTAAAATCTTCTTATCTCAACCCACGAGTTCTACTGTTTTTTCCCAATTCTCTCCCTTATCCCACTGTGTGTATGGGAGTGAGTGAGCAGCTGTGTGGTGCTTAGTTACTAGCTGAGGTTAAACCATGACATTTTAGTTAGTTAGTTAGTTAGTAAACACAACATTACTGAGTATAAAATAAAATGTCAAAGAATACACATGTTGAGAAATTACACTCTTTGCAATAAACAAATACAGTTCCGTATTTATATGCAGTGCTAGCAAAGGCAAACTTCCTAATATCAGTAAAGCCTTTGGCCAACTTATACACAGCACAGAATTTACACTAATGTGTTACCAAAACGTCTAAGAAGTTTTCAGGTCGACAGAGAGTTGTAACATAGAGACATTTATTTATTCTCTGTTTAGAGCAATTTAACTTTCTAGTCCAAACACAGCATTTCTTGCCTGCATCTAAAAATATATGTGTAATATCAAACAATTATTACTCCTCCTTGTTATAATATGCTTAAATGGAAAAAAAAATAATTTCAGTTTGATGCTATATTAGTATAGCATATACAATGGCCCAGGCCTAAAAGGAAGCCACAGCATTTGAGAAACACCAATATAGTTCTTCAAATACTGGTCTTAGAATGGGTAACATGTATTGTATTTTTTAGTAAACTTCATGTAAGTCATATTGTTAAAAACAAACAAACAAATTGCTGACTGCACATGAATTTTAAAAATTATTTAGCACAGCAGAAGACATCAATTTGTTTTTAGGTCTCAGTAACCTGACATGATGATAGAATGCCTCTGTTTGAAAACCTTCCTCCAATATTTTGTAGGGTTTTCACAGAACATTTACAGAAACTTTCCTGGTTGACAGAAATTATCTGCAAAGAACTAGAAATCCCTGTTAATTTTTCTCTGTTATTTTAAAAATATTCCACTAAACATCTAGTCTCCATTTCTAACTTTCTGGAGTGTTTCAGGATTAATGCCAAAGAGATAGGCATACAGATATACACTCAAAATCCCTATCTGGTATATTAAACTAGTCACTTAGCTTCTCTCAGTATTGGACAAAACCTGACCCTGGTTTCTCTTGCAATAATTTTACATCACTTTTTTGACATTTTACTTCACCGTTCATCCCACAGGAGCAAAATCACACTGGGGCCTTATGTGTGTACAGTGCTGCTTACTTGAGAACATGTTTTGAGTAGGAAATGAATATTATTTTTTGTTTATTGTAAGGATGAGGTCACTAACATAATGCAAATAAAAGATTTTTATTATTACTTATTAGCTGCAGGACTTAAATTCTCTTAAGTATTCCATGATAGTATTTAACAGAATAGCCCTGTTAGTTGGGGTGGAAGTGTCTTAGGGTTTAGTTTTTTGATCTGAACTTCAATGACTTGTCCAATATGAAAATGAATTCATCAAGCAGGACTGAAAAGGAAATCTTGACACACATATCAGGTAACTGGCAAAATTAACTGAATTTTATCTACTCAGGTACAGGCACTCTGCCTCTTGGTGCTTTTTAAAAAGAAATGTTTTATGAGAAAGGTGCTACATTTTTCTTCTTACCTTTGGATTAAAACTGCTCTCTGATCCTAGAGGAACTGCTGTCCCCTCTCCCTCTCTCCTTGCTTCTTCCTTTATTTCTCCCTCTTGCAATGCCTACATGTCTGCAAGCCATCATCACTAACCATATTTCTTAAAGAACGGGAGAAAAAGAAACATCAAGAAGGGCAAAATTCCTTATATTGGAGAATCAGTGTGGGTTCAATAAAAGAAACTGGCAAAAACAAGGGTTCTGTATGAGTGTCATCCGATTCAGTACAAAGGGAGGGATGAAAATTACCTGTCTGTTCTCAGTGTCTTCTCCTGCCTTTAAAATTAAAATTGCCAAAGGAGTCATGAGATGAGAAGGTCAAGTATTTTTACCTCTGCTGCACGAGGCCCATTTTGATGTCAGCAAAACTTCCCCACACTGGACAGAAGGAATGGGTCTGAAGCCAACTGTGTGTGCAGACAGAAACTGCTGCTGGGAAGACAGGCACTGAGCATACCATACAGCACAAAAACCTTGCAACCTACGAGTTCAGTGACTCCTCCTAAACTATCCAGACTTTTAAATTCTGAAGTCATTACAGAGAAAAACTGAAGTGTTCCTTGGAGGAAGACTCCAGCCTGCCTCTGTGCTAAATTAGTGCTAAGGAGTCCTATCCCCATTTTTTTTGCAGTGAAGCACAACAGAAGTTGAAAGTGTTTCTGCTCTGAATAGAGTGACACTTCAATATTTGTAATGTTCATTCAGGTGGCGGGCAACAAAGGCTCAAATTCCATTGAGTTTTCCAGTTATAAAAGAAAAAACAAAGAAGGGGCGGCTTTTCTCCGCTCCTTAAAAGAAGGCCATAGGCACTTGCCTTTAAGAATAGGAAATATAAACTGTCTTGAATGGACAGGAGTTTCTCATAGCAGCCTGTCATGGAGGTGACACTGGAGACATACCCTTTTGTCATTGTATGTGGTTAGTAACAGATATTCCAAACACATTAATTTTAAGCCTTTAGGCTACGGGGATGCCTATTCCCTTGGTTGGTAAACTCATAATTTTGGATCCCAGATGGATCTTTCATGTAGAAGGTAGACAGTGCAGCTCTGTAAGATTCTGTGTAAAGCAAGAGAATCCTATGTCCTTTTTTGGATCTAGTTTATAGTCTTTCTGTGCCTTTTGGGTATCTGCAGAATGGGATGTCTCACATAGGCTGAGGTGAGAATGCTTTAAATGAATAGTGGCAAATACTTCAGATAATGCAATTTAAATGTTAACATTCAGGGTCCTATACAATACCTGAATAGTTAGAGACATGCTCTAGGAAAGAACTGATTCAGTGTGCAGTGCTGGAAGAGATGGTTGGAAGCTTCACATCTCAGAAAGCACTGTTGAGGAAACCAGCAGCATCCTTTGTATTTTTCAGTAAGAAAGCAAGAAAGTAATGATATACATGGAAAAATTCAAGAATCTGTGTCACGGTTTAAGGCCAACCAGCAACTAAACATTACGCAGCCGCCCACCCCCTCCCCGCCCCTCGCCCCAGCGGGATGGGGGAGAAAATAGGGAAAAAGAAGTAAAACTCGTGGGTTGAGATAAGAACGGTTTAATAGAACAGAAAAGAAGAAAGTAATTATAATGA
>JANZLQ010000079.1:46996013-47019432 GCA_026212715.1 Elanus axillaris
TCATACTGAACTCAAAACACAGCAGTGTACCAGCTACTAGGAAGACACTTAACTCTATCCCAGCTGAAACCAGGACAATCTGTTAAATATTAATTTCTTTTAGTTATAACAGCAAAGTGAATATTGCTTCAGATCCTAAATAAATACAAAAACATAAAAGACAAGTTAAAAACAACCTTATGAAACTGCACATGAGATAAGACTGTCAAAAGGAAAGGATCACCCTGAGTACCATTCATTACAGAAATCTACTGGATTCTAATGAAATAATTCTGAATGATAATTTGAACGCACATTTACTATTTCTTTATACACAGACTTTCACATTTGCCTTTTTAAAATTCCAAAGTCCCATGATAGTAAGTGAGCAAGATGATCATATATAAATTCTGATGCTTCATCACAAAAATGCATTTGAAACAAAAATTGGCCAACTCCTCTGCACTTTTGTTGCTATTAAAAAAAACCTGACCTTTCCTTATTTTTCAGCTCTGGTGCTAGAACTGGAAGTTGACTCTGTCAGTTCTCATTCTGCTGTAACTTCCACCACCACAGCACTATGTAGACACCTTGAAATTGCAGAAACAAAGCCACTAAAGACATGTGCTCTGCTCTGTACCGTGTGTTGTAATGGATGAGTAAACCACTCTGCAAATCTAATTCAAAACATGCAGACACTGCCAGTATGGCATTTTACTTTGTAAAAATTACATAGCATTTTAATGCTTGCTCTAATATGGTTTCTGTGCAGTAATAATACTTAACGCTGCATATGCTGAAGCATTATATCCATTACAATTAAATGACTGAAGGCTTTAATATTTCCTGTTGCAATATAACATCAGTCCAACTTCAAGGCCACCAAAGGTGTTTTACATCCCACGGGTTTTCAGTGTACTGAGTGGAATATATCAGTATTCTCAGCAAATCATGGAATAACAGAACCACAGGGTGGCTGAGGCTGATCAGCATCTCTCGAGATTGGCCAGTCCCACCTCTGCTCAAGCAGGGTCATCTGCAGCAGGTTGCTCAGGGCCATGACCAGGCTGGTTTCAGTATCTCTGAGGAGGGAGACTCCACAGCCGCACTGGGCAACCTGTGCCAGTGTTCAATCACACTCACAGTAGAAATGGTTTGTTTTGGTTTTTTTTCTCCCTTCTGTTTAAATGGAATTTCCAGTATTTCAGTCTGTGCCCATTTCCTGCTGTTCTGCAGCTGGGCACCTCTGAGAAGAGTCTGCCTCTGTCTTCTTTCCACACCCTGCTGTATGATATTAACAAAACCCTGTGAAGTCCCTCTGAGCTTTCTCTTGGCTTATGGTCAACATGATGTCCACCAAGATCACCAGGTCATTTGCTGACATACTACTTTCTAGCTGGTCAGCTGCAGACTGTACTAGTGTGTGGGCTTATTCTTCCCCAGAAGAATGGCTTGCTACTTCCCTTTTGTTGAACTTCAAGTTACTCTTGGCCCATTTCTCCATCCTGTCCAGGTCCCTCTGAATGGCAGCAAATCTATCTGGTGTATCAACCACTTCTCCTGGTTTTGTATTTTGCTGAGAGTATTTTGCTGACTTTGGCCCAGCATCTAGGTCATTCAGGAATATATGATATACTGTTGGCCCCAGTACATAGCCCTGAGGTACGGCACTGAAGTTCAACCAGTTCTCAGTCCACCCCACCTAACTGACCAATTATCTAAGACGCATTTCATCAGCTTGTAAATGAGAGACAGTGTGCAAAACCTTACTAATGTTGACCTAACAACATCTATTGTTCTTCCCTCATCCATTGAGTCAGTTCTTTCATCATATGGTCAGGCATGACTTCCTCCTTTTAAAATCCACGTCTATTCACAGTTGTCATCCTTCATGTCTTCAGAAATGGTTTCTAGGATTATTTGCTCTGTCACCTTCTCAGGCACTGAGGTGAGGCTGACCTGCCCCGAGTTTTCCAGATCCTCATACTTGCACTTCTTCAAGACAGGAATATTTGCTATCTCAATGGCTATGACCACTCAAAGATAATCAAGAGTAGCTTTGCAATTATATGGCCCAGCTTCTTCAGCACTTATGGGTGCATCCCACCAGGCCCAATGGACCTGTTTGTGTGCAGTTCATTTAAATATTTCCTAGCCTGATCCTCTTCCAGTGAGTGTAAACCTTCCTTGCTCTGGACTTTCACAGCAGTATCAGCGGCTGGGGGAGTTCCTGGAAGCTAGTGTAAAATAAAGACTGATGTGAAGGCCCTGAGTACCTTGCCCTTCTCAGGGGCCCACCAGGGACCACTGCCCTATTCAGGACCAAGTCCAATTTTTCTTAGTCTTCCTTTTGCAGCTGACATACTTGTAGAAAAATTTCTTCCTGTTCTTCACCTCCCTCACTAGATCCAACTCCGTGTGGGATTTGGCTTTCCTAGCCCCATCCCTGCATGCCCAAAGGGTGTCTATATTCCTCCGTGGTCACCTGTCCCTGCTTCTTCCATTTTCTTTCCTTTTTATTAGGAACATATTTGTGCAAACAAACCACATCACTGCTAGCATGTATCACAAAAGCCACACTCATGCTTCATTTCTCTAAGGAAACACATTCAGGTTCATACCAAGTAAGTTTTATTCTGTTGTTCCTGCCATGATTGCTGTGTCACTAGAAAAAGACTCTAGTATTCTCCATACAATTCATTAAAATTCACCGCATTATTTGGTATTCAGAAATATACTTTTAGTTATTTGTAGCTGCTGATTTACATCTGTTTAGAGAATAAGTGCATTCCAAGAGGCTTTGTTATTAGCACTTATTTTCTCAGATTCAGTTCAAGAAGAGGCACATTTTTTAATCCACACTTACGAAAGCATTTGACACTTATTTTTAATGATAAATGCTTAAATACATTGTTGAATCACTTTGGCAAAATTCTGGGGAAGACATAGCTATAGCTTTTAATAACTCCATTAACTTCCTTGGTTTGCAAAGCTGGGAAGTAACATCCAGAAGAGACGTAACTCTAAGCAATAAAGCATACTTTGCAATGTCTCTGCCACTTGCAAAAGAGTTTCCCAAGTCACAAGATCGGGATGTAACACAGAGCATGTGAAAATAGAATGAAATAAAAATATAGTTGAGTTACATAATAAAAGACAAAGAAAAAGAGGAAATTATCTCTCAGTGGAGTTTCCTACTTTGGTTTGTGGTAACAATTCATTTTATTTCAAGTTCTGGGAAAGGTTTAGAAGGCCTGGTTTTGAAAGAAGCCCAACCCAAATTTTGAGAGCCTTGTGTACACCCTTATTCAGAGAGATGGTGTTTATATAGCTTACTGCTCTTTGAAGCTGATTGATTGTAAACTGAAGTAATTTTCATGGGTACAACTAGCTGAAGATTAAAATTGCACTCCCATTGTTCAATAATCATATACACTGAAACATAGTGTTGTAACACTCTCAGAATTTTTTATCATTAAGTCACAAGTCCTAATTTTGAAAATGGTTACCATTCTGATTAATTAATGCCAATCTACTCACAGTTCTATTTATCATGCCCTATTCCATCAAGTGATGATTGCCTTTACCTATATCCATTAGAGTTGAACAAGCTAACACAGAGCTGGGAAAACAGCCAACCCTTATCCCCATAGCATGCTATGATATTATTTAGCTTGTTTCATTTGACTGCTGTTTCCTTCATAGAATGGGCAGCTAGATGATCGTGTTTTATGCACTTTCCCAATAAATCAAATGTTACACAGTGTTCATAAACTTGCTGCCCTACATATGAAAATGTAGGTATCAGAAGAAAGCAAGCTGTCAGATTTGCCCGATTCCTGAGTGCACTACATCAAGGCAAGGAAGGTTTCCAGAGGAAAGACTGTGTGCAGAATACTTTGTAAAGTATTCAGCCTTTCTCTCCTAATATAGTCAATGAACATTGCCAGTCATGCACTCATAGTTGCAGAAATCATGGCTTAGGGAAGAGCATGTTGCCTCTCTCCTTTTTGCTTCTGGTCAGGCCACTCTCTTGAATGAAGGAAAAACAAATTCCCAACAGTGCTGAGGCATGAATAGAGGTATTGTTCCCACATGGGCCTGAATACCCCTGAAATATATCGGAGAATTAGCTTGTCATTTTTTTCTGCTTCCTTATTAAAGTGTTTTGAAATGACTAATGCATTACCAAGAAGCGGCTTCTTACATCTGATGCAGACTAATTACCCAGGGCTCCCATTATGTCGGCAACCTAAACTGATCAGTTAACAGAGCGCGTTAGCAGTAGTGAGGGGGTGAATAAAGCACTGAGAGAAGGGAAAGTAGTGTTCTGTGGCTTGCCTCCCTCCTCTTTTAGTAGCATGTCAAACATAATTATGGTCCTGTCATCTGCACATACAAGACAGGATTTTAGTTATGATACCTTGCCTGGCATGTAGCTGCTGTTGACAGGCCCCTGTGACCCTCTTCCAAGCAGTCTGACTCTACAGATGACAGGACTCTGGCCTAGGTGCAAGAATTAACCTTCCTAGGCAGAAAAGACTTTACCAAGGGAAAAGGATAAAATGCTAGAGAAAGGCAGGTCACCTTGTGGCCTAGTTGGTTCTTGGTAAGCAGATGCAAGACTTGAATTTGCACATTGCACATGAACTGCCTAGAAAATGGCTGCTGCCTATGAACCAGGGCATGCCGTGAAGCACCAGGCTAGACAGCTTCGTGCTACTCACACCCACCTACCCAGGTAAGCTGTTCTGTGAAACACACATAAGATGCCAGGCAACTGAGAGGCCTTCCCAGGAGCACAAGCAGATCATAGCAGTAAAGGTGCAAACTTGAGTTATGTTACTCAGGCAGGGTGGAAGAGAAGTAGAAAGTTAACAGAGAGATGTCATTATACAAAGAAAATTGTTCATCTTCGTCCCAGTATTCCTCAGCTTTTAGGCAGAAAAAAGACTGAAAGTTCACCAAAATTTTAAAATGTTTTTATGTTTTCTGGAAAAGGAAAAAAAATAGATTATTACATCTATGCTGATGCTGTAGACATCTACACTATAATGCTGTCTACGTAATACTATTTCCCCAGTGCCCTGCTAAAATTACTATTGGATTTTTAACTAGGCAATACATTCATTCAAATGGGAGAGAGAACTTCAATGCCTTGAGAAAAATATTTTCAGCCTTGAATGTTTGGGTTTGGGGTTGGAGAGCAAATCTGGCTCCTAAACAGGAATGCCTCTGGGTTTAAAGAGACAGATTTTGCAAGTTACATACTTAAGCATGGAAAAACCATGCTTTTAAAATTCCCTGATGTTTGCCTTGCTTTCACCGATGTCATGTGTGTTTCTAATAAGAAGCTAGCTGTATAGCAATACAAATTCTATTCATTCACTTTACAAACCTGTCTTCTGAGCATCTGAGGCCTCTAAGGATCAATGACAATGAAGAGCTGCCTTCCAGAGGACATGCTTGAAACTGTGTTCAGTGATCTGCCAGTTTACAGCACACAATAAACTGAAGAAAAGCAAAGTCCTGCAGGAATGCCTGAGACCTAGGATTACCCAGAATGTTGTGAAAACACACCTGATGGAAGACTTGCATGAGAGCTACACCCAAAATTCTTCCAGCTCAGCTCAGGACGCAAGAGACTGAGGAGCACCGGGGACATAAGATAACAGAAAGTTCACACTGGATGAGATCAGAAGCATGTTCTGAGCTAATGTTTCAAGTTCATCAGAGTTAGATAGCTCTCCCTGGAGAAGCTATTGACACTAATTCATGGCAGTTAGGCAACCACATACAGCAGTGGGTCAGATTTTCTTTGGCAGGTTTTTTATGCAAGACTAAAAAATACCAAAAATAAATATTACAGAGAGGCACATGGTGGCACAGCATGAGTTGGAAAAGCCCACAAGAAATCCCAAGAGTCAAGTCATGATCTGACCGTGCAGGTGATCTCAAAGAAGCAACAATAAAGTCTTTATGTGCTGCTATCATTTGTTCTTTACAAGTCATGTTATACAGGAAAATAATTCAGGCATATTTTAGAATTTATCGAATAAAAATGAGTGATATTATCTTGCATATTGCTCTGTTTCTAATATCAAATTTAATATGTTACTCAAAAGGCTTGAAATACAAGAATTCCAACCCTTCCTTAACAGACCTTTAAATAGTGTTTTAATACATAAATGTTGCAATTCTAAAAGTAATTTAGGTTAACTCAACCCACATATTACTATAATTGCAAGGGTAAATCTCATATTGCAATTTAAAGGAAGAAAATATTTCTGTGGTCATTTTGAAAAACTATAGGGTCTTTGACAATGGGAACCTGATATCCTTAGCATTCTTACAAGAAAAAATAATAAATATTAGTATGATTAGAGCACTCATGGAGACTGATAACATGCTCATTACAAATTAAGTAGCAAAACACATACAGCTGAATTATAAACCCTATGTGAAGGGCAAAGACTCATTAGACATCTCATTATCCTGTGTCTTTGAAATTACTCTGTATAGAAGCAAGGAAAACCTGAAAGCTAGGAAAACACATGAGCTGAGTCTTGGAAGGCAGAGGAAAGAGCTTCCAGTCACTTAAAGGAAGCTGGAAACTACAGAATTAAACTCAAAGGAGGACAGGGTTAGTAGGGTGGCTAAAATTACAGAGCTTCTAAAAATTGGGAAATATGGGGCGTCTCCATCGATCATACAGAAGAAGCCAAGGTGGTCCAATATGGTAAACATGAAAAATTATAGTAATTTGGAAGATACTGATGACTGACATCAGAAAGTCATTCTGTTTACAGACAAAACTAGCCTTTGTTACAGACAAGGGTGTTGCCTTCCTTCCTCCTAGCCATCTAAATGAGAAATACAGCCTCTTTGAGGAATAAGGCACCTGGTGATCCATAGAAGCCTCTAATACAACTGACCATGAAGTAAGTTCTCATCAGGAATAGAGGCTGGTGGACTGCAAACCTGGAGGGGATATTTGACAAATGAAGGATGTAAGTGTTCGTGTACCTCTTTTGTCTTTACAGGCTGCAACACTTACTGTGGTGTTAACACTAATCTTGACTATAATCCAAACGTTGGCCTCAGAGAGGCATCACTGTCTTCTGGTAATTTTCCATCTAATTTTCACACCCTGGAGGATCCAACAGACTTAAATATACCTGATTAGTACTGAAACATCACCTCCCATTGCCAGACCCTCTCTTTCTTAGAATCGTATCTATCTTACCCGAACGGCATATGAAAGACTATATAGTAGATCCCAAAATGAGTTGTGTAGATAGTCTGACTTCTCAAACTTGTGGTTGCCCTTTGATATGCATGCAATAACGAACACATTTGGCATTAATGTTCTTGCAAGTCATGTATCTACAAGAGCATCACCACATGGATAAGACAAGATGAGAAACATATTCAAATAGGATGGTAAGTAGCCCCAGGAAAAAAAAATCTTAGCCACAAAGATGCTAATCCCTTGAATAGGTCATATTGCCATGGAGTTTAATATAGCATATATTATTTTTATTATTGAAGTACTTTCCTAATCCTCAGTAAGGTTTTTTCATTGAATAACACAATGTAAGTGCTTAACATCCAGATGGATTTGATGAATGTACAACTGCCTTATAGTAAGTATATAAACTGATGTAAATTTCCATATATAAGCAAGTATCCTTAAGGTGAGTGCTCTGTGCTCAGAATATAGTTTTATAAGAGTGTAAGACAGCAAAGAGGACTCCTTAAAGTTGGAATGGGCACAAATACTCCACTGGTTACGGGGCTACACTGAGTTTAAAAATAAAGTTCTTGCCTTTTCAGAGGTACACCAGATCACCTAAGCACAGTGACATACCTTAGCTTTCACTTATTTCCCATACACACATTAAATATTTAATACAAACTAATACAGACTAACAATTTAAACACCATGCAGATACTTGATAATCAAAAGCTTGATAATCAAAAGCAGCCATTATGTTTAAAAAAATGCTTTTGAAATAGTGTAATACAGCTCCACAGCTACCACCTTCTCTTTTTTCCCCATGTACAAGATCAGTAAAAACCAGTTCTGATACTAAGAGAGAAGGAAAAGAAAACGGGAGGACAGTGTAAAGATTCACTGAATGGAAGGCCTTCAAGCCAGGTGTCAGGAGGAGAAAAATTAATAAACTTGAAAACACTTGTTAGCTTTGTTCCAGGCTATAAAGTTGAAAAGAATATTTTCATTTAAAATACCAATTCAACCATATGAAAACTAGGAAAAATTAAGACTAAATCAATAAATCAAGTAATCTGATGGCTTAAATAGACAGTGGACTAGAGAAGCATTATACATTTCCTCCAAAAAGGAATGCAACTGATATAACTAAGCCCTTCAGCTCTTTGAAACAGAATTTCCTTAATAAAAGTAAATATAATGGTAGAACCTTTATCTTTATCCTTTATTCTTTGTCAGTTTAAAGTTTTTTTTCTTCTTTGAGAATAAGCAAACGTTATGTGACACCATTAATCAAAGCGAGATTTGTATGTTCAAAGCAAACTTTCTCCTGTAGTTTTAACTGTTCATTATAAAATAACTCTACGCTGAAATAGCATCATTAGTTTTTTCTGATCTCAACTTTCTTAACTTATTATCTTAATGATTTCAAAGTGCCATTAACATTAACAGCAGCATGTATCCTAAACCAAGTCATTTACAAGCTTCATAGATTAGGTCATACGTACAGAAAAAGCATTTAGCTTAGAAGAAACCAACCAGTTCCTTGCTCAAAAGGAAATGCAGGATGAATAATGGCTTTTTTTACATACATGTAAAATTAATTTGATAATAACTTCCAGCTCACTTAGACAATTCATAACGGTTGTTCTCTAGGGACTAGCTGGGCTAAAGTTACTAAGGAGTAGGGCTATGCATTACCACATTTCTTTGCTATGTTTTAAGGAGTTATTGGTAGGCAAACTACATCCCAGCCCTGTATTTCTCTCTCCTGTTGCTGCCTAAAAGCAGTAGAAAGTAATTTGTTGGAGTAACAAATCTTCATTGATTTGGATGTGTGGCTGTGGAAAGAACAAATCTGGGGAAATGTGAGCTGATAAGAAAGCTGTACTTCATACCTCAGCTGTTTGCACTCTATCTCCTTCATTGGTTTGGATTCACAACTACTTGCTAGAACTGTCTTGCTCTTATTTTTCTTCTTGTGATACATAATATATAAATCTGTAAAATGTGAATGGCCTGAGGCATCTTCCAGAATGTTATTTTTTTAATTGTCTAATGGACATTTTTTCTTAACCTGTATTGGTCTTGTAGCTCCTATCACCTATTTGTTAGTGCCATTTTTCAAAACTGTGGCCATCACTAATACATCTGGCACACCACTTAGCCAGTATTCAGTTCACAGTGGATCCTATTATCACACTAAATGTAGTAAAATTTTCCAACACAGCAGATTTTATCACAAACCTGACAGCTTATTACTTTTCCTAAGCTAAAAAAGCATACCTTTTTAGTTTACAGCTTATTGCTGCTGTCTTGCTTTCCCTTGCTATCTGTATAATGCTGGCATTATTGGAAGGGTCAGTCTCTCACAAACTCATTGAATTAGAGAGATTTCATTATATAAAAACCAACCTAGAAGTCTTATACAATTTCTAGAACTCTCAAGTTTCTGAATTGGAGACAGGCAAGGGCCAAGAATTTAGAGAGGAAGCTAAAAAGGACAGAAATTATACACTTGAGGTTGTAATGTCTCAGTTTCCTATCAAAACCTTTGCTGAACAGTAACAGAATGTGTTTTATTACAGTTTACTATTTTTATTTTGCTACGAAAGGGAAAAATAGAATAAATTCCCAGTATAAATCAAACCTTCAAATTAAAATCAACTTCTTATAACATAATACAAGTCTGGATTTTTCAGAAGTCATATAATTCTAGTAGTTAGGAAAACATTAATCTTTTAAGATGTCCATGATTTTTCGCTTTGTCCAGATTTCAGAACAAGAAAAGCAATTCCAGGCCCTATTCCAGAAGGATTCAAGAATATACCTTCCTCTTAAGCAGGATTTTTTCAATCATTAAATGTAAGATGAAATGAGTAAACTACATCTAAGTCTTGAATTATATAGCACTGATGGCATCCTATGCACCACATTTGTCCACCAGTATTTTTTTCAATAACAATTATTTGAGGTGAGTTTAGTACTTTCTTTTTTGCTTTTCTGTTCACCTCTAGTTTAACAGCAATCCTAGTCACACACTAATCTTCATCCATTTCTCTTATTTTAAATTATTCAATGCTGATAGAAGTGCAGGAATGGTGACCTTACTATCTTGATACCAGACCTCTGTGTATTCTCCAATGGTGAAACTTAAATCCCATATAACGGATTTTACCAACACACTATGCTAACTTTTTCTTGACCCCTTCAATAGTCTTTGCTTCTGTGTCAATTGAGTGTCTCAGTAACTTCTCATTTATTGTGGTAGTTTGCTACAAGAGTACATGGTATATATGGGAATATCTAGATACTGTAGGTGAATATTTTTTAGGTGTTAGAATAAGATAGACATTGGTAATTAAAAAAAGAAATTAAACTAGGCTCAAATGTTATGAAATATCTAAAAGTGCTGCTGGTACACAGATTTTTCTGCCAGAGTTCTTTATGACCAACAAAAAGTCAGACAATGAATCATTACACTCTTTGGTATTACATGACTTAGTACACCATCAGCCTGTTCCATTTTATTCAACATGTGAATTGGGAGGAAAAAAAACTCAAACCAAAAGAAAATATCTATTGAAAAACCATTCAAAAGACAAGCCAAAATAAATTATTCTGATTAACCTATTAAATAAATATGATAAATTATTTGCTCATCTCAGATTTCCTTGTTAAGATAACCAGAAGATTTGAGAAGATTGTAAGAGACTTCATTTCTTGCCCTACAGTCAGACTTGCTGAAATAAAATAATTTCACAGTATTACAAGAAACAATGTTGATTCATTGTAGTTGAAGGCACTCCTTCTGCTATAGCTGTTTCAATACTTCAGTCTTGACAATCAAGATTGCTCTAGCAACTATATCTGGAGTTAAACTAAAGTAGCATATTTGTGCTGGGTATCTAGTGTGCTATATGAGATCAGTATAAATCTATCTTTCTGTAGTTTTAATGTTGGGAAAGCCATGCCTTCCCTTATCACCCATTGTTGAGACGTGTACCTTATTAGGGAGACACTGTATGCAAATTAGCATCAAAATCTTGAAAGGAACATTAATTTAACATAAGAAGAAATATCTTAACCAGCACTATTTAGCTTTCATTGTCCACTATGGTGTATAGTCACATGGTAGAGGTAGAATGTCAAAAATAAGTTTAAATAGCCTGGCTTTAGTTGATTTAAGGCAGATCCTAAATATTATTTAAACAGAGTTTCACATTTAATAAGAAACACATTCTACTTCCTTAGGACACAAAAAGAATAAAAAATAAAAGGTCTTAAGTAGAACAGCAGAATGTCTCCATTTTACCTACGAGCAGCTTGCTAAACAGAGTTGAAAATAGCTAGACCTGAGAGGGAAAAAACTGAAGAGTATTTTAACAGTGAAGTAAAACCACAACTAATGACTTTAGGAGACAGGAGCTAGGTGGACAAGCAAAGCATAACAGTTTTAAATATATGATATTTGGCTTCACCTCCCAAGTAAGAGGGCTGGCACTGATTCAGAAAGGCTGGTCTGGCATGCTTGTGCCTCTGAAAGGGACCACACTGCCTGATGGAAACAACCACAAAAGCCGCAGTGAGAGCACAGCCTTCCAAAGGCAACAAGAAAGCAACCAGACTGGCAATTAGACCATGCCAGTGCTTGGCCTTGGTGAACAGAAGGCGGGCATCTGAAATGGCTCATCTGTCCACAGGAGAGTCAGACCCAGTGACCAACAGATTGGACAAAATAAAGTAACCATCAGATAACAGAGGGAAGCATTTTAAGCATGGATGACCTCCTCTTCTAGCACCTACATAACAAACAAGATAGGAGGTTTACATATACTTCTACACCTTGAAAATAATATTTTACAGTGTTCATTGAAACCTAAGACAGCTGTGCAAAACATCTTTGCATGTGAAAAGTAAGGCAGAGTATGGATTTTTATGTCTGTTCAGTCTGTATTCTGGAAGCTATTTTGCCATACATGGAATCCTCTTTTCATCTCAATGATTGCCAAACAACTCATATTTTAAGCATATTCCCTTGTGCCATGTGATAAACTGCGCTGTAGGCCGGATTTCTTTGTTGCAGCTATCTCTGGAGCCTACAGGCACTGCGGCTTCCATAAACATCTGTTTTAAAATACCACTTTTCCCCTTTCAGTGTGAGTTTTCTTACTTTTCTGTTGGCTTGCTGTTTCAGCCCAATAGTTTAAGAAAAGAAAATTAACAACTGTTGATGAAACAAGTAGTTAAGAAGGACCAAGAGTTTTTATATCTTAACTTTGTTGGAAACAGAAAATTTATCCAAACTTAACTGGTCATCTTTTACATATTTTCCATACCAAAGAACATGTGAATATCAATTCTTGTATAGTACAGAAACTGGATTACTGTCTTAGCAGATTAAGAGTTTAAATGACAAAGTAATTATTTCTAGCCTCCATGTTTCAGAAGATGGTGCTAAAATAGATGATAGATTGCACAATCTTATTAAGCCTAAAGCAAAATGCATCATTACCAGCAGCATGATGCCTCTCTTTTATTCAGTCACGTTCTTCTCCTGGAACAGCCTCATAGAAAAAAATGACAAAACTATTGGCTAGCTAAGTGGACAGTGAGGTGAACTGAAAACTACTAAATTGCTGGGCTCAAAGGGTTGTGATAAGCACCACAAGGTCCAACTAGAGTCTGGAGTCTGCAGTGTCATACCTCAGGGATGGATACTGGGGCCAACAGTATTTCATATCTTCCTGAATGACCTAGATGGTGGGCCAGTGTGCACTCAGCAAGTTTGCAGGTGATACAAAACTGGGAGAAGTGGTTGATACACCAGATAGATTTGCTGCCATCCAGAGGGACCTAGACAGGCTGGAGAAATGGGCCAACAGCAATTGAAGTTCAAAAGGGAAGTAGCAAGCCGTTCTCCTGGGGAAGAATAAGCCCCCAAACCAGCCCAGTCTGGAGGCTGACTGGTTGGAGAGCATCTTGTGAGAAAATGTTCTGTGGATCCAAGCTGACCACGAACCAGCAAAGTGCCCCTGTGGCAAAGAATGCCAACAGCCTCCTGGGCTGCATTAGGCAGAGCATTGCTAGGAGTCCGAGAGATGTGATCCTTCCTCTCCACTCAGCACTGCTGAGATCCACCTGGCTGCTAGGCTCCCCGGTGCAGGAGAGGCATGGACATACTGGATAGCACCACTGGACAAAGGGCAAAGGGCCATGGAGATGATCAAGCTCTTGGAGTACCTGTCATAAAAGGAGGGGGTAAAAGTACTGAAAGTGTTTGGCCTCAAGAAGCAAAGGCTCAGAGGGACTTTCCAAGTGTTTGTTAATATCATACGGCAGGGTGTGGAAAGAAGACAGAGGCAGACTTTTCTCAGTGGTGCCCAGCTGAAGAACAGCAGGAAATGGGCACAGACTGAAATACTGGAAATTCCATTTAGACAGAAGGGAGAAAAAGAAAAACAAACAAACCATTTCTACTGTGAGCGTGATTGAACACTGGCACAGGTTGCCCAGTGAGGCTGTCCCTCCTCAGAGATACTGAAACCAGCCTGGTCATGGCCCTGAGCAACCTGCTGCAGATGACCCTGCTTGAGCAGAGGTGGGACTAGGAGACCTCCAGAGGTGCCTGCCAGCTTCAGCCACTGTGTGGTTCTGTGATTGGGTGAATGTGGTGGAGACCCATCAATAAACATACTGCTGTCATTCTTTCTTACTGCTGCTGAATGAAACAATTGTGCAATGCTTATTTGCTACTACACCTAACTTTTCTGGATACCATCAGTTACCACCAGGGCATGCACCATCTAGGTACATTCAGGTACAGAGCTTTTAACACAGGTTCAATATAGTTTTCATCTTTCATTAAATGAGCATGGAATTCTGGTGAATATAAGATATCTTGTCCCATGATGACTACTGCAGAATAAGACAATCTTTTCTAAAAGAAAGCTGAAATATCAGTGTGAACAGGGCTGCAAGAGAAAGTTGCAGGAGCATATTCCATAGGTAGGGAAATAAACTCTAGGAAAATGCTAGCTGTATAGTTTATTTATTTGTTTCTGCCCTATAGACGTAGCATTTAGATGCATGTTTCCAGTCTGTACCTTACTTGGCAAATTTTTATTCACGTGATATCTTCGTAAATAAGCCCTTATCTTAAATTATATGCTTACTAACTGTTTTTTTCAGTTCATCCTTCACACCATCATTTTTGTTATCCCAATATTCCATTCCTGTCTTCAAAGATGGATTTTCAGTTGGCTTTAAAAGATGAACAGCAACTAGAATACACATTCTTCTGCTAATGTTTTTCTAACTTCACCAATGTTTTTGAGGGCATTACTTAAGAGGCCTTGAAGAAACCTGATTTGAAGATAGTAAACCCAGACTCTTTGAGGAGAAAACTTAACATAAGCCCAAAAGCAAAACACATTAAAGTTGAGCAACGAAAACCTGAATATCTAGTCAGGCACTAGTCGCCTCTGAAACTGCCAGTGAAATCACTCTTCCCTCTGGTCACAATTATTGGCTGGTAAGACCTACTTTCTTCTTTACTGTCCAGCTTATCTTATGTGGCAATTTGATGAGCATACCTGCAGTACAGAATGCCTTCAGAAGCTTTGATTTCTTTGGCTGGAAGTCCCACGCTCATCACTGCTAAACTTTGTGGGAGAGAAAATATAAGAGCAGAAGCAGACTGGAGCTGTGAGGTCATCAGACGGGGCCTCAGTATCTTATTAAATCATTCCTTGGTACAAATGCACAATTCTTCCTTTTTAAAACTGGCATAGAAAGTGGATGTCAATTTGAAATTCTGAGTTAATCACATTAATGGTTATTTAAGTTCAAAAGAGTGGCAGGACATATTTATTTTAGTTAGAGAATTCCAAGTCAGATGCAAGCTGGAAAAGTTATATGTAATTTGTGATTCACTGTCAGTTTTAGAACCAGGGCCAGGATTTCCTGAAGAGGTAGAAAAGGAGGAGGCAGTAAGAATGCTCTGATGATCAATTACTACACACATGTACACCAGCATTCCCTTTTCAGAGAGGTGGTAAATTCAAAACTAAGAACGGTTCTGCAGAACAAAACTTGACTCACTTTGGGTGAAGCCAAAACCCCATGATGTATTGTTAGCTAGGGAATGTGATTAATGTAAAGAGCATCAAAATAGGGAAAACATGTGCCTTTGTGAGCCTTAGCACATAAATAGGAAACACAAAATATGTGCTGCTTCTACTAAAATGTATACAATACCTAACTTTCATACTAAATTCCTATACTGTAGTTTATCTCACCTGACTAATCATAGGTTTATGCATTTACCTTAACTACTGTTGAAGCTGTGCAAAACACACAAAAATTTGGCCATGGTGTTTTTCAAGAAAAAGATATTGTCACATTATTTCTGACAAAATTTGTCAATACACTTTTCTTCCACAATTTAACAAAAGTACTTAATGTGCATGATGGGATAATCTTTTTTAGTCAGCTGAAGTTTTTTAAGTTGTTAGTTACAACCACACCAATCACATGCTCCACCACAAGCTGATATATTTTCACAGTCCTGATTCTACACAGGTTTTAGGTATTGTTGATCAAAGCTTTCCTCCATGGCCCATTTAGTTGGTTGTTTTTAAAGTGAAATTAGATTGCTGATCCCCATTTCAAATACTTTTGTCGTGTTATTATATACAGGCATTTTTGGATTTCTAGTGTGAGTGCATCCCCTTCATCATGCTGTACTGGAGCTCTATTTAGCATTTTTTTACTTGCTGAGTACCTTTACTACTACCATGACTCTGTTGCACAGCTGAAAGCAACAATGATTTTCCTCACTCTGTGCTAATCAGGTTTTACATTTCAGATCCAAAAAGTTTATCTGTTTGTATTCAGGTTGTATTTTTTAACTTGGAGATAAACTTGTACAGATGCTAAATTAGGGCAGAGCGCAGCAGCATGTGTGTATGTGTATGTGCAGGCGAGAGGCAGATTGCACAAAAAGAGTATGAAACAGCACCCTTTAGTGTCCAGTTGGATCAGCTGCACCAAAACTGTGAAAAAAAGAAACATTAAAAAATAAGCAGATTCGAATTTATCAAAGCCTCTGAAAACAAACTTCCTCTAAAATCAATACTATCATACAAAAAATAGTGGGAAAGCACAAACTTTTCAAATATACCTACTGGACCTACATACAGACAGAACACTGCTGTTGTCTATAAAACATTAAGAAAAACATGTTTGGACTATATAAAGGGAGGTAGTATCAAAAGAAAATGTGAAGGCTTCTCAGAGGAGAGAGATGATGGTGAAGGTTCTTTTCTTACAATTTAGGCTAATGTCAAAGAAAACTTCCCTCAGGGAAGCTCCACCTATTTGTGGACTACTTCCCAGAGCGGGATGGTGGAAAGACTAAATCTTACCATCAGGAACATTAGTTTTAAGTACATTCTTGACTGCAATGCTCAGTTAGCAGATGAATTTATTTTCTATGAACTGGATTCTCAAAGAGGTGTATAAAATCAGCTTCCTCTGCCCTCAGCAAGGATACCGGATTGGCATATGATACCTATGTCAAGATTTAGATCTTTTCAGACTAATTTCTGTTCAGAAAAAATATTTCATTTAATAGTTAGTGAGCATAAGAGGCAACAAAGTGTTAAAAATAAATTTAAAGATATGAAAAAGAACATTTCCAAGCACCTTTCCTGAACTCTGGTTATTTTGGGCTGACAAATGTCATTTTTTAAACCAGATCTTTTCATAAACATAGGCTGCAAACCTAAAGCATACAAAATTCTAGTCAAATGATTTTTCATGAGAATAAGAGAAATGTGTCAGAATTGATGCAGTAGAACCAAGCCAAAGGAACATAGAAATGCAGGAATAACTTGCACAAAACAGAGTTTTTGAGCAGAATTGCTATCTGGTTTTTTAATGGTCAAAACTGAGAACCATCCAACATAGAAATTTGTTGCCTACCAATTGGCAAATGTTCCCTTCCCATGGGTTCCTCCACCGTGTGTCTCTAAGGCTACTGGACCTCTGATAGTCCTAGCGTATACCTTTTGAACAGAGCATTTAAGGTACAAAAACCATATGCTAACATTAACTGTTAATCTAGATCTTAAAAATATAACACTTAAAACTTACTTCTTCAGCATCTTGTTTAGGCTACTGAAGGTAAAATTTGTGCAGTAGGGAATGGAAACAGAACTAGGAGGAAATGAAGGGACAGGAATAAGTATTGTGTGGCCTGAAAAGAAGTTCTGATTTTTCTATCATGCCACTCAGATTGGTCCCGATCTGAAGAGCAGCAAGCAGTTGCAGCCCAAGCTTGACAGTAGCCCACAGATGTACGTGAAAGTGTCTGTCTCTCTGTCCAAACTGAATGAAACACATCAGCTAGGAAAAGCAACAGAGAGGCTAGAAGAACACATCAGGGTGAGAATATATCATCCCTTTAAACAC
Organism: Elanus axillaris; assembly: GCA_026212715.1. Lineage (NCBI taxonomy): Eukaryota > Metazoa > Chordata > Aves > Accipitriformes > Accipitridae > Elanus > Elanus axillaris. Next base: position 47,013,703 of record JANZLQ010000079.1, read on the forward strand.
TTTCCCAGAACGCATATAATTATGTTGAGAAGGAAGCATGCTGGTCTCCTTGTTATGTAGGAAATTGTTTCATGAGCTTCCAATTCTAAGAGCTAACCTTTATTCTACCATAGCTTTCAGCTAAAATGCATACAGAAAAACACCAGATAATAATAGACAAGATCAGAAACAATCCATCTTGGCTGATATTTCTGGAGTTTGTTTGGGGTTTAGTTTGGGTTTGGTTTGTTTTTTTTTTTCATACAAAACCCCCATATTTAAGAAGTACCTGAGACCAGGGATAAATTATATTCTCTTACTACACTTAGCATCTCCCTTCTACTATTTGTCACCATCAACCTGTGACATTTGAAAATACAGGTTTTTTCTTAACACCAGCTAGCACAATGCAGTTCTCCAATGTGTACTGCCTTTGGAAGTAATACAATACTGACTTGTAGCATATATAAGTAAGCCTGTGTATAACCCAAGATACTGAGAATAGTCATTCCCTTATTTCAGGTGGCCTAGAAAGAATTCAGAGTTTCAATACCCCTCAAAACATAATTGCTGAGATTGCTAAACTACTGAACTAACCTTTTGCATCAAATTCTGTAAGTATTCATCAAAAACGTTGAAGTATTTCTTGATAAAATGATAAAGAATAGGCTTTATTCCTAAGAATTTTGATCTGATCCAGGATGCAAAAATGAATACACAGACAAATCTACATAAAAGCTTTCCAGTTCTGAGAAGGAAAGGGGTCAAGTTTAATCCCTCATGTTTCTGGAATCTATGTGGTATATATGACCCTTCATTCTCTGCTCTGTATGTTTTGAAAGGTAAGCTTTAACAAATATTTCAACAATATTGTTATATAAATCAGCTTTTGTGCATTTCTTTCAGAATTTATTCTCAACAAAATATGAAATGAAGGAGGTAGCTGCCTAAAATACAAAACCTAATTAAGGTAATGAGAATTTTACTCCATGAACCACATCAGGCTTTTTTTCCTGGCCTAGTTAAAAAACAGTATCATTTACTCTCAAGCTCAGAATGAGATACTGCAAAATGAAAGACGTACTCATAGCAGCTCTGCTTTAAAAGCAAAGTTATACTGTACTTGCTTTTTTTTTCTCCTCCTAAATAGTACTAATCTTGTAACTGGTCTCTGGACAGGTTAAAGAGCTCTCACTGAAAACTTATCATAAGAGCTGCTATTCAGTCTCAGACAGGTATATATTATAAACATCTCTGAACCTAATTGACATGATATGGACTCTAAACTGCAAGTTCAGAAAATTATCTCAGTATTTCAATCAGACATGCAAACATACTTTGGCCCCCCAGAATCTACAACTCAGAGTGCTATGGTTATACCCCCATGTAGAAAGGTTGTGTTGTGCCTCCAGCTATTACAGAGAAGAAAGTGGTTCCTGTAGAAAATCTTTTTATTTCTGAGCTCTCAGTTAGATGTTGAAGCCCAGAGAAAAAGATTACAACCTGGAAAACATGCAGAATTATTTTTCCTATTTCAAGGCAGCAGAGGATCCTTCTCCCAGATTTAAGAATTCATTTAATGAGAATCAAAGGCAGCATTTGTTGGCAGCAGATTTCACAAACTTTGCTAATGCTAGACTTTGCCAAATGTGTTTTGACGTGTTGATCTTCCTACCTCACTTGACAAACTATTAGATAAACAGGCTATGTCATAAACCTTCAGACTGAACCTTTTCAATTTGACTTATTAAATTCCTTAAAAATCAATTCATTTTTAACTGATGTAAAAAATCTAGAGAAAATATGATGAAAGCTGTGATCACCAAATCACCACAAGCACATGCCTACATTTTCCATGAACACTAATAGAGAGGAGACCAGGCTACAGCTGGTAGCTAAAGGTCCTCAAGCAACAGTCATAACTTTACCTGTACACTAAGGCTTTCAAAGATGGATATATAAATTAATACCTGTAAACCTATATCACAGAACATCTAGAATTGTGACCGAATTTTCAGAAGTGCTGGCTGTCCATTATCCTCAAATATCTTCTCTTTGCTCTTGTGTGTTTTTTTTTTAATCTTTCATGGACCAAGCTTTCAGGTTATTTGCTATGCTTTCACTTACAAATTAAAATTATAATTATGGACATGCTTTCCTTCCTCACAATTCAGGCAGGTAACATTGCTAAAATGAGGAACTGCAACATACCTTATTCATTGATACTTCAGTGGTTAAATTACTTATATGCTAGATATAAAGATTTATAGATTGAGTATACTGCCATCTGTGTGTCTCTTCTACACCTGAAAATATGCAGGGTAGAACATTTGGCAATCTGGAACCCTTAGAGCCCTCTATTATCCCATGTAATTAATCTTTTTTTAAATATCTGTGAAATATAGTGTAATACTAATTTTATAAGCTTCATTTACAAGCATTTTCAGAGATTAACATCTGGTCGGTACTGTGGTAATGAACAACAGATGCTACAGAAGTTTTGAGGAAGGAAAACTGTTTATTTCAAATGTTTGTTTCTCAGACTTAAAGATAATAGGAAAATGGTATTGAATACATAGCCTGAAATTGGAAGAACTGCTGAAGACAAAAAATGGTGATGAAAGAATACTGAAAATTGAACTAGATAATAGACGTCTGCCCTTAACACATGTAGACTGTCTATGAGTATGCTTATACTCCTGGGCAGACAGAATTTACAGTTTATCATAAGTTACACCCTCGAATTTGATGGTTTGAGGCTTTGAGGTTCTGCTGCTAAGGTTTTGCTATGTAAAACTTAGATTTATTGTAAAACATTAGGGTTCTTATGTATTTTGAAACAGCTTTTTCATTTTTCAGACAGTTCTACTGAAAAACCTTCAGTGAAAAATCCTTACTAAGACTTCCAGGAGGAATATTGCATCCTAACCAATGGATATTTCAAGTTATAGATAATAATTTCCTATTTTCTTTCTTTCAAGAAATTCAGTTTCTAAACCTTTCAGACTTATAGTATCCTCTCTCCTGCTCCGGTGCCTGGAAATTTTGGCAACTGAGTGATAATGGCTTACTTTATAAGAACTAAATTCACAAATCAAACAAAAAAAATTCCTTTGTTCATATAATCAATATTCACTTACAATTTCTAAAAAGATTTCTAAAGATATGGACATTTCTAAAGATATGGGCATTTCTAAAAGATATGGACAATTGAGCAAGTATAAGTCCTAGAGCTGCATTAGAGACCGTACAAAGTAATAAAAGTGGAATTTTGCCTTTCCACAGGAAAAGTGATGTAATGCTCTAACTACCTTAAGAATTACAGTGCTTGAACAAAAGCTTATTGCAGTTAGCTAGTAGAATCCTGTTCACAGCAGTCTTTGAATCAAGCTAAAAGAAAATACAATCTACTAAAACTCAGAGTATTTCCAAGGCACTTTCCAGGTGAAAGTTTTCACTGAAATAGTTTTATGGATAAAATATTTATCCTGATTGAAATTCTCCCTGCTGAAACATAAACATAACAGTCATTAAAGCATAACTCTTAGAAAAGGGTTTTGTTTTACCAACAATATATAAAATCATTATCTAGATAGTATACAAGTTATAAGAACAATTAATTCTTATTGAACCTTTCTTAAGTACCATAATTCTTTTAAACACAGAGAAGGTAATAACTGACTTGAATACTGTGAATTCCTTGACAATGGTCTACTTCTTAGTGAAACCATGGCAAAAATTCAAAATTTATCTATATTGTATAAATTTACCTTCCATTATGCAAATTAGGACATCCTTTGATTGAAAAAATTGAATCAATTTTTAAGTCTGCAGAAACATTTTATACCATATTAGCATTTCCATAGTAAACAAATATGCTATGAAGAATGAGAGATCACTGGGTGTATAAAAAGTGCTGTTTTCAAAAAACTCAAGATTATATTACATAATTAAGAGGAGGGCATTCCAGGGCCTGAAATAAATGGTGAAATACAGATGATAAGACTCATAAAAAGGATCATAAAGATATGACATTGATACAGAGATGTGAAGTTTACTGTCTCAAAGGCATGCTGAACAATAACTTGTGCTAGAAAGAAGTAAACAACTACAAAAAAACCAAGAAAAATTTCCTAGTTTATGATTACTCATGACTACTTTGAATTTATATCTGAGTTGTATCGCTTCACTACGTTGCTTTCTAATGTGTATGTGTTTCTTCTCATCTGCTCTTACCTATTATAATTAAAATACCAATGTTCATCCCAGATAATTATTCTACACTTTAATGGTCTTTTTTGCAATTTTACCAGCAGTACCATATTCTGCTTAAACTGGTGTTATGTGACCCTCTAATGGAGGACCTTGTGATCTGCAGGAGTATAGCTAAGAACTTGCCAGAGTACAAATTCTTCTGGCAGAATTTCTCACCATGTAAGTTCATGGAAAAAGATCATATAAATAGCTGAATTTTTTAAAAAAATATTTCATTAGGCTTTTGAAATGACTGTACATTTAGTACAGTGTGTAGTGGTTTTGCTATCTTATAATTCTTACACATTGATAAATGAAATCTGGAAAATGCTTGAGGAAGCAACCTAAGCACCTACAGCAAACCACCATCTAACTTTGGCCTTTTTGTTAGCAAGTTCACACAACTTTTAGCAGGAATAAACATCTCCATTTGAATGCAAGCGCTTAATAACAAGATGACACAAAATTTACTTCCTAGGTCTTGCCATAATGAGATCTGTTTAGAGATAGGATGATGGTGCCAAATTTGTATCTGGAATCAAGCTGCTTTTAAGCCTGGGGGAACAATACTATGTACTGTGTGCCTCAGCTCATTGGGTCTCTCTCCATTTTGGAATAGTGGTGTAAATGGGTTTAAGAGGACTAGCATGAGCATGCCTTGAGATGCTAAGAAGTGACTGATGTGTTTTGACAAACCTTGCAAAAAACATCACTCCTTTTTGCAATACGTGTAGAAAATTATTGCAACACAATGTGTGACTTGGATCATATTCCTGCTTTTATAAAAGAATAACTTCACGCTTTCTTAAAATGTATTCTTCACTGACAGTTTTTCAGATCCTGTCAAAAGGTATTGTTTTGCTAATAGGTCCCATTAAGGAAATCACAACAGATTGAAAGATACTGGAGTTGTCAGTGGCATCTGTCAGTGGCATTTGTCAGTGAGGCAAAGAAGGTGGTCAGCAGAACCATCACTATGGACTTCTGGAGGGCAAACTTTGGCCTCTTTAAGGCACTGGTTGAGAGGGTCCCATGGGAGTCAGTCCTGGAGGGTAAAGAGGTCCAGGAGGGATGGACATTCTTTAAGAAGGAAATCTTAATGGCTCAGAACCAGCCTATTCCCATGCACTGCAAATTGAACTGCCAAGGAAGACGACTGGCCTGGCTGAACAGGGAACTTTTGCTAGGAGTCAATTAAAAATGGAAGAAGGGAGCAGGCAACTCAGGAGGCGTACAGGGACCTTGTTAGGTAATGCAGAGAGGAAATTAGAAAGGCAAAAGCTCAGCTAGAACTTAATCTGGCTACTATAGTAAGGGACAATAAAAAATGTTTTTACAAATATGTTAACAGTAAAAAGAAGCCCAAGGAGAATATCTATACTTTAATGGATACAGAAGGGAATGTTGCCACCAGAGATAAGGAAAAAGGCTGAGGTACTTAATGCCATCTTTGCCTCAGTCTTTAATGGGGAGACCAGTTATCCTCAGTGTACTCTG
>JANZLQ010000079.1:47022346-47087488 GCA_026212715.1 Elanus axillaris
AAAGGAAAAAATGAAATTATTAATAATAATAATAATAATAATAATAATAATAATAATAATAATAATAATAATAATAATAATAATAAATAATAATAGTGCTTAAGTATACAAATAATTGAAGCTGGAAGTAACAAAAAGTCCCCTTTTCTAGTTAAGTAAACCTCTCAGAAGTAAGGGCAAGTACCACATCTGAAAAACAATTTAGAAGCTATAGTCCCCAGTCACACTTGCGCCTTTAGCCTCAGTAGTGAATCCTTCTCTCTAAAGTGCCTGGACTAATTTTTAAATGACAGTTAAACTCCCAGGTTACTTAGAGCCTTCTGATTATTTCTAGCTTCTGTGCTTCAAACCAGTTTTCTATACAATTATCTGGATTTTCAAAAGTGATGATTGAGCATCCAACCTTAAATGCAATGAAAAAGACCTGACTGATAAAGATATTTGATCTTCCTCTGAAAAGTGGGCATTTGAAAATTGCTATTGTCAGCATGTAAATATCCCTACTTACTTTCTCAAATTATGGTTTTAAATTCCAGAAGCTCTTAAAATTGCAGGAGGAACTGAGATGGAAGTAGTTTTCATTAGAGGAAAATCCAGGAAATTTTAAAGGCAAATGTGCTGACCACTTCTTCAGATGCCAAATTCCTCGTTCTTCACTTGTCTCTGATATGGTTATGAAATGTAAGGTTAAGCTGAATTCAGTTTATATTCACCTTTGAAAGGCAAGGAATGTACAGTGTAAGTGGAAAAAGAACATACTCACTTTCCAGCTTTTGTTAAAAATTAAACAAAAAGGTATATGCAGTGACATCACTTGCCATTCCATGTTGTTCAAGTACAGTAACATCACTTTTGTCACAGACAAGTCACATGCTTCCTTCAGCTAACATTGAAATAAATGCACTAAAACTTGAATTCCAGATATGGCATATTAGCTGCTGCAGCCCTGCCAGTGAAGTAGCTTAGCACAAGGCATTGCCCAAATGGCTCTGTTTCATTGCACAGTGCTCAGACAATGAGGGCTGCATTACTTTGGTATATTTCCCATTCCCCTGTCCTATTTTTTCCATAACATTTATTCTTTGGCACACAAGGAGCATCAGCCCGTTTGCCTAACGTGACCTATCCAAAAATAAACTGCAGACACCTGATCTTCTCTAGTATTTTCAGCAGATGGCAAAAGAGGATCATACAGAATGGCATGAACTTCCTAAAGCTGAGCACAGCAGCAGCTGACTCCAATTAGACTAAAGGGAAACATCCCGTCTTTTGTTACAGTAACAAAATTGTCCAGAGCTAGTATGTGAGGTATTAGAAGAAACACACTCTTTTCATAATTTTACAATGAAACTAGAGCCTTAAACAAAAAACATTGTTAATGACACAAAAATCTGTCTTTCAGCTTTTCCCTGTCAGCCTGTCTTCTCTAGTGTATATTTTTTGCCAGTCTTTTCTGATTTTATTCTCTCTGTGGATTTAGGGAAATAGTACAAGTGACACTGGCTCTGCCATGACTGCATGGATCACCTGTACAACCACTTGCTGATTTATGTTTCCTGAATCTCTGACCCTTGTAATTTTGTTTCTGTCCACTGCTCTTTTCCTCAAGACTGTGACCTAATTTACAACAAATTACAATCCAGAAAAGAAACAAATAGGCAGTAAGAACTGCTGACATTGATGCCAGTACTTTGTATTAATTTCTGTGCTCATGTTGTCTTTTTTTGCCTTCCCAACACATGAGCACTCCCACTCATCACCAGGTGCCCTATTTTAAAAAAAACAACAACCAACCACCACCTGAATTATATACTTCTTGTGTCATGAATTCTCACAAATGATGTGGTACTAGCACAATTAGCTCCCAAACTCCTAAGAATAGCAATAACTGCAATAGCTGAGAAATCTGTGGGAAGAATCATAGGTCAGACTCTTTGGAGCAATGATTCTTCATATCTTTGTTTCTCAAAATCTAAAAGCCAGTGAATAATTTTTACTTTTTCTCCTTCATCATCCAACTACAACATGAGGTAGCTGTTTGCTATGCTATTCATTGCTGTTAAAAATGAATCTTTTTTTCATAATGGATTCTTTATTTTGTGCAGCATCAGTACTTTGTCAGTGGAGTTGCAAGAAAAATGCACCAGATGGCTCTATGGTGACGTTCATCTGGGGTAGGGTGCCGACCACATGTTCAGAGTATATATAACACCTTCATTCTACGTAAACGTAACTGGAATATTTATTTTTAAACTCTGGCTAAATACCTTTACCTTTTAATGTCTTAGTTTGATACCATGAGCAGGACAGAAAGAGTGGCTGAGAAAAAGGCAGATAATAATATTTGAAATTAGAAGTCTAACTATAAAGCAAAATCAAAATAAGCCTGAGTCAAGATAGGCCAGAATGGACACCCAGGACAGCTTGCAATCAGATTTTAAGATGTGTCTTGACTTATGCCTTGGGTGCTGCAAACCTGTAAGTGAATTCAACCTGAATGACATACTATACTACATAAGAATGACTACTTATCCGTGGACAGCTGAAAATGGCTAATCAATTTTCCTCACTATTACAGGCATTTTTTTTTAATCTTCATGTCTCATTTTCAGCCTTATGTACAAAGTTTATCCTCTTAAGGCTGGAAGTGCTCAAGTCTTAACAAAAGCTTTTGGGCTTAACAGGGGGTTTTGAAAGAATTCAGTTTTTCCTTTGGAATTAAGGAATGAGAGAATTTTGGAGTTGTGTTTTTGCTGGGTTTAGCACTTTTTGCAATGCAAGAGGAGCAAATGCAGCCTGACATGCAGACACCATGGAAAGTCAGGGCTAGGAATGCATACCATGCTTTGCATGGCTGCTACAGTATGGCAATGAGACAGTTCGCTAGCTGGTTTTGGAGGAACTGGGACAGGTGTAGCTCTGAGCACAGCCAAGAGTGAGGACCTGCTAGTGGCACAGCAAGTGACTGTATAAAGGAGCAAGTGGAGAGCAAAAATCCCTCTCCAGATTTCCCAGCCAGACCATAACTTGTAAATTTCCATTTCACTGCGAGTTTCAACTGAGTAAAAAGATTAATTTGAGAAAAAAAATGTTCCATGAAATCTTCAGTGGTTTTAAGAAGATCAAAACAGTATTCAGAAAGCTGTTTTCTTTTTCAAAGAATATTATCTAATCTGTTCATTACAAGTTTTACAGAGAAACCTAGGTACATATGGGTCATCAGGACAAAAAAGTAGCAAATAGCAATACATAAAACTCAGTATTTTTCACTTAATCAGTATTCATCTAATGAATGTTCAATAAAGAATTCAGAAAGACTGTTCATAATTGAGAGAATTAGCAGCAACACATATATCACCCAGAACCTGACTCTACTTTACTCTCCAGTTTTTTTAAAGAACAGTTCCTTAAACTGTCAATGAAAGAGAATCTAGAGCTTTCTCCTTTTAAGTCCTCTTTATAAAAGCCTTAAGCAGAGTAAAAAACAGCTAAACTAGATTACTACAAAAATATTTCTTAATATGTAAAACCACTATAGAAAACACATGGAATATTTTAAAAACTGAAGTACTTTAAAAATCAATGAAAAGCATTAGTACCTACACAAAATTTCCAAGATTGTATGGTACTTGTATTATGACATAAATAAGCATAATAGCAAAAATCTGATTCTTCATTATTTATGTATTAAAATCTGTAGTTCTATTTCAGAAAAATTCTCCACGTACTATGTGACCAAAATGTATCCCATTACTTGGCTTTCTCAGCTGTTTCTGTCAACATTTAGAAAGTGCCACCCAAATGAAGCCTGGTGGCTATCTCTGTCTTTCCACATTTCACACCTTCAATAGTTGACTAAGTCCCGTAAAACTGATTGCTACTAACTGTAGCCAAAGTGTTAGAATCATAAAATTGGAAAAGACTAAAAGGTGTCCTTTTCACCTTTCTCCCATGGAACAATTATAATTTAAACATTTTTTGACAGAGCTTTGTCTAACATGTTGTCCTAGTCTTGGCTGGAATAAAGTTAATTACCTTCTTAGTAGCTGGTATAGTGCTGTGTTTTGGATTTAGAATGAGAAAAATGTTGATAACACACTGGTGGTTTAGTTGTTGCTAAGCAGTCTTTATACGAAGCCAAGGACTTTTCAGCTTTTCATACTGCCCTGCCAGTGGAGGCTGGGAGCACACAAGAAACTGTGATGGGTCGCAGCAAAGACAGCTGACCAAAATGAGTCAAAGGGGTATTCCATACCATATTTTACCATGCCCAGTATAGAAACTGAGGGCAGTCAGTGGGGGGACACCACGGCTGAAGAATTGGCTGGGCATCAGCCTGCAGGTGGTGAGCAACTGTACTGTGCATCACTTCTGTATATTCCATTATTACTACTATTATTATTTTCCCCTTTCCTTTTCTGTCCTATTAAACTCTCTTTATCTCAACCCACAAGTTTTGCTTCTTTTTCCCCAGTTCTCTCCCCCATCCCACTGGCAGGGGCGGGGGGGCAGGAGTGAGTGAGTGGCTATGTGGTGCTTAGTTGCCAGCTGGAATTAAATCACCACAACAGTCCTTTTTGGTGCCCAACGTGGGGCTCAGCAGGTCGAGATAAGGACAAATCTGACTGAAATGCATTACAATCAGTTTGTTATAAGCATTCATGAAATTAGTTCAACAGTCACAGATCACAGTGTTGATTTATTTGCTCTCAATGGCAGTGTGCTTTTTCTTAAAGTTGTGTTATGTAATACTTTACTTGCAGTATATGCTCCCTGTTGTGCTGTTTATCACCTGTGGGAACTGGGCTAAGATTATATACTGTTGTACTTTGTAACACTGGCTTAAGATACGATAGAATTGCTAGTCATGAAACTAATCTGGTATTTGTACTCGGCACTGCTGTCACATCTGTACTTTGGGAGCCATCTATCAGAAAATGTTAATAATTACACCTTTTATCTTTTCTCCTTGGAGAGCCAATTCATGGGAGAGACACCTCCCTTCATGTTCCCCTTCTCCTCCAGGCAAATTACAATAGCTCTTGAGAATTTTTATTATCTTTGGGATGTTCAAACCAGCATGTTCCTGTTGGTATGTCTCCTGAAAGTGTTCCAGGTCTTGTTTAAGGTTAAACAACTGTTTAAGAATATCACCCAGAGACCTGCCCCAAGGCTGGATAATCATGGGTGGCATGGCATGTAGGATAATATGGGCAGGTGTCTAGAGAACTTATCACCTCCAATGGTTTGGAACTTCACTCCTGAACAACTACAGGACCCTGATAAAGTGATAGAATATTTAAAAGCAAAATGCTGTGGCTATTTCAAAGAGACACAACTTACTCAATGTCCTAGACTCTGGCCAGGACTGGTACTCTGTAGTTTTATCTGTGTGACCACGGAGATGACATGACGAAGTGGGACAGAAAACCTACTTTGACCCTACATGCATGGGTACATAAGTTGTGAGGAAAACAACCACAAAAGGGGATTCTTCCAGGAAAAATGCCACTCCAGTTTCCAGTGGGCAATTCACCAGACAAAGAAGGGCTGAGGTTACTTCCGATCCTCTTGAAGGGACTTCTAAGTCAATTTTACAAGAAGTGAGTAACAAATACTCTGACCAGGATTAGAGGGGCCCTGCCTCCAGTCACATGGAGGAAGGGGACAACTGGGTTTATTGGACTGTGTGGATTCAATGGCCTGGTACAGCAGACCCAGAGGAGTACAAGGCTCTAGTGGACTCCAGTGCATAGTGTACCCTAATGCCAATAAGTTATAAAGGGGGAGAATCCATCTGTATTTCTGCAGTGACAGAAGAATCCCAACAGCAAACTGTATTGGAAGACAAAGTGAGTCTAAAGGGGAACAAGTAGAAAAAGCACCCCATTGTGACTGTGTCACAAACTGTTCTAAAAAGGATGTCTCAAACAACTCAAGTGGAGTGCCTTATGAGACTGGGAGAGAGACAGAATGAGCTCTGTGGAGGTGTTTCTCTCTTACTTTCTCCTGTTGTTGCCCAGAGACAGAACTTGCCTGAGTATGCAGGTGCAAGCCAGAGAAGACGAGAACCTTCTGGAACAACAAACTAAGTAAGAAAGCTAACAGCACACCTGTGTCTTTGTTGACCCATCACTTACGGACCAAGCTTGCTACGCCATGAAAATGCAGGATGCAGGAATGGTGATACTTCCCCTTTCTCTATCCCCTTCTCTTATCTTTTTCTCTTACTGCTCTCTCCATCTCTTATATATTCATGTATATAAGTTTTGTATGAATTGTGACGCATTGTTAGGAAAGTGGCCTCTTCGCCAAAGTGCCTTTAATCACTTGCTGAAAACTATCAGTTAATCGTTGCCAAATTGTCCTCATTCATTTGCTGAAGTAGTCAGTTAATAAAGTTATCCAGCAAATTGTTCTGCTGAGTCATTGTCATGGCTTGAACCACCTTGCAACTCTGCTGAGCAGAGGCCAGATTTTCCGACAGTACACAGGCTCTTGGGGAATACAAAGATTCACCCCGCCTCGTAATCCACTGCATGAGATGAGACAGTCTCTGTGCATCCTTGCCATAGACTACCTGAGGAGAGGGTATTTTAAGGATACAAAGGGGTGTTGGTGGTTCTTTTGGTATAGCTGCCTTGGAGACAGAGACAATTAAACAGCTGCCTACCCTGCCTGGTCTCTTTCAAGACTCTTCAATTGTGGGCTTGCTGAGGGTTGAAGAACAACAACTGCTAATTGCCACCACAACAGTGCACAGGCAGCAATATTGCACCAACCGACGCTCTATGATTCCCATCCATAAGCTGACTCGTCAACTGGAGAGCCAAGGAGTCATCAGCAAAACTCGCTCACCCTTTAATAGTCCTGTATGGCCAGTGGGAAAGCCTAATGGAGAGTAGCATTGACTATCATGGCCTGAGCGAAGACAAGCTGCTGCTGGGTGCTGCCGTGCTAGACATGCTAGAACTTTAACATGAACTGGAGTCAAAAGCAACCAAGTGGTATGCCACAATAGATGTCACTAATGCTTTTTTCTCAATCCCTCAGGCCGCAGAGTGCTGTCCACAGTTTGCTTTTACTTGGAGGGGCATGCAGTAAACCTGGAATCAACTGCCCCAGGGGTGGAAACACAGCCCCACCATTTGCCATGGACCAATCCAGACTGCACTGGAACAGGATGAAGCTCCAGAACACCAGCAATACATTGATAACATCATTGTATGGGGCAACACAGTAGAAGAGGATTGAGAAAGGGAAGAAAATAATCCAAATCCTTCTGAAAGGTGGTTTTGCCATAAAACAAAGTAAGGTCAAGGGAGCTGCATGGGAGATCCAGTTTTTAGGAATAAAATGGCAAGATGGCCATCATCACATCCCCATGGATGTGATCAACAAAATAGCAGCTATGTCTCCACTGACTAATGAAAAGGAAACACAGGCTTTCTTAGGTGTTGTGAGGTTTTGGAGAATGTATGTTCCAAATTATAGTCTGATTGCAAGCCCTCTCTATCAAGTGACTCAGAAGAACAATTTTAAGCGGGGCCCTGAGCAACAACAAGCCTTTGAACAAATTGAGCAGGAGATTGTTCATGCAATAGCCCTTGGGCCAGTGCAGGCAGGACACGATGTTAAAAAAGTGCTCTATACCACAGCTGGGGAGAATGGCCTGTCCTGGGTTCAGCTCGGATAGAGTTAATTTTCACAGGAACCTGTGAGGGGGCACAGCTGGGACAGCTGACCTGAACTAGCCAAGGAGCTATTCCATACCATGTGCCATCATGCTCAGCCTGCTCCCCATTTATATACAGAGCATGATGGTGGTTGCACTGATCACACAACGAACTCGAATGGGAAACTCCAGTTGCCCAGGAATGTTGGAAGTGATCATGGACTGGCCAAAAGATTTCCAAAGATTCTGGAATATTGCCAGAGGAGGAGGTGGCGCATGCTGAAGAGGCCCCATTATATAATAAACTGTCAGAAAATGAGACGCAATATGCCCTGTTTACTGATGCATCCTGTTGCATTGTGGGAAAACACTAGAGGTGAAGGCTTCTGTATGGAGTCCTATATGACAAGTTGCAGAAACTCCTGAAGGAGAAGGGGAATTGAGTCAGTTTGCAGAGGTAAAAGCCATCCAACTAGCTGTAGAAGTTGCTGAATGAGAGAAGTGGCCAGTGCTCTACATCTATACTGACTCATGGATGGTGGCACATGCCCTCTGGGGGTGGTTACAGCAATGGAAGCAGAGCAACTGGCAGTGCAGAGGTAAACCCATCCGGGCTGCCACACTGTGGCAAGATACTGCATCCCAGCTAGAGAATCCAGTTGTAAAAGTATGTCACACAGATAATCACGTACCCAAGAGCTGGGCCACTGAAGAACTTCAAAGCAACCAGCAGGTGCATCAGCCTGCCAAGATTGAAGTGGATTAGGTGGATCTGGACTGGCAACATAAGGGTGAACTATTTATAGCTTGGTAAGCCCATGACCCCTCAGGCCATCAGGGTAGAGACGCAACATACAGATGGACTCATGATTGAGGGGTGGACTTGACCATGGACACTATGGCACAAGTTATCCATGAATGTGAACATGTGCTGCAATTAAGCAAGCCAAGTGGTTAAAGCCTCTGTTGTATGGAGGGCAGTGGTTGAAATATTAATATGGGGAGGGCCAGCAGGTCGACTGTATCACACTCCCACAAACCTGCCAAGGCAAGTGCCATGTGCTTACAATGGTGGAAAATACCACCGGGTGGCTGGAAATGTATCCTGTGCCCCATGCCGCTGCCAGGATCACTATTCTAGGCCTTGAGAAGCAAGTCTTATGGTGACATGTCACCCCAGAAAGAATTGAGTCAGACAGCAGAGCTCATTTCTGAAATGACCTCATAGACATCTGGGCCAAAGACTGTGGCATTGAGTATATCATACCCCTTATCATGCACCAGCCTCTGGGAAAATTGAAAGATACAATGGACTGTTAAAGACTACATTGAGAGCAATGGGGGGGGGGGGGACACACACACGTGTGGAACCTTCAAAAACTGCAATACAGGTTAAGCAAAAGCCACCTGGTTAGTCAACACCAGAGGATCTTCCAATCAGGCTGGCCCTGCCCAGTCAGAATTTTTACATACTGTACAAGGGGATGAAGTCCCTGTAGTGCACATAAAAAATATGTTAGGGAAGACAGTCTGGGTTACTCCTGCCTCAGACAAAGGCAGACCCATCCATGGGATTGCTTTTGCTCAAGGACCTGGGTGCACTTGGTGGGTGATGTGAAAGGATGGGGGGATCCAATGTGTGCCTCAAGGGGATTTGATTTTAGGTGAGAATAGACAACGAATTAAATTGTATGATGTTAGTTTCTGTATAACCCTGCCACTGTATAATTGTTATATGCTCTATCAATGGTATTACAGTAAGAATCACTGTAATTAAGAATGAACTTTGATAAAACTAAGCAAAGTGCTGTAGTGATGGAACCAGAACTGACTTCAGCATGCAACAATCCAACATTACACACCATCGTCCTGCTGTGTCCAATGCTACCTGCTCGCCACACTGCACCGAAGCTCAATCCTGCTCTGCCAACCGAGCGGACTTTGCACCATCCCTCCTGCCTAGAAAGACTGGTATGACAGATGTACCCCAAAGCCAGGGACTGAATTAACTCAATGGACATTTTAAAGTCCCATAGACTGTGGGAATGATATCTGTATGTATATAAAAATATATATTAGTGTGTATATATATATATGTATATATATCAAAGGACAGGAAAAGTGGTGGTGATTAATTGAAAATGTATCGAAAAGTGTGGGACCTGGACATGATATAGATAGTATAGAATAAGGGGTGGATATTGTCCTGGTTTCATCTGGAAGAAGTTTAATTTTTCTTCTTAGTAGCTGGTATAGTGCTGTGTTTTGGATTTAGAATGAGAATAATGTTGATAACACACTGGTGGTTTAGTTGTTGCTAAGCAGTCTTTATACGAAGCCAAGGACTTTTCAGCTTTTCGTACTGCCCTGACAGTGGAGGCTGGGAGCACACAAGAAACTGGGATGGATCGCAGCAAAGACAGCTGACCAAAATGAGCCAAAGGGGTATTCCATACCATATTACACCATGCCCAGTATAGAAACTGGGAGGAGTTGGCCAGGGGGCACTGCAGTTTGGGGACTGGCTGGGTGTCAGTCTGCGGTGAGCAACTGCACTGTGCATCGCTTCTTTTGTATATTCTACTACTATTATTTTTTCACCCTCCTTTTCTGTCCTATTAAACTGTCTTTATCTCAACCCACAAGTTTTGCTTCTTCTTCCCAAATTCTCTCCCCCATCCCACTGGTGGGGGCAGGAGTGAGCGAGTGGCTCTGTGGTGCTTAGTTGCTGGCTGGACATATAAACCATGACATATAAAGACATTCTGTGATACAGAATTCATAGACTTGCCAGACTTATCAACTGCTTCTCTGTCCCTACTGGAATGAATTTTTTCCTTGATATGTAGCCTGAATCTTCCTTGATATAATTTAAACCCACTACTTGTCTTATGGTCACAGAGTACAAACTATCCTCCATGTTTCTACATCACTTGTTTGCAAATTTGAAGACTATGGACCCTTCCCTTTATCTTCTTAAGAACACATAATCTGAGATTCACTTAAAGACACTGTAAGCATCAGACAGACATAATTTCCAGTGGTGGCCAGTAACAGATTTTTGTACCTGCCCTCTACCCTGCAGTCTGAGAGCCACTGTTTTCAGGATGATGCTTTCTGTCAGTGACAGAGGCCACAGCAGAAATTTTTTATATAATATGTTTATTTGAATTCTAACTGTACTGTCCTGCTCTAATTGAAACATATTCTGTTCCAAAAATCTGCATCCCAGTAGGAGTACTTTTTCTTCCTTTTTCTGGCAGTGGAAAAGAGGGGGACGTGGTGGTGAAACAAGGAGAAAAGGAGGCCAGTATAATGCACCTCTATTAAAAGTAAAAGTTTCCTTAAACTCACTGAAGAATTTGTCTGAGATGGATCTGAAGGGACAACACAGAAAAAGGGCTGTTTATCTCACCATCAAATAGTTGGACAATGCTTCTCTGAGTCAATAAGAGTACTTTTGAATTTGTATGCTTCCCTTTATTCAGTGCAGCACTTGAGAAATACAGGAAAAGATGAAAGAGCAAGGGAATAAAATGGGTTTATTTCTTTTGTTTTGCTCTTTCATTAATTTTATCTTCTCAGATATGCTTTGAAAGTCTTCTTAAGAGAGAATATAGATCTCCCACTTGCTTGCTGTAACTAAGCTTTTATTTTGAAATTAAATATAAAAAGAAAGATCAGCTTGCTTATTATATTTTCTAATTCATCTACTAGATTTGATTTTTGAAATTGTTATGACTGAGTCACCCCACCTAATACTGTTACAAGATAACTAGGGTAATATATGTGTCCCATTAATTTTACTCTCTTGGAGGAAGATGGATATCATTAAAATGCAAGTATTACACAAAAGAGATGACAAACAGCAGGCTCTGAATGGGGAAAGGATCTCTGTGGAATTGTTATTTTTCCCACAATCCTAGAAAACATCACATTCAGCTCCTGCCACCATTACAACTAACAGGACCCCTTACAATGACAAGATTTTACCAATTCAGTTATACTATGTAGAGCAGTCCATTTACTCTACTTTCTTTATCACAAGGGAAAAAAATGATGTTACTAATGGCCTACTGAGTCAGACAAATGCTGGTGCATGTCTGAATCCAACCACAATTTCTTTTTTTTTTTTCATAATTACAATGAGTGCAAACTAGTCTATGAGGTCATTGAGGGGAGTCAACTGATAAAGGCAAGCTGGAATTTATGTCAAGAAAACTGTATTCCCATCTTTTTGACAGAAGAAAGCAGAGAATAAGGGAAGACTAAGTAAGAAGATAAAAAAGGAAGTATCTGGGGAGCAGAAAAGGACTCTTGGAGAGACAGTTTTCTGTACAGTATTTTGTAACATTTCCACAGATCTTTCTTTCATATTTTGTCTGCCAGTAAAGAACAGCTGTTTAAGAAGTTCCTCTAAAGAGTTTTCCTGACTTTGTTTCACTGCTACTTGGAAGAATATACTGCAGTTCTGCACTTGGTCACACATAAAAATATGAAATGGCTCTGTGACTTCTGTGGCAATCAGGTAACACAAAAAAAAATGCAAGTGCCATGTAGAGAGACAGGCATCAGCTGAGCAAAACTGTGGGAACTAATCACTCTTTGAACATGGTTGCAGGCAGTTGGACCATGGAGGCCTATCTTGTACTAAAGGGCTGCTTGTCAAGTGACCTACACAGGTCTCGGTGAGGTCTGGACTATCCAATCCTGTCTAGACCAATTGCAAACATTATCTAAAAATGTGACAGTGAGGCCCCGCTCCAAAGCCAGAAAGGCAATCCAGGTCATCCCATTTCCTCCATCAGGGAATTCAGAATGGATTTTTGGGAAGATTCCTGCAGTATTAGTCAAGTGCTGAATTCCCCCCTTGAAGTTCAAGACTTTCTAAAAATATCAGGTAGGTAAGGAAACAAAGGTCTTGTCTTATCTCTGTTTCTGCTACCACAAGCCTCAGAGTTTTCTAAATGACGAGCTGCTATTGAGCATCCTGACAGGAGTGGTAATAACTCAGTAAAGGATAGTCAAAGCAAACAAAAAACGAATTCCCAAGCAGCTGTTTAGATGGAGAATGGTAGAAGTTGCATGGTAGCAGAATGGAAAAGTGAGCAGTAAGATGTTAATTCTTTCTTGTTTGTGAGACTGCTTAGTGAAAATGTCTGAAAGGTCGTGCAGGCACTCTGTTAATCATGAGTGGAAGGTTGCAAGACAGGAGGAGAGTCATGCTGTAACAACACCATGTTCTGCCAATTGCCTAAGAGCAGCAGAAGGATTCTGTTCTAAATCCCTTTCACTGAAGTAAATTAAATCTAGAGTTATTAAGATGACTAATGAAAACTTACACAAGCTCTATGGTGCATTTTGAGACCAGTCCTCTGCTAGCTGCAGGTCGAAAGCCTACTGACTTGCTGACCAGAAAAGAAAACAACTGTACCCATTTCAATACACATTTCTTATTGAAACACTACATAGAATGAAAACTTTCTTCTCTCCTCTTCCACCTTCTGCAAATAGAGAGATACCAGTGTATGGTGCAAATGTTATTAAAGAAGTGGAAAAATCACAGCAGGCAAGTGTTAATAGGGCTACCTAGAGAGAACAGCCACTAAAATTTGGTGTATGCTGCCAGATATCCATGTATTTAACAGAACTGCACATATTGAAGGGCAGGGTCAGATCTCATGCTGAGTACACTTCAGTTCCCATCACTTGTGTTAGGAAATAAAATTCTCTTCAGATTCAACAGTGATAGTGTATATTGTAGCACTGAAATAAAACCATGCTCTGTGCAAATCTTACTTATTGGTGTAACAGTAATCCATGCTGCTCTCAGCAGAAAATGAAAAATCTAGCAGAAAAATATAAAACCCAATGGCAGCCTCTAGCTGGGAGTCTTGATTAACAATGAGGGAATATTCGAATGAACGCCTGTAGCATTAGGAGTGAAACCTAATAATAAAGCAGGATGCAACACCATATGAATTATATTCCCCATTGCAGCATATCATCACTGTGACACATGATGTCTAAACTTCCAATGCTTTCAGCTCTGCTTAAAATCGTGACGCAGCCACAAATCAAGAGAACTGTTGATAGATGGGGAATGCAATTGAGGCATTTCTCACGCGCACATGTACAATCTCAGTCATGAGAAAAATCTGTCTATTAGAAAATCAAAATCTCACTCCTGGCTGTGACAAGGGACAGATCTAATGGGAGAAGAGGGAGGGAAAAATGTTTTGGAAGTTGTTCAACATTTACTCAGTGTCTGAAGACAGAAAAGGAGGGGAGAAAGGATGGAGAAGAGGAAAAATGCTTGCTTTTAGAGAAAGAAATACCTAATGGCATACTATACTGTCAAAGTAAGATGAAGCCAACATGTTACTGCTGTATGCCTGGATTAACTATATAACCTGTAACCTGCAACTGCAGAAATTGAAGGATTTGTTTCCAGTAGCTCCAGGGCCTCACTTGTCAGAGTCATATGTTGATGTTGCTAATGCTCAAAAACTGATGTATATTAGCTGCAGACATATTTGTGTCAAATCCCTTTACATTTCATGCTCTTTTTTCTTTGTCATGAAGAAATCACTACAAATGTAAGACAATTACGCTTGACAAAATCTGGTAGATAAACTGCGGTAAGTAGGTGAAGCTTCTGTTCTTTAACACACAAGAAATTTTCTCCTACTAACCACTGACATTATCCTAATTTCTATTGACTGAGTCTCCAGGAGAGAAAAATAAAAGTGGCCTATAGGCTAGCACAGACTACAAAAATTGCAGCATTGTTTTGAGGGAGGATTCCACTAAGACACACTAGACAGTGACAGTATGGACTGAAAATCATATAGCTGAAAATCATGCTAGCAATCTTTTTTCTCCCAAGTTTGTGACCAGTTCACCATGTGATAAAGGGTAAGTCACTTCATGACTCCATCAACTACTGTGAAGTCCTCTCAGGTAGACAGATGAAAGGATGTATGCTATGATTATTATTTATCACATCTATCTGGCAGACATTTCTGAAGACATTCTGTTGCATCCCAATTGGTGGGCTTGGGGAAGATGATCTTTTAGATAATCTGTTGCTGTACACAGGAGTCACGACAATGACTGAGGAAGGACAGGGAAAATTCAACACCTCGTTTTGCCTGGCAAATCCCAGGGCAGGAGTCATGACAATGGCTCTTAAATGTTTAAAATATGTTTTATTTAACATTGACTTATAACACAAGTGTGGCTAAATTTGGCGCAGCAGATATTTTGAATAAAAGCTTGATACCTAACAGCCATAGCAAACTACTCCTAACAACAAGGTAGGAGGAGAGAAGAGAAAAGAGAGAGACAGAGAAGAAAGAAAAAAGGAGAGGTAAGTATCACCACCCCTGGATCCAGTGAGGAAACAGTCTCTAGTAACTGTCTGGATTCCTCAGGTGGTGGGCACATGCCTGGCCATCGTTGTGGGGTTTTCTTGAAAGTTCTTGAGGAATGAGGGCAGTGTTGCTGATGCCCCCTTATCTCACTTAACTTTTTTACACAACTGCCATGGTAAGGGCTCATGGAAACACTCTGAAACTGTGACAAAACATCCAAAGTGCAACTCCTAGAAAACTTCTCATAAAGACAATTGCCAGAAAGCCTCTTTGACGTAAAACTGCTAGAAAGCCTCCCAGAAACAGTTCCTTACCCCACCTCCACAAGGCAAGTCCTGTTTCGGCTGCTTGTGGCTACCTGCTTGGTTGTTTGAGACAAAATTGTTGCCAGTCTGTCACAGTCTCTTGGTCCCTCACATGTTCCTTCACGTGCTCCGGTGACAATGGGAAATTTCCAACCCTATCAAAATAACAAGGAAATAGGAAATTTCCTACAGGAAAGGCCACGTGGCAATATAACCTGCTCTCCTGCAGGGTGAATCCCTCTGGTAAATTACGTACTTGTTTCTCCAAAGCTCTCCTCATCTCTGAAGTGCTAAAACTTAACTTAGCCCATAATCAGAACCACTATTTCTGAATTCTACAATTGAACAATGAAATCCATTTAACTTAGGCTTTGGAAAAGTCCAATGTGACATGAGCACTAATGAAAGTGTACCCATAAGAACGGAGTTTACAAAGTGTAATTTGTTTATTTTTTTTTAATTGTATCAACCATTTGATTTTTGTTGTAGGTTGGCAATCTGTATTAAAGGTTGTATTTTATTGAGTGAGAGAACAGTTAAAATCACCTTTATGACTCAGGTACATCTCAGCCCCACTCTTCTTTCTCAGAGAATGCTACTAATGCTGTGGACAAGGTGGCCTTCATTATAGACTGCACATTTTAATGGGGAATTTAATGTTGGCCTGCTTTGTTTGTTTCTTTCTTTGGAGCATGAAAGTACTGTTTGTTGGATTTGACTGAGTTGTCAATATCATCTAGTCAGCTGAGTTCAGGACTAAAGACAAACAGGTGGAAATGCAGTTCACACCATTATCACAATGAACAGGTAATCAGACACCCAGCTGTTTCTTCTGTAGGATCTTGCTGTAGGGACAGAGTATAAAATGAACAACATAGAGTGTGTGTGTAACACACATTTATCCTGCTTTACAAGTACAGTTAAGGTATCTTCTGCAAAAATCACATTAAGTTGGTGCTCTGCAATTACAGGGGTTTTAGACCATAATTGGCACAGGTTTAATTTATCCATCAGGATGTTTCAGGCATTGGCCAGGCTATCCTTGAGATCTGAATACACTATTTGACAAAACTCCTTAAGTACTGCATATAATTGGCAAACTGTATTTTCAGTTTTGAAACATATGGCACAGACATTAAATTCCCCTTGGAACTCATATAAATATACAAAACTAATACTTGAGATGCTAGACTAAGTTTTAAAAGAAAACAAAACCTCTCAAATGTAACAATAGCTATCAGCACAAGTATTTAAGAAAATTAGTATTTATTGATTTGATCTTGGCCACCAGTTTATGCAAATTTGTCTAGCACTATCTGATGAAAGGCAGCAAAAAAATTACTTATTGGAAAACAGCATACATGAAAGAATAATTTAATTTAGCAGAAAGTTAACTCCTCTTCTTAGGGCAGAAGTATCTGTAATCTTTTTTTTTTCCTTTAAATGTAATTCTAAGTTGCCTATGTAGTAACACAACTTGTCAAGTCTTAACAACTTACCAAACCTGTCAAACAAATGGCCAATGGACTTTCACTGGAGAAGTATGAATAAGTCCTATGCACCACATTTTATGAAAGCATGCGGCCATTCCTTGTGCTGGTGCTGGCATTTTTCTGAGCCTGCAATAACACTCCAGGCTAGACAAGTGTCTGTCCAGCACAGCTGCCTGAATCAGCTTACCCTGGGCTCAGGAGAGATCTGTGCTGGCCAGGGAGAGAGCAGGACATCAGCTGCCAGTGCAACATGGATAGTATGATCACAGCAACCTACACTTAGGTCAGTGCTTCCATGGAAGAGTTCATGCCCAAGGGGGCAGGTAGTATTCCTTCAGTTGTCAGTCAGGACAGAGTAAATTTCACCTGAGGAAAATAAATTGATTCAGAAAAAGAGGTAGTTTCTGCTGAAAACCAAATGCTGTTAGGAATAACTCAATGAATGGGAGAGAGAAAGACAAGACTACCATAATACGTACTTAACAACTTCATTCCTTGTGAATAAAATTAGTATAAAGGCAAAAGAGAAGATCCAGGATTGCTGCAAATCATAAGTGTTAACTGCATTTGGTTGCCCCAACCAAGGATCCACAGCAACAGTGGCAGGCAATGAAACTAAAACAAGGTCAAACAAATGGGGTTAAGCAATGCACTACTTGCTGGAGCCAGTCATACTCAGAGTATTAATTTCAAACTTCTAGGAAATTACTGAGGCATAACCGAAAGAACTGTCAGTCTGTAGCTTTTACAGAATATCATGACTGTATTAATACTGTACTTCAGGTAATTTAGTTGTCAGGATGTGATGAGAGTATTCAGAAAGCCTATAGTATCACACTGCAGAAATTCAGTACAAGATTTATACAATAATTGTGTTGCCTGACAATATCTAGGACACTTGATGGCAATCAGTAGTATACTGGATTTCTCTTATAGATCTTGACCCTCCTCTCACCACCAGATGTTTAGCAGTCAGTGGCCTAAGGGGTATGGTATTTCTTTCAAAGGAGAGCTCTGACCTCTCTGCCAATGGCCGTACTAATATGGACAGGCTTTGACAATTCTTCTCTGCAACCACTATTAGCAGTAATGATGACAGACCTCGAAAAGCAGGAGGGATGAGTTGCATGAGCAGTACAGTGTGATGGAAAAGGAAGAATACCTCTCTCTGGTATTTAGAAAGTGCCAGTCATCCAAGTATCTGCCTAGAAATAAAACATCAGCCGCAAATGCAGTTCATACCATGACTGTCTGCTGCAAAACCAGCCACCTCATGCATTAGATAGACCTAGCAGATAGTTTGGTCAGGAAGGCAAAGAACCTCAGGACCAAATAAGGGAAGTAAAACACACTGGAACATTTTAATGCTGTTATTTAAGGTTGACATTCAAATAAAGTCATTATTTACTAATCCTTGCAGTCATCTGCCATTGATGGAGCTCTCCCATAATATTTGTAACACTCGGTAAAATATTCTTCTAATCTGATAGCTGTAAATACTAAGGTCCCTGAGTGGAGACTTTAACTATACTTGCACCTTATTCCTGCTGGGAATTGTAGTTTCAACAAAAACCTACATTATGCTTTGCTGTCATTGCAGCTTTTGTCTCAACAATGTTAAGGACTTGATGAGGAAGAACATAAAATCAGCCTCTCACATCAGCAGAGGACTGATGCTTCCCATCCATCCAGCAACACTGGAACAAGAGGAGGAAAGGTTTGTCCTTTTTCTGGCTGCAAATGGAGTAGCAGAAGGGCAGTCAGTTCTCTTTCATGCATCAACACATCACCCAGACTGGACTTTTAAACACTATTTAATTTGTTTAGTGCTTATTAAAGTTGCAATCATATGAATACCTGCATGGTGCATGTCCACACCAGAAATAATGTCCAGTGCAAAAAGATACGCTCATACTGTGCAGAAAATAACACATACACTTTACATATGTTCTAACTCTCTTAACACTGTCATCTGCTTCTTCACTTTTCTAAAGAAATATAGACAATGTGAAGACATACTGGCCTTCAGTTATCTCAGTCCCAGACCAAGGAGCACCCTACTAATTCTTGGTGAAGTTGATTGCAGCTTGGTGTCTAGTATCCTTTTGTGTCTTGGTGAGTCCCTTGGAATTGAATGAGGGCTGTATATTACCCCATCCTCTTCCCGTGGTAGTGACAGTTCATACTAGCACTTCCCCATGTAGCTTCTCTGATGATAGTAGCATTTTAGCCCAAGCTGTTGACTTCCCTTGAGTAAGGACAGCAATTGGGTCTTTTTCTGCTACATATGTGCTTCCTTAGAAAATCAACCTGGAAACAGGAAAACTCAGAACACTTAGGTTAAAGATTCTTTATTCTATCTGTGTCTGATCTTTAAAATTTATTCTCGCTGCTCACTACAGGCTTTGGTGTGGAACAAATTTGTAACACACTGCAAAGGGGAGACACCAAAACCCAGCTGTTCCTCTAGAGTCTATTAAGTAGTAGAAATGGGAGCTCTCTCTCTCTCTTTTTTAATATTTATATTTTTCACTATAGGCAGGTGGGGAAAAGTTCACCTCTCATCACCCACACAGTGGCAGTATTCTTGCCTTCTTCTTGTTATTTCTGTGTCTTTTCATTGCATAATTCTGCACCATCATCTCTGCTTATTGAAACCCTTTCTCCACACCACCAGTGCAGCTATGTAATTTTTCATAATTATTGCTTTTCCACTTGAAAATGTTATCTGTGGAATTCTTAGTAAGAACTAGTGAGAAGAGAAAAAGATATTTATCTTGTCCTCAGGAAACATTAGTACACAGGAACCACACCTGCTAATTCAGCTATTTCTTGTTTCAGGAAAAGGAAAAAGGTGGTTACTTGGGCTAATGAAAAGGGTTAAACTGGCAGTGTCAGCACAATCAACATTTCCACCACCCATTGTTTCCTATTCTAGTTCCAGACAGAGGATTGTGTCCTGAGGTGAGCTTGTAAACTGGAACCAAGCCTGTCCCCAAAAATGACTGCAAGCACCATTCATTGGTGTGAATCCCATCAAACCAGAGCAAAGTAAACTACTTCTGAGCTTCACTGAAACCAGAATAATTTCCTCTTGCATTGCCACTTCACAACAGATGGGTCACTGGATGCTGTTACTCAGTGCTAGCATAGTTACGCGGAGTAGAGGTGTGGTCCCTGGCACCCCAGGGAAAATAGCAATGACTCATCTTACTTGCAGCTCCTCAAGGGTGGAGCAACCACACCAGAAGGATGTACACACAGCCCTGCTACCTCCAGCTACAGGCCACCTCAGCCTGCTGTCCTTCCTAAGACAGTCATACCAACTGCACTGGCTTTTCCTTAGTTACTTGTAGCTCAGAGAAACTCACAGCTGGGCATAAATGTGATCAGTGAAGTGTGGGAGAGGGACTCAGGCCAGAGAAATGTGGCATTTTAGCTTAGACCCATGTGACTCTCAACACAGATAACCCGCATCATTTTGCAGTACTGTTCTTTGAAAATAAATACTCATTTATTTATTAAAAAAAAAAAAAGGAGGGGATAAACATCAAGGAACTAAGTGGAATTAGTGATACATAACAGGTAAGAGGGAAATTTAGGGTAAATCTCTTTTGTGCTACTTGAACATGTATATGGCCTGTTCTTGGGGTTTTTTTTGTGAATAAACAACCAGGTACACACCTGAAAGAAGGTAATCTGCTTTATTCAACTGTAAAATGATGCTCATGACTCTCCTGTTTTCTATTTTTGTTCGTTCATGGAGCTTAGAAGCCATATAAGCAGGATGATTTCACCAAAAGCTTTGTATCAAGCAGCTCTGAACAGCCTTGTCTGTGACACCAAGTTACTATGATTCAAGCCTGCTGATCGGCAATATGACCATCTTAGTAAGCAGTGAAACATATCCAGTATCTATGCCATGACAGCCAATTAAGAAATTACTTTCTCTAGCTGTTTTAACTGAGATTAAAAGGAAAAGACCACTCCTTGCCCCAAAATATGTTTCTTTCTTGAATGCTGATCCAAACCAGAAGCTAAGAAAAATGAGAGAATACAGCATGTAGATAGAAGCCTCTTTAGTGTTGAATTTTTGCCTCTGGTCATACCTTGCAATGCATTTCTCCCCAGTGCAAAGTCTTTGCCAGTATATCTGACATCCAGTTACATCTGGAAACCTTTTCAGTGGTCAAGTTTTACATTATCATCTAAGCCACATTTAGGTGATGTTTCAAAAGGCTGTTCAATATCAAAAATCAAAATCTCACTATAACAAAATCTCAACATTCAGGTTGCTATGCAGAACAGACACTTTGCTACAAAAGGTATAAAAAATAAACAGTAAAAGACCTAAATTATCATTTGCAGATGTCTGAACGTGCCTATTCCTTATCTAAACTTATATGCTGGAAGTACTTCTTTCTTTTCTTTCTTCCAACTCTACTTGGCCTGTTGTCAAGCCTGCCCAAAGATCTGATACATGCAATTAACAACATTTTTAATTTCTTTGGTATCAAGGTATCATAATACTATAATTCAACACACTGAAGATTGAGCTAATAGATTTAGTTAACATTTTTTCCCACAAACTTGAGATACTTCCAACACTATCAGTACTGAATCATTTAAATACATTAATTTAACTATTCATCTGTCAAGATGTTTGTTTTGTATTGATTCATGCACTCTGGATAATTAACAGTCACTTGTTCTTATGAACAGTATTTTAAAATTAAGCAACTTGGTAAAACCTGTGGTTTGGTTATTTGAGTAGCAAATGTCTATTTCCATTGCTAGGATTATTCAGCAAAAGAATGATTTTGCACTATGATGTGTCTAGTCGTTGGTAACAAAGGAGAGGAGTGAGTAAAAACACAAGCTTAAGAATATATGGCATGTTTTATTTAGTAAGACCCCTAATGTACATGTTAAACTAAAAAGGTAATCTTTTCCTCTAGCTTTGTGAGCGCATAAAGTTCCTGTTTGTTCAGAACAGGATTGACATCCAATGTGAGTTTCAGGCACTGTGATCACAGGACAGGAACAGCTGTTCAGCTGTCTACACTTAAAACTGAGAAAAGTTGCCTTTGCATACACTCCTTCCTGTACAATGAATCTGGTGTACTCTATAATGTGTTCTGTATCATTTTCAGACCTGAGGTAGTCTACTCATGACCACACAAAGAGTTCAATTAGTAAGTAAAAAATCCCTGTGCCTGGCAGGCAACAAGAGTTTAACGTAGAGGTGACCGACGTCAATGGAATACCAAGCGCCTTGCATCAGGCGTTTGGAAGGTAGTAACAGTACAATTTCCAGGTAGACAAATACAACTCTTTCAGTGACATTTTGTGATGCCTAATGAAATAAGCTCTTGCTGCTTGCAGGAACCACCACTAGAGCAGCAGTGGACAGGTAGAGCTGCCCAGGGGGGAGTGAGTGCTCCCTCGGCTGTGTTCCTGCTGTGAGACGTGGAGGAATCTAACTACCAGTGCCGCTGTTGTCATAGTTTCCTCAGCAAGTTTCAGTGCCTTACCTTCTGTCACTGACATTCAGTTCACAACAGCGCAGCACCTGTGAAGCACGGGCCAGAGCCTATCTTGTTGCTCCTTCTGGGCTGGGCTCAGTTGCATCAATGCCTATTCCCTGGAGAGAACGTTTTCCTCCTGGACCCACCCCGCCACAGAGGGCGGACCTGGCTTCTCATGCCACTGAGCCCAGGGTCCAGCACACTTCCAGACCCTCTGCAGGGATACCATG
Organism: Elanus axillaris; assembly: GCA_026212715.1. Lineage (NCBI taxonomy): Eukaryota > Metazoa > Chordata > Aves > Accipitriformes > Accipitridae > Elanus > Elanus axillaris. The sequence goes on from JANZLQ010000079.1 coordinate 47,044,954, forward strand.
AGACCCGCCCTCCAGACTCCTTGGGACTGAATGTCATTGCTCAAAAATGTGGATATAAGTTTCCCAGGGACTGAGGTGAGAAATTCCCCGCCTTGATCCTCAATACTTGTATCTTAAATAAAGGAAGTTCTTATTGGCAAAGGTCTGCAACTTGAGGTCCTGTGTTAGCAGGGCTATTTTGGACAGAGCACTTGAATAAAGCACGCTCTTGCACCCACTGTGTGAATGACTTACCAGGCCTGAAGAGGTAAGCTTAAGAAAGGCCAAAACCAGGTTTAATAAATATATCTATCCAAAAAGTAAATTAATTTTCAAATTAATTGCACTAATACTTACCACAGAACTAAGTAATTCCTGATATTGCTAATGACTTGGTGACATTTTCACCTGTAGTTTAACAATGTGATTATAGACCAGTTTAATGGACATGAAAAGTTACTCTCTGAAAGATGCTGTGGTGTCTAAGGAAATCAGCTAAAACAGAAGACTCTTTATACCAAGCTGATCAATCTCATACCCTTCTTATTATTCTTTTCTATCCACCTAGTTATTTTTCAGTCAAGGTTTATATTATGATAAACATGCAACTTCACCACTAACTTGTAAATCAGCTTTTACTATGTATGGGTAAAGTGTAGGTAAATCCACACAGCTAGGAGTAAACAGTATATCCTCTCTATAAGATGTAAGCAAGGAGTAATACTTTGAAACAAAGCCTAAAGTGTACGGATATAACAGCCCAATGACTAAAATTCACATTTTCAAGGCCTAGTTTAATTTCCAGGTGTCATCGACCTCATACCATGTCTGAGTGGGAAACAGAAATAGACATTGAAAATAATTTTTAAATATTTTAATTGATTGTGGGTGGAAGTTATGACATATAAGATATAAATACAATAAATATTTTCTTGGGTTTTTTTCTTTCATGTGCAGAATATTTTTCAGTTCCTTTTGCTTATATTTAAATCTGTCAGTCTTCAAGTGAACTGCTCTCCACCATCACCATAAACTAGAATCGTAAACCAATAAAACTGGCAAAACCAAGTGAGCAGTGGGACTGGACATTTGGCTTTGTAAAGCTGATTGGCTGAAGTTTTTTCATTCTTTTTATTGGGAAAGAGCTTCACTTAGATCTGAAGGTAGACAGCCTTTCTTCCTTGTAAAATCCAGATCACATACAAAGAAAAAGAGAGAAAGCCTTATACACTTTTCTTTCTGTTTTAAAGCAATTTTAATCTACTTTAAAATGCACTGAAAAGCACTGGGAGGCCCCATGATCATTTGGTTCCCTCAAACTGTCTGTTTCGGCTTCAGCCCTAGCCACAGTGTCTGCTATTTGAAGCCTTTGAAGTATCTACAGATTGAGCTGACGCTGCCCTCAGCAACTCAAGGGAGGAACCAGTGGTTTGAAGGAGAAAAAAATCCTCTGCTCACAGCCAAGTTTTGACTTATCTGTCAGCTTTGGTCCAATCCAAAGCTACTTCAAAAGGCTTCAAAGTGCAGACGCAGTGGCTGGGACTGAAGTTGACTTTGGATATTTTAGGATCCAGGACTCAATAACATTTTCCAAAATTAAATTGTGAATGGATTAAAATGAAGTCATGTAATTAAATATATAATCCAACTCCTTTTATATCCCTTTGGAATCTACTGATAAAATGTGCTCTGGAAGAGGCAGACATTTGACAACTAACAATTGCTTAATTGTGTTTCAGTTTAATTTAATAATCTCTGTTCTATCTGTGAAAGAACATGAAAGGTTATTAAAAGATAACTGCTTGCCTCAGGTGCTGAGTAAAGCTGGCCTTGTGCCCCACTGCTGAGCTCAAGGTGAGTCACTGCTTTCTCATATTGTTACACACAGATTCTCAATATATTTAAAACCTACATTCAGATTTATGAATACCTCTGGCTCATGATTCCACTCATATTTCTCAGGCTTTTCTCACCACCACAATGTACAGCAGTGTTTTAAAACAGTACTTCATCAAAATTAAATAATTTAATTAAATCTAATAAATGTATAATCCCAAGGTCTTACTATTAAACACCAGTGGCATTATTAACGCCAGACATTTTCCCAGAAACTTTTTTTGGGGAGAGGAGAACAAGCACGGGAAAAAGGTGTTTTGGGGAAGGCCACTTTGGATGCCCATTGAATCTCTGTTCTGCCTGATCAAACAGCAAGAACTTGAACTGTGGTTGTTGTAACCCAACAAGGCACCATAGCCCATTAGGTCACTGGAGAAGAGAAAATTCTCTCTGTGTCTTCTTTTTTTGAAGTTGGTCCTCCTTACATTAAGCAAATAAATATTTCTTTGTGCAGGAAAAGGGAAATTGAAACTGCATTAAGATAGCTCTGTAAAATGTGGGAAGGTCAGGTAGCATTTCTCTGTTCCTGTGCCTGCACACTTTTTGTACAGGGTGAAACTAGTTTAGGAAGACAGATGAAAACTTCAGTCTGGGATATGACAAAACTTGCTTATTAGTCAGTATTAAGAAATGCGGGAGCAAGTAGATGTTTCAGGTAGGTGGATCCAGGGTGAAGAAAAGAGCTCTCCCTTTGTGTCCAAGCTTTTTGTGATCCTGCAGACTGGCAAAGAGGTAGTCACAACAGCTCTCAGCTGTGTCATTCAGGCACAGAAGCTGTCTAGCTGTGGAAAAACATGAAAGTATGTGCTGGCTTCTCTGCTTTTTACTTCCTGTGGGTTTTGCTGAGCTATGGGGCACCCAGATGCTGCTGCAGCCTGCTCTGCAGGTTTTGCCCTCTTGGGCTGCTGTGAAGAGAAGAAGTAAGAGCTGTTCCAGATTATTTTTGTTTTAGTGAGATACCCAAACCTGGACGATTCTTGAAAAACTTGATGAAGAGCTGAAAAGAGTTTGCTTATAAGGGCAGAAGTGTTCTTCTCACTTCTCATCAAAAAGACTTTTGTCATAGCCATAGAATTTATTCAGTGTGGTCTCAGTTATTATTACCCAAGTCTGTAAAAATCTGGTACAGAAGGGAAACAGCCAAAGGATGGCCTTCTTTACGCTGATGTGCCTCTCATCAGGGAAGGATTGTCATATGAAAGAACCCAGTCAGTTCAATTCACATGGTACGATCGAAGGTTGTAATCCAAGACATAATGCATTTCGAAAGAGCTGCAGGAGCATGTTCATACAGTGCAAAAGGAAAAGTTTATTTATTTATAACATGCTGGGAATCCTGACTGGTGACCTGTGATCAGTCTAATGCTCAGCATCAACATTTGTGGTTAAATGGATTAATGCAACTGTCTAATTTGATAAAGCACTCCAGAATTCCCTTCAGATACACAATTGTTAATTAAGCAGAATACTGTCATTTAATTTTCCTCACACAGCTACTTCCTGTAATACCAAACATTTATACTGATACATGGTCATGCTTAATATCACTTGGAAATTTAATGAAAGAGCTTAGGGCAGGAAGCAGAAGTAAATGCTTCACATAGCTGAAAATTAATTTGGGTGAGTAGAACATAATCGCCCTTACATGGCTAACTCTCTGACTGAATGAGTGAAATAGGTTCAGATTTCTTTACAGTACAGTTGTGAACACATGATCTCTTTCTCTGTAACAAAGATGTTGACTTGTGCCTTTGTGCTCTTCAGCCTGCAGATGCACCTATACCCTCTCTATGAGCATTTTAATAAAACAGTCAGTCCACTGACAGGTTGAGCAATTTCGGTATTGTACTGAGTCTGGCTGGGATGGAGTTAACTTTCTTCACAGCAGCTCACAAGGTGATGTGCTTTGCATTTGTGGATAGAACAGTGTTGATAACACACCAAGGTTTTTGCTGTGGCTGAGCAATATTCCCACTGTATCAAGGATTTCTCTCCAAATACGTGAATCCCCAAAAGCCAGTAGCCTGGGGGTGGGTCAAAGGTTGGAAGTGTACATGGCTGGGACAGCTGACCCAAACTGACCCAAGGGGTACTCTGAGTTTCTTTTCTGCCTTTGGGGTGGAAAAATATATGGTTAAAAAAAAACGTGGATATTTCTAAATGAAGTCTTTTTGTCCAGACAATCCCTCAAAAGTTTTAAAGGCTCAGGCTGATGAAAGAGACGCTCTTTCCCACTGCTTTCTGAAGGCAGAGGTATGGGGGATATCCCTCTAAAAGAAAGATTAGTTTGCTTTCTTAATGATTTTGCTGCCCCAAGGCAAAGAATAAATAAACTGCAATTGCCTGATTTTTTGTGTTATATTGGTAAAAAAGATAAGTGTGGAGAGAAATGAAAAAAAACAAAGATGCAGCTGAATTAAGTTGGCAAAGTAGAAACTCAAAAAACCCTTGAACAGTAGACATCTATCTAAATTTTTAGAAGTATTTTCAGCTAGAAATCAGGAATAACTCCTTGGTTTTTCTATACTGTTTAAAAGGGCTGTCATCAAACTGGTTTTACATTTAAAGAATCTTCTCATCAGAAAAACTCTTATTTTATGTTAACATCTGTATTCACATATAAAACATAAGGAATAGAGAAAAGCAAATATTCAATGGCTCAGATGTCCTTCAGCAAGTAATACATGGAAAACTTCAGTGAAAATATCAGCTATATATGTATTTGGAGGCAAAGGAAAGACATGTCTTAAAGACTATCCTTTTTTTATTGGAACATGACTTTTAGCCATAAATTAAATCTTTTACCAGAAGTACATTTCTGCAGATAATATTTTTCCATGAAAATATGACTAGATCGAGACATTTGCTTATGCAAAGTATAGTGATATTTTCCTTTTTGTACTTCTCTTCTACCAAAAGAAATTTCTTCTCTCAGATACACAAGAACTTTTCTAAATTGAACTTTTTGAGACAGACGAGGATATTTTGAGAATAATCCAATAACTGTAACAGCTGAGCTTTCTGGGGTTAACCCCCAAAATATTTCCAAAGAGCTCACTACTCTTAGGGGAATGAAAGTTTGACCAAGATACACAAATATATAATGAAAGAGATATAACGAGATCTGATACTATTCTATACCAGACTTCAACTTGTTGGTAGTTATAATTGTAGCTTTAAATAACAAAAGGAGAAGATAAGCCTGCATTTTTCAGCATCCAGCATCTCATTATCCTAGCCCTACACCCATCTGTTTTTAAAACATGTTGCAAAGCACCTACACAAGAATTAAAAGGAAAAGGAATAGAAAAGTAAATAAGAAAAGGAGAGTCTTCAGGGCACAAGAGTCTTTTAACTATGCCTCAACTTGCTTCAGGCTCTGAATCAAAGTACAACATTTTGTAGGATAGTCATGAATAAATAAGTTATTTTATCTGATCAATCAACTTAAAATTGTTTCACATCCTGCAGCTTGTAAGCACTTTTAGTGATTATTTAGTTTGCATGTCCCGTGATTTTTAAAAGCTAACTTTTGTTCCCTGCAGGTAAAGCATACCAAAGAGTAGGCAGCAATACCCATTGCCCTGCAGCTAATAAAAGTCAAAGTATGTTCTAATTAAGAAGTTAAGATGACTCATAATACAATCCACAGTATTCCTAAATGATGGGATTAAATGTGGATAAGGTTTTCAGAGGAAGATTTATGTAGAGATTTTAGCCCTAGAGGAGGTTACCAGTGCCAAGAACTCAACGATTTACCAAATGGTTTTGCCCTATTTACAGCCTGGTTAGAACTCTTCTCACTAATTTTTGGACATGTAGTATTTCCTTCTTATAAGCACTTCATAGCTTTCATTAGCTTTTGTTAACTACTGGGATAATGCTTCTTTGCTGGAAATCTTTTTAGTTAATTTTCCTTTTAAGCAAACATAATTTTCTTTACAGTTAAATTTCAACTGTGTTTTGCTGAAGTCCAAGGGACAATAAAATTACAGAGTGAAACAAGGACAGGGCACAAAAGCATTAAAAAATTCTTTTTCCCAAGCATAAAATTCAGAAGGGACTTGAGGAAGAAGGCCATTTTATTTCACTTTCAGCAGATTGCTCAAATTCATTTCAATCCAAAATGAAATTTTAAATTGGATTGAAGAAACCAAAATTTGTTTTCATATTATAGCCATTATTCATTTATAGGAAAGAAGGTTTAGAAATCACAAATTAAAATCAGAATGGTTCAGTATACTGTAATTCATAAATAGTTTAATTCAATGTCAAATTAAACAAATATACATCTATACTTAGAGTAAAAGTGAAAATTTGGGGAATTTTGTATTAGAAGAAAAAATTTAAAAGTAATTGTTAACACAAGTATGCTCTTCAACACAATGCCAAAAAGTACCACAATGGGGAAAAAAACCCCAGTGAGAATACCACCACTTTCTTAATCTCATATTATCTTGAAATATTCTATTTGACCTGGGGGACTTGTTTGGAGAGACAAGACTTCCTTAAGATTTTGGGAGAAGCAGATCAGAGCATACAAATAAAGAAGCATCTGAGCAAACTAGTCCTAATAAACCTGAAGTCAGCATACTTTTTGAGAGATGATAGTGCAATTATTTGGCAAATAATGGGGAGACCATTTGAGGGAGATCATGACTACTGTGATTAACAAGTATATTTGTTTCCTCTTCACAAGCCTGAAACAGTCTTTAGTGGTAGCAGTAGATGGATGCTAGCACTGTGAATGATGAAAAACACAAGGTATAGCAAAATTTACTTGAGCATTTATATTTATATATTATTTAGATCACATTAGGCTTCAGGCTCCTTCATGGGCTCAGATGAGCAGTTGGAAACCAGAAGTTCTGTTCTCAGCTCCATCTGACTTGGAGGTGTCTTTCAACTCACTGCATTAATATTCCTCTTCCTGATTTACTTTGGATTGTCAGCTCCCTGAGGCAAGAACTGTCTTTGATTTCTGTGCATGTAAACAGTTGCTAGCACAGGGCAGTTTCAGGCTCAGTTGAAGTGTTTAGGGTTATGTTATTTATTTTAGGTGTGTCTGTAACCACAAACTTAATTCAATTTCTAATGAGTCTCATCATTTTTATAAACTTGCAAGTCCTCCTAATTTCCATTAGTTGTTGGCCATTTTGTTGACTGCTGTCCCAAATCTTGGTTAGAAATTTTGAAGAAGCAAACCAACAGCTCCCTTTTCACATTCTCCCTGAAAACATAAGCAGTATAAAAACTCTTCATCTTTCTCCAAAAATTTAAATGCTACCTGCAACTGCATATAAATCACAAATATTCTACATTGTCTGAAGAAAAAGATGGCAAGGCAAAAGTCCAGTCTAAGGTGAATGTTAAAGAACTGTGACTGAGCATTAGCAGGTATGACAGATTTATAGAGATGTATTTGATGGTTACTTCAGGTAAATACAAAATCATGTAGACTGTTGAAATGTCTGGGAATTGTTTCAGGTAATATCAGTGTTCAAGCCATCCTTGATGAAAAATGTGAAGTAAACACAACACTAAGTATTTTTTAATCATAAGCAGAGCAAAATCTCCTATAAGGACTCAAACAAAAAAGGACAACAGAAGGCTTCATAATTATCACAGATTTTTTTGCTTTTAACACATCATTCAATCTGCCAGTGAATCTTCAGAAGCCAGGGACCTCATAACATAGAGAGGGAACATTGCTACTCTGTGATCCAGTGTTCCTACACCTATGGCTTTGGAAAAAAACCCCAAACCCCCCAAAACCAAAAACAAACAAACAAAAAAACCCAAACAAAACAAACCACTAGACTAACTTGCAATGGGACAGCTGTATTCCATGAGCAGTGTAAAAGGCAAGCATCAAAAGATTAAGACTAAAAAAATCTCATGACAGTTGGCAGTGCTATGAAACCAGTATCTTGTTATTGCTTTTTCACTTTTTCCCACTTTCTCTAGGACTTCATTCAGGTTTGGGTGTTTAGTGTACTGAGTAGTATACAATGACCTGGAAGAATGGTCCAGCTACAGATCATTGTGCAGAACACATGCTGAACCACAACACCGAACAGGAAAATACTTCAGGGTAAGAAGGCTTCTATAAGAAAAAAATCAGAGGAATCCTATTCCACAAACTCTTTCCAAACATGGAAAAGCTGTCTCATTCTGATAAATGAGGTAGAAAGGTAGAGCAGAGATGGGTGCGTTTTTCAGCCACATAGTATATGTGACTTGTACACAAGTGTGGTTGTACCATGTGCAAGCCTACTGCCAAATCTCATGAGTTAAGAATTAGACTTCAAAAGATTTTTTACTAATCCTGCTACTAATGGTACTGCTGTTGCCACTACCAAATAAGCCAAACTGAGAAAACATTATGAGAAAAACATACAAGTAGTTACCTGCGGTTGAAAGTGAGCAGAAAAAATGCCATCCAAAAACTCAAGTACCTCTCATTTAGTCTTAGAGGATCTTGGTACAGAGAGCTCACTGCCAATGCACACTTAACTCATGAAACTAAATATAACCTTCTTAAAAGCCCAGAAGTTGGAAATGGTTTGAAATTCATAAGAGAAAGTGCACATACAGAGGAAAACCAAACTACAGAATGAGTTTTTCATGAATACCCAACAGCTGTACTAGTTACAAATGAGTTGTGTGGCAAATGATATTGATTGTATATAATGTTCTTTAATCTCATAAATTCATCACAAGCCTAAATGCCCACTGTTATATGGCCTGTAAGCTTTTTAGGCAAACAACATTAAAAAATGTTGTTTGTCTCAGAATCACTTGATATGCAAAGGACAGACAGTTTTACTCAGAGTCACCAGAGGGATACATCTAACAAATACTACACCATTAATCCCCATACTAATGTATGCAAGCCACTTTTAACTTATGTCAGTTTAGGGAACAAAAAATCAAAAAAGTTAGGTTTTTTCCACTTAACATGTACAGAGTCCTCAAAGAAGTATGAAGCTTCTTGATGCAGTATATATTAAGGTTGACCTCAGCCCAACTATCCAATTCAGCATTCAGGGGAAAATAATTTAGACACTAGGTTCAATTTCTATTCCCTTCCTTGAATTCTGTGAATTTAATAACTGAGGGTTGAATACAAAGAATTGCCAGGGCTTGAATGCTTCAAGGCTTTCTGACACTTCCCAAACCCAAGTCCCAAACTAAGCTACTTCAATTTTTTTCCATCCCAATAATAGTAATTATTTTTAATAAGAAGATTAATAATTTTAAAAAAATATTTCTATGCACTCCTAGATATAAAGGCTAGATTTACTTCCCACAACTTACAAATTAACCACAAACAGTTTGACTTCATTTGTATGGACAGACACACTAGATCTTGTAAGTCCAGTATCACACAAAAATTGGAATAGACTCACATTAATCTGCAATAGGTTTAAAGTGCATGACAGTAAAGCATACAGATAACCATATGTTACAGAAAATATTTAGCTCACACCATAAATGTTTAGCACACCTCTCAGAAAAGGAATTCAACTTGGCATTCAACTGATAATTTCACAGAAAGCCCATACCATCTTTCTTCCACCAGCCACTCATTGTTTTGGGGTATTGGTTTATTTATATATTTATTTATAAATCTTCATAATAAAACATTCAAAATCTGCTTTCTCCTGATTCTTTACTTCCTGCCCACCAGAAAAAATCAACACAGGCTCATGGGTGGGCTCTGTGGACAATATCATACACAACTATGGCAAAGCCACTTTTTTACAGAAATTTGAAGCATTTAAGGGTTTGAAGATATTTGGGCTGAGGTATGACATATCAGTATGACACATTGAAACTCACCTAGAGAATAAGACAAGCTAAGACATAATTAGGAATAGCCACTATAAACTGTTGTTTTGTCTTAGCAGTACATCTGTAATTAGGTAACCTAAGAAGGTAGAAAAATCTACTTTTTCAAATCTGTGCCATATTTTTTTAATAGTTTGGAACATGTTGTCAAGTTGCCTGTCTTGGAGAAATTTTTTGTCATGCCACTTTGAGAGTGAACACACCCATTTGGAAATAGAGATTTAAAATCTGAGAAATGTACTCTTGTTCTACCATCCTTAGAAGCCAAAGCCAACATGTAGAAAAACTTGTTTAAATTGATTCCAATTTAGAATTGCAGACAGAGTGGCTCAACTGCTGCATTATATCACAGACTGTTGATTCATTATTTGTTCAGAAAGAATATTCCCATCATCAGCATATGCTAGGTGAAGAACAAGAAGGATAAGCTTGAAGGCAGACATACCAAAAAAAGTCATGAAATAAGCAGTTTTCATGGAAACTGGCATATATGTAAACAGGATTTTGAATGCAATAAAATATTAAGCATAGCATGTGGTGTTCAAATATGACAAATGTCTTTCTCCTTACTTGGAGCTGGATTTCAAACTCAGTGCTGCAATATATCATAATCTGTTTCAACAGTTCCATTTTAAGCACATCTGTCAGTTAGATAAGACCTTCCCGCAAACAACCTGCAAATTGTTTATAGCTATATAAAATTAAAAAATATAAAATACATCAACCTTTCAAAGTTCCTGATAGTATTACTTGCATGCCATTTTATTTCTTCACCATGTAAGTTAACACAGGAACCAAGACTCTTGCTAACTCATTAGAAAATGGATAGGTCAACTGATAGTTTATCAGCTGTGTTTTTGTGAACAGTACAAACACATAGTTATGGAAGGGTTCCAAATAAAGCCTATAACAACACTTGCAAAATATTAAGAACAAATATTCTGTATTATGTAGATGGGGACAAAGAAAACAAATCTGAAACAAAGCCAGAAGGACAAGATAGCCTATCCAAATAAAATTAATGTTAGCAAAATAAATCAAAGAAAGAGAAGAGAAAGGAAAGGAAGATAATATTCTCTAAAGTTTGCAAAACTCGCATTATGCAGTAAGAAGAGGAAGGAAACATGGCCAAAAGAAAAAATATTTAATGGACTTTTACAAATTAAAACTAAATTCTGAAGTTATTCAGTAATAGGGTTGGTTGGTTGTTTTTTCAGATAAATTCCATCCAGAGAAATTCATATGAAGGACAAAAGTAGGAATTGACGGGTTCCTTATGAAACTGAACAGCAATCAGTGCTTAAGATGCCCAGAATGTTAATGACAGGAAGACATGGGAAAACAACATGAACAGCCTGAGCTAATGCAGCCTGATAGAAGAAGGAAGTCAGATGAACTCCAGTTAAATAAAAAAGAAGTGTGCTTTTAAGGAAGATTGATTTATCTTCACCTCCTGAGGCCTTTACATAAACCTTCTCCCTGCACATGAAGACTAACTTTTCAGACTTTTAGAGTCACATTTGGTGTTGTTTCGTTTGGTGAGTCACCTGATAACTGATCTGATAAAACAGGGAGAAATGGGGTGTTCCTGAAAAAAGATACATTTTGATGGATTCATAGGAATTTTTCCTTTATTATGCATTCTTTTCTGAAGTGAAAGTAAGGTAATGCTGGAGAAGGGAGATAGTTGTTGCATATAAGTACACAGCAAAATAACCGTGTAAAATTTAGACTTACTGAATTCAGTAAAGTTGTAAGAAATAACACATTAAACTACTGCTGTAAATTCAGCAGATGTTAGCAGAGCTGTATAAGGAACAAATTTGGCCTAGTATGTTTAATACATATAGGACAAAACCGTGATAAATCAAAAATAGGGGCAACATTCCTGGAAGAAACATAAATTTATCCCTCAAAAAATATCTGAGTACTTTCTGCACTCAACCTGATCTTTTATTTCATTTCAACCAGATGATGGATTCCTTTTTTTCCTATATCACTGTTAAATTCCACTGTAAGAGACATCTTGCAAGAATAGTTCATGTAATTGATTTATGAAAACCATTTAAAATTAGATATCTTGCAAATGCTGCAAAGCATAAATCCTTGGATGGCTCATAATGTCATCTTTTCCTACCTATAAGGAAACCTAATATTTTATCTATGTATTTTTATTCCTAAGCACAAAACTTAAGTAATCAAAATTTACTTCTACAGACAATGAAACCAACAGATGCCACAATCCAATGTAATTTTGCTAATGAGAAATTTGGTGTACTGTGTCTTTAAAGAACAAGGATACTATTCAAACTACCTCTGTTTACTGTGTAGATTCCAGATGATTACGTCAAGCTAAATCAAATGGACCTTTCTGGAAGAACAGATGAAAAAAAAATAGTCAAAATAACTATGGAGAAAGAATTAAGAGTTGAAGAATGGTGATTAAGATGCTTATGGGGAAAATGCTATTTCTAGATGTCATCCAGAGGTTGCAAAAGGGATTTTCCAATGCCATGATCCAAAAAAAATGAAAAAGGTATTTCTTGAGACAAGGACTGAGATGGTATGAGAAAAAGGTTCAGTGAGTACCCAGTACTCTAGGTGAAACAGCAGTGAGCTATTTGGTATGAAACCTGATAGCTAGGCTCAGTTATGATATATGATGATAGTTCTGGGTAATACCCAACTTTATATACTTTTAATTACTTTCTCCTCCACTTATCATTCATTTTGGGGCAAAAAAAAAAATGTTGAAGACATTTCATACCAGCTAGTCTTTAATGTCTTGTACAAGTAAAAAATAAATCAGCCTGTCCAAGAATAGTTACACAAAAAAAAAAGACTGCAAAGACATATGCCAAGAGAAAAAAAAAAAAAAAGAAAAGGTATCTGGTCATCTTTATTGTAGAGGGAAAAAAGTCTAGAACTGAATACATGAATATGTAAATAAATATGTAAAATACCTTTGCTGCAGATAATATCATGGCCCCATTCAAACAAAAAATGTTGGTACACTTTTACAACACTGTTATTTTATAAGAGCTAAGCAGATCATTTTTGTGCACGTATAAATGGTCTTTTTAAAGAATTACAAATTTATAGATGATAAAGAATGTGAAAGTTTTGGGATAGGCTACTTTGATCTGCTAAATTAAAGGAGCCTTTAGATCTCAACCCAGTTAGACCCATTCCTGTTATCTTCAAGCAATTCTGGAAAATCTGTTCGTAAATGAAGGACCACAGCACAGCTAGGTGGTCAATGTATTTGTGCTAGAGGTAATCTCACCAGCTGGCTCCACTGGAATCACTGTTCTCTCAGGGTCTGGAATTGGAAAATTCACTTCTAGTGAGAACTCACCATGGGAGAGATTCCTCTTGCCCTTTTCACAGAGAATGAGATAGGGCACAAAGAAAAGCACTGCTAATGTTTTTGATATGGTCTTTCCATACAAGGTCATATATTGGTGTGGTGGGTTGACCCTGGCTGGATGCCAGGTGCCCACCAAAGCTGCTCTATCACTCCCCCTAACCAGGTGGACAGGGGGTAGAAAAATATAATGAAAGTCTTGTGAGTCAAGATAAGGACACGGAGAGATCATGCACAAATTACTGTCAAGGGCAAAACAGACTCAACTTGGGGAAATTAGTTTAATTTTTTACCAATCAAATCAGAGTAGGAAAATGAGAAATAAAACCTAAAACACGTTCTCCCCACTCCTTCCTTCTTCCCGGGCCTAACTTCACTCCTGATTTTCTCTATCTACTCCCCCGTAATGGCATAGGGGAAGGGAATGGGGGTTGGGGGTCAGTTCATCACATATTGTCTCTGACGCTCCTTCCTCCTCAGGGGGAGGACTCGTCACTCTTCTGTTCCAGTGTGGGGTCCCTCCCATGGGAGACTCCATGAACTTCTCCAATGTCAGTCCTTCCCACAGGCTGCAGTTCTTCACAAACTGCTCCAGCATGGGCCCCTTCCATGGCGTGCAGTCCTTCAGAAGCACACTGCTCCAGCGTGGGTCTCCCATGGGGTCACAAGTCCTGCCAGAAAACCTGCTGCTCCAGAGTGAGCTCCTCTCTCCAGAGTCCGCAGGTCCTGCCAGGAGCCTGCTCCAGCATGGGCTTCCCACGGGGTCACAGCCTCCTTCGAGGACCCACCCGCTCTGGCGGGGGCTCCTCCACGGGCTGCAGGTGGAGATCTGCTCCACCATGGACCTCCATGGACTGCAGGGGGACAGCCTGCCTCACCATGGTCTTTACCACGGGCTGCAGGGGAATCTCTGCTCTGGCGCCTGGAGTATCTCCTCCCTTTCCTTCTTCACTGACCTTGGGGTCTGCAGAGTTGTGTCTCTTACCTGTTCTTACTCCTCTCTCCGGCTGCTGTTGTGCAGCAGGTTTTTTCCCCTTCTTAAATATGTTATCACAGAGGTGCTACTGCCGTCGCTGATGGGCTTGGCCTTGGCCAGTGGTGGGTCCATCTTGGAGCCGGCTGGCATTGGCTCTGTTGGATGTGGGGGAAACTTATAGCAGCTTCTCACAGAAGCCACCCCTGTAACAACCCTGCTACCAAAAGCTTGCCACAAAAACCCAATACAATTGGATACGTAGTATGTCACCTTTTTCTTCACTTATCCTGCAATTATTCTGGTCCATAAAAGCAGGTGGATCTATGAAGTTCTCATTCTGTGGTTTCTTCATAAAAGCACATTTAGGGAGTGATTCTTATTTCTACAGGCTGCGGATACAATCGCATAAGCATGCCTGTATTCTCCAAGACTGAGGATTCAAGTTCCATCAAGACTCCTTTATCTGGGCTGCCTTCTGAACTGCAGGTTGCAAATGTAATAGCATTCTCTGCTGGCTTTTAAATTCATTACTGAGGGGTCTAATTTCATGCATTTGCATGTTCACGCTCCTTTATCATCAGCCTTATCATTAGGCACGTTTACACAGTATTCATTGCTCCTTATCCAGGTATTCCTTCAGGGCATCGACCATGTTTTGGAATTTCATCATTTGTGCTTAAGTTCCACATAAATCATTTAGAAAAATATCAAGGAATTTCCCATATCCATTGCTTAAGCCATTTAAAACTAGGCTGGGTAAAACGTTTGACAGTATGCCGAATAAAGTACTAAAGAATTTAATTTCCTGCTGTGGAAGTGGATGTGATAAGATAATCTAATGTAGCACCTCCCTGTCCAATATCCATAGTTTCTTGGTCATTAGTGTTTTAAAAAAATAATTCCTTAAGGCAGCTGCTTGTCAGCATTGCTTGATTTTTTTTTTATTCTTTTCTTTTTTAATGTTGACTATTAATTTCTCAGTTTGATGGCACATTTTCAAAATACTTCTATTAACAGCAGTCTTTTTTACTGCATCTATCTTCACTAATCTACCTTATTATCTAGTTATATGTCTCTAAAGCATTCAGCTCCTCTGCAGCTCAGAGGGCAATTTACACCATATATCATTTCAAACAGTCAGTTATGACATTGCATTTCTCAAGAGAGGAGGAAAGGGAAAAAGATTCCTGCAGTGAGATTTTCACTTGTAGCCCATCCCGGATATGCAATAGCAACCAGCAGACAGTAAATCCAGTATGTGGAGTCAGACTTCTTTGCACAGACTGTATTCAAAAATGCATAGTTTTTTATATAAAAAAAACCCAGAAAACCTCAATAAGATAACAAGATCACACTTGAAAACAAAATCAGTGTCACATAATCTTTTTAAAAGATACCTGATGTTAAATTTGAAACTGAAAAAAATCATAATTTTCTTTTCTTTTAAAGATTACTCTTAAAATATCCTTCAAGCACGCTTCTTCAAGCCCCAAACTTGCTTCTCCATTGAATCTTTAATGTTAAATATCTTTTATCAGTTTATGTATAACACTACTCATTAGGAAAATGCATATACTATTGATAAAGTTGTAAAGACAATGTCTTCTAGACAGCAGAAACTGTACTTTTGGATCTTGTGGCATGTTTTGTATTTTCTGAAAAAGCCTAATGAACATTGCAGATGGCAATTGATAGGTGCTATTCTTTAAGAAATTATGCACTTGAATGGATACTTCAGTCATGAATGTTGTGCTGTTCACTCTTTTATTTATAAAATCACCTGACATATTATTGTAATAAACACTGTGAACCTGACAAATTATTGTAATAAGCACTGAACAATGTGAACCAGGTTGATTTTATTGCATTGTTTTATCCTACAGGTGAGACATGTGGAAAAAACAAGCAGTTACGCAGAACTGGATAAACATAATCTTGTGTTTGCAATATGACTTTAGAGATTGAAATAAGTCTTTAGGATTTTTTCCTGCTTTCTGATTTCTGCTCCTTCCATCAAGCCAAGCATTTCCAATGTAGAGATAAAATCTCTGTGCAGGAGTGATATGATACATAGTGTATAGTCACGCTATTTTGGTCCTCATCACAAGGCAAACAAACCAACCATCAGATCTAGGGATAAATTCTATCATGACGTGGGACATTTGACACAAATGTTCTCACCTGACTGTGGTACAGAGGAGGATAAATGAAACAGGTAAATGGCAATACAATAACAAAGAATAAAAGTGTACCAATATGGGTGGGAGCAGAAGTCACACAACCACATAAGACTAGCCTGGATGTGGAAGGAGGAAACAAACATGCACTTGAGCAAGGATCCCAGGCAGCACAACAGACAAGATATAATTCTTGATGCACAAGAAAAACAGAATTTTAAGGGTGGAAAAATTCCTAAAATTGGAGGTTCCCATCCTAGGGACCTGCAATTATGACTAGAATATATCTGCTGAAAAGTATTATACATGCAGCAAAGACAAAAAGCAAAGGTGTCTACACTATATATCAATGATATCCAACTGCCTTCTCAGGTCACCGTCACCTACAAATCTTATCCTGGAACACTTCCTTTTGCTGAAATTTGTTCAGATTGGTTAAAATTATTCACCCATAACATCACTTGGTCATGATAGTCTGTAAAGAGTATGAAGGGACATAGTGTCTTAAAAAACACATTAGCTCAGATCAACATGTTCTCAGGTAGGGACAATCAAGGATTCATTTTGGATATGGAATTCTGCAATGTTACTTGAGGAACTGATACTAATAGGAATTGTGTCACTATGGGAGGCTGGCTTTCCAAATATGGATAGTTACTAACAACAGGATACTGAGATTTCTGGATGCAGCAGCTCAGAGAGTTCTTCACCAATGAGTCACTAAACCTGTAAGAGGAAGTGCTATTTTAAATCTGGTAATTTAGATAGAGAAATTATAGAACTTGTCATAGAAAATAGTCTCATGAAACAATAGATAATTGTGCCCTTCCCATTAGACTTTGTGAACAGAATCTGAAGAGGTTCTTCAGCCTATAACTAATAAATGTAATGTTAATAAATACAGTTAATTAGGCGATTAAAAAAAAAAAATAGTCCTGACTGCATATACAACTGGGAAATCATGTAAAGATTTTTTTTTTTTCCCATGAAGAAAGGTAATATAGGATATGAGGACAAAGTTAAAATTGGAAACAGGGCTCATGACATGGAAAGGAAAGCAACCACATAAGGAAGAAGTCAGTAGTTTAAGGCATGCAAATCAGAAAGCAGAAAGCTATCCATCCGCCACACAACATCAAGAAGTTTAAAAAATATATATAAAAAAATCTGGTAGTGTAGTCTTATCAGATTTCTGTTGTAAGATAAATGTAAAACACAACATAAGCAATGTTGGAAATAATATTTCGTACTATCAAAGCAATGAGGCTTTGGAATAACCTTGCACTACAAACAGCAGAGCAAACAACTTAAATAGAATTTTGATGAGTCCTGAGAGGTTTATAAAATGAATTACATGATGGTATTTCCTGCCACAGAGGGTATATACCATTCATGTATTTCTTTTTTTCTTTGTCCCTTGTTATCTTCATGCATTGAATTTGAAGACAGTTTGCTCAAAAAGAAGCGATAGGTACTTCTGGCATGCAAAAGCCTCACAGAAGATTATACTCAAATATCCTTAATTTTACTTGGGCCCTATACAGAATTTTCAGAGATGAACTATAGGACTGGCCTTTAGGAAATAACACAAATTAACACAGAAATGGTTGAAAAAAACCTAGATGTGGAAACTGGCAAGACTTGTTTAAGACAGATCCCACCTTATTTATATCCCACAGAACTAGATGGTATTTTAAGAAGGAAAAAGGGAGAAATAGCAGACAAAGAGAGTCCAGGCATATCCAGAGGAAAAAAAGGATAAAATAATTTGAAATTTTTAGGAAGGACTTAAGAATTGCCATAAAATAAGGAAGAAAAAATGATTGATAGAGAGCTAAATAATAAAATTGCTTCATTTTCTTTACTGTTTATTTATTTCAACCTATTTCTAACTAATATCAACATAAAAAAATCAAGAGGGGATAATTTCTATCTGTATTCACAATACTTTAGTATTATGATTCATGTAATGCTTAGGAACAACAGGTTCAGAACCATATATTTATACAGGATTTCACAAGAGAGTAAGAATGCTTTTATTTTCTGCAGAACTCAGGTGAAAGTCAAGGACAAGTTCCTCTTCCTCAAAGATATCTCTTAACTGGAATGATGTCAACCTGATGGTGCTCTGTAACTTCTACCAGCCAATGGGCAATGTATTTTACTGCAGGCCTCAATGAGGACAGTATCAGAAGCTCCTGTTGTTATCATAAGCAATGTCTTTCAACTAAAATAATATCAAAGATCCACAAGCTGCTTAACTACATCTATAAAAAATACAAAAAAGAAAGAAGGTGAAAGATTGCCCATAAATATTATTGCTAAATGGTAATCTTTTGATTTTTAGTTCATTAATGTATTGGGTCTGGCTGAGATGGAGTTAATTCTCCCCACAGCAGCCATCATAGTGCTGTACTCTGTATTGGTAGCTGGAAAGGTGTTGGTAACACACCAGTGTTTTGGCTACCACTGAGTAGTGCTGGCACAGCATCAAGGCTGTCTCTCCAACATTTGCCCCCCTCAGCTGGCTGGGGCTGGGCAAGATCTTGGGAGGGGACACAGCCAGGACAGCTGACCCAAACTGGCCAAAAGGATATTCCATACCATATGACATCTGCTTAGCAATAAAATCTAAGTAAAACGAGGAGGGAGTGGGGGGTATTGGTTATTTAGGTTTGTCTTTTGGAGCAACCACTGCAAGTCCTGAAGTCCTGCTTTATTAAACTGTCCTTATCTCAACCCATGAGCCTTACGTTATATTTTCTCTCCCCTGTCCACTTGACGAGTGGGAGTGATAGAGTGGCTTAGTGTGCACCTGGCATCCAGCCAGGGTCAACCCACTACAGTTAATGAGGACAAAAAATATTGCAGGTGGTTAATCTAATATGCCAGGTCATTTTCCACTGCAGATTTTAATCCATGTTTTAAAAAAATCTTGTGGGTTTGGTTTTGGGGGTTTGGTTGGTTGGTTGGTTGGTTGGTTTGGGGTTTTTTTTTTTGGTTGGTTGGTTCATTCGTTGGTTGGGTTTTTGTTTGTTTTTTTAAAATAATTGGGATACTGGCAAAAACATAATGGTAAATTCCAGGACATCTATTCATTGCTTAATGTAACAGACATGGGCTTTGGGATTTTTTTTTTAATTTGGGATTTGCTTCACTAAGCCACTAGTATGTTTTAAATCCATATTATTCTCTTTTCTGTAGCTGAAAGATAAGTACACTTAAAATTTATCTGAAAACACAGATTAGGGATAGATAATGGCAATATTTATATTACATTTGTGTCTAGCACTATAAACACGTATTTACTGCTATATAAATTTATGTCTATATAGAGACACTTAAAATCAACAAATATAAATATGACTATTTATATCTATGCTTTTAAACTATTAGTTTAACCATTTAGGAAATTGAAAATTACTCTGTTCTTTGTAAATGTAATATAACCAACATCAACTGTATGAAGAACTATAAAATCAATGAAAGAGATAAGAACAATTAAATGCATGTATTTATATTACATATCTCAAAGAAACATGCATAGCTAAGTAGATAGAAATACTTCTATCTTCTATCTTCCATCTTTTTTTATTAAAAAAATCAAACCCATACCTCTATCCATTTAAACAGAAGGCTGTGACCACACAGCTATATAGGAGATTATCTGTGTGGAATAGAAGACAGAAAGACATGAACCATTAACTATCAAATTACATTTAAATTTGATATTTGGAATGTGGCTTTAGATGTCAGCACTATATCTTCTAACTAAGAGCAATGGCACATCTTCCCTAGTGGCATGTAGTTCTTGTCACTAAGAAACAACATCCCTTATTCTCAAAACTAAAAGCAATAAAAGGTTTCAGCATGTGCTTGTACTTCTGCAATCCTTTGCAGACCAATGTGTACTTTGCATTAATTCTGTAAGGCAATTTGTTGGAACTTAGTATGCTCCGATTTAGCCTTCAGATTACATTCTGCAATAGAAAAAATACTGTCAAAGACCTCAATACTAAAGGTAAAACCAGAAATCTTAGCCTTACTTTTCACAACAAATTTTAAAGTAAATCCAAGTTACAAAAAAAGACAAAAAAAAACCCTAAAACACAGATACCACCACTGGAGCCTAAACAAGGAAACAAATGAAAAAGAAAGTCCAGTTTCTGTGCACATTTGTTAATTAGCTGTTCTTTTCATGATCCATTAATATAACAAGAGACATATTTTGTGTTAATTGTACTGTAATGTTCCCTGGGCTTATGCATATTCATGAATAAAATATTTCTTTATGTAAACCATATGCTCCCCGATTCTGGAGTCCCTACCTTGTTTGTATTTGTCATTTCCACATGCAACCGGTAAGTTAGTATGGAACCATTGCCACTGATTCCTTTTGCTTGTATTGCAGCTCTCCTAAAACACTAATAAACTGAAGTCTTTGGTTTGTAGCTGCTGATGAACACAGAATGACAGACTATGAGACTAACTAAATTAATGATGCGGTCTTGTGTTTTTAAGCAATTTATAAGTAGGCAATTAATTATCTGTTATTCCTCCCTATACTTTCATACCTGTTCCTATTGGACCTTCTGTGGACAGCAAATTTATGTTCACGCAACTATCTCGGACACTGTTATTTACATTCCAAAACTATTTTGTTTGAACAGCAGAAATTCTTGAGGGCATGGCTGCCATCCAGGGGGACCTTGACAGAAAGTCGTCAGCAGGAACACCTTCCCTGGGAAGGCAGAACCCTGCAGGGTGCAGTCTGGGGCCAGCGGGGCCATGGACCAGCTCTGGCGGATGACCCTGACAGGCAGTGCGCTGAGCAGGGGCCACCTTGCTGGGCAGCAACCAGGGACAGCATTGCCTAGGGACGTAAGCACAAGACAGCCCCAAGAACCACGGAAGAGACTGTCCCTTCTAGACTGTGTTCATCAGACCACATCAGGAGTATCACCCCGCATGCAGGAAAGACATCAGCAAACTGGGTGGAGGTGAGAGGAAGCCACCAAGGCAGTGGGGCTGGAAACCTTGCCCTGCGAGGAGAGGCTGCAGGACCAGGGCTGGTTCAGCCGGGAGGAGGGATGGCTTCAGGGCCACCCAATGGCATCGCCAGCACTGACAGGAGGGGATGGAGGAGAGAGATGCAGCCAGGCTCTTCACAGCAGTGTGTGGAGGAGGGAGGGTGAGAAGCAGCGGTGCAAGGTGAAACAGGAGAGGTACAGCCTGGAGATAAGGAGAAGCCTTTTCCCCAGGAGAACAGCCCAGTGGTGGAGCCGGAGCCTGGGGAAATTGGGTTGTCTCCTACCTGCATAGTTTCATGCCCCAGCTGTGTGAAGCCCTGAGTAGCCTGGTTTGACCCCCTGGCTAAGGCTGCTCTGGGCAGGGGGTGGGACTGGAGACCTCCCCAGGTCCCTGCCAGCCTGTGCGAGTATATCCGTCTGTGATCCTTGTTGAGAACAACCAGTAAGTGGGCTTGCTTTGGGTTGGTTTATAGCATCTACAGTTAGAGTGATTCTGCCCCTCTGTATCTTCCTTGAGGTAAATTGTCCACTTTCCTCATGTAGTAGAATTTGCCTTGATGCAAATGTCTGCCCCAACTCCTCACATGCTCACCTATTTTTTTTGTGGCATCAGAGTCACTGCCTCTTTGTGCTCAATCCTTAGTGCATTTCCACTCATCAATTGTTCAATTCAATCAATTTATGCCTTGTTTATTATCTTCTGCTACAAAGAACACTGGCTGTTCCCTACCCCTTCCCAATCTCCTATCTCTTTTTACTTTTTCCTGCGACTACCTAATTTCATAACACCAATATATCATCACAAAGACTGAGAAAAACATAGAAAATTAAGACTCAGAAAATGGTGCTAAAGAGACCTGAACATGAAGTCAATTGCTAGTATATCATTATTCATATCTCCACCACCAAGTGAATGCAAACTGAGTGACTACATACTATCATAAAGTTAATTTTACACTCATGAAACAGTCTGTAAGAATTTAACCACACATTTTTCCCTCTGCTATAGATTGTGCAAAGCCAGTGGAGCTTGCTAAAGTGATTTTTCTTCCATTCTGTATGCCAAGGCTGATACAAAGGATATAGTACAAAATAATTTTGCTAACATTATTTTGTGTAGTTTCTCATGGA
Source organism: Elanus axillaris (assembly GCA_026212715.1). Classification (NCBI taxonomy): domain Eukaryota; kingdom Metazoa; phylum Chordata; class Aves; order Accipitriformes; family Accipitridae; genus Elanus; species Elanus axillaris. The sequence continues at coordinate 47,067,364 of JANZLQ010000079.1, forward strand.
CATTTAAGCACACAGATACTGAAGGAAACTAAATGACTGAGCTATCTGCATATGATAATAGTGGGAGTTTCCAGCAATATGTTGAAATGTGGATTTGGTTAAATACAACACCAAGCAAGCACATTAGTTAACATAATTAAAACAGGTTTTCTGGAAAAAAGAAAAGTAAATGTCTGCATAAGTCAGCTAAGACTTATTCCTACACTGTAAATTCATAATTTTTGTTAAAGCAGCAATTTAAATTAAAATGAAGCTCTGTTTTCTGAAGCTCAAAAAGGCTATGCTATGCACTAAGCTTAGCAGACTATCAGTTCAGAAACAAGGGGACAGAGCAAATACTTGACCAACATTTTTTGGTATTTTTCCTTAGAGTTTTTCTTTCCCTCTCCCTTCATTGCTCCTTTTCAGGCAATTTCATCAAAGCAGACCACTAATTCATCTTGTTGCATTTTGAAACCACGAAACGGAAGTGGTTTTGAATTAATCATTAAAAATTCACCCACTATTACTGACAATACTATACATAAGTTCTGTTTTGGATATCAGGTTTCCAACAAATCCACCAGCTTAAGACAAAGAGGTGGAATAGGCTGAATTTTTTTGGTGGGGAGGAAGGGGAATAGAGAAATAAAAAGCTCATATTGCTGTTTCTGGAATAAATCACTCCCATATTTTCTTCTCTGTACATTAAATCCAAAGAGAGAAAAATTCATACACACATATTCCAAATTCTGTGGATCCAACTTCACTATACACCAACCACTGTAGTTTCTAAATAGACACGGAGTAACCAATATACCTGCAGGTCCTTAGGCACATTTCTCAATATATTTAAAAAATAATCTATTTGATTGGTTTAGATTCATATATGGAAGCCAAAGTGCTTCACTGAGATTAATGTAAAAGGTGAAAAATCCTTCTACAATCTATTTTTTCACAATTCCAGTTTAAATCATAGAGAACTGAAGGCAAAAAAAGTTTATCTCTAATGAAGATAACACAACTGGTCAGCAATGCATGCAGGAATAAAAGTCACATCATACCTTTCTTGCAACACAAAAATGCCACAGAACTTTTTTGCACAGGATGGGAAAGAATTAAAAATTCTCATCATGTAGAAGATTGTGTCTAGAATTTTCAGTGACGAGTGAAGGAACTGGCTGAGTCCTTAGACTACATAAACCCCATCTTTTTCTCCCCATAAATTCTCAATAAAATTCTTGGCCCAGTTCTTAGTCCAGAAACTGCATGATGGGCAAGGTATACAGCATCTGAAAACTGAGCTCAGTACGCAGGGAGTGGTCAACAGATTTATTTCTGTGATCCATTATAGCACAGGGAAACCTCTGCATAAAAAAGAACTTTTTAACGGGTGAGTACTACACTAAAAAATGAATTCCTGGAGAGATCATACTCCATCATTCCTTCTCATCCAAACCTCACTATCTTCTGGTCCTAATGCAGATTCATTCCTATCTACATCATAAATAGGAATGATAATAAATACCTATCATAGTACATTCATATTCAAAAAAGAAGATTATTCCAGTGCCCCCACTATTCCATCTCAGGAAGAGGGAAGAACAAATATTGTTGCTACTGAAGGAGATCAGGTAGAAGTGACACAGAGTAAAAACCTACATGGAACACAAATAAGCTTCCCACTCAAATTATAATCTGTCTGTAGAATGATAAATAACTAATACTCTTTGGATAAGATATTGTAGGCATAAAAGGTTGTACAAAATGATGCAGAAGTTCAACACCTTTATTTTGAAAGCACACTGCAGCAACTGTCTCTGTGTAGCAGAGAAGGTATTAGAGTATGTTGTCATTTCAAGGCTAGATATTATATGTCCTATATCATGTAACAGAATTTTTCTGATAAACCCACTGTTTAGACTCTACAAATAATCTTTTGCTGCTTGCTTTCCCAAAAGTCTGCAAAAAATCTGGTATGATCAGACTGACAAACATCTTGTTATAAGCAATAATGGAGTACTGCCAACATATTTGGATACAGGCTTGCACTACTAATCTGAAAGCTACAAGTAAGGAAGAGAAGCCATGGAAAACATAAAAGAGTAAAATTGAAGCTGACTTGAATACAATCTTCAAATAAGGATTTAATAAGACAATTATGGAATGTTAATTAAAAATGCCAACAGATTAAACACATTCATCATGCTTTAACAATTCAGTATGTGGCGACTGATTATTGAAACCACATTGTGCTTAATGGTACTGCAATTGAGGATGAGCAATTTAGGATTTATTCTGATTCTTTGGTCATCCATTCATAGTTTTTCAAGTAATCACCATTCTAAATCTAGATATTAGGAGCAGCATAAATGCTACAAAACTGTTCTGCAACCAGCCTCTTGATTCTGACCATGTACAGGCTTTAGCCAGGTCTACAAACCCACTTGCTGATTTCTTTGTCTGAACATAGAAATATATGATTTTTTTCTATAGGTATGCTTCTACAAAGTCAGTTCTAAAAGTTTAACTCTTGAATATCATCACTGTAAGCTTTGTGGCAACCATGAGATGAAGATCACATTAACATCCTGAAAAAAACCCCCCCCAAAAAAAAAACCCCAACACACCAAAAAAAACCCCAAATGAAACAAAATGAAACCACCGCCCCAAAAAAAACCCCACCAAAACCAACCAAATAACAAAAAAACCAAACCAAACCAAAACAAAACAAAACAAAAAAAAAAGGAAAGGAAAGAGACCTAGGGAAAGGGAAACAGATTTTCTGGCAGTGACAGTGAAGATGTTAGAATCCAAGACTTCTGATCATTCCTGTAAACTATATGCTCATCCACTGGTGCTTTTTGCTGATACTGAAATTGGCAGTGTCCTACTTAATACAATTCAGGAGCAAGAGCTTCCAAAACCCTTCATCAGTGTCCTATACCAGAGGCAACTCAATAAACCAGGCCAGGATATGATGGCACACATGACAGCTAGGAAATATTCAGGCATACAGACTTACTTTTCGGTCAGAAAACTAAATTTAGACTCTGAACCCTGCCAGCGATTTTTCAGTAGTGTAATTTTTCTAGGAATAATGCCCTGGCATAGCTTAGTGTGCCCCAAAAAGGAAAAAGTTTAAGCACTTCTAACATTCTCTAGTCCCTCCAATGTGCTACCTTTTCCTTAGATAGTCAAAGCTCCCTAGGCTGGATTCTCCAGCCCTCATCCTCATGAGGCAGCCTTGGCCCGTGTGAGCAGGGAAGGGAAAAAAATAATCCCCCTTTCATTTGCAGTGATGCTGAGAGGCATTGACCAAGAGTAGAGGACAGCTGACAGAGTCTTTATTAACTGTAAGAGTCAGTGTTGATCCCAAAGTCTCTACGCCTGTATTTAGTACAGCTAAGAAAGTTCTGTACAACAGGGAAGCAAGAGGAGCGTTCTTAAAAAGCCTGTGTTCCTCAAGCACCACAGGCCTTAGTTTAGAAGTCTCTTTATAACTACCAGAAAAGCAAATCTGAAAGAATAAGCTGGGACTTGTTCCTCTAGTCTGTTTCAGACAACTTAGTAATGAGCATTTGCTAAAATGTCTACATGACTTCAGACTTCTGAGACTCATGTTGCATATATGACATCTAGATAGACATATGCGCATTATAAAGGGGTATGTGTGTGTACCTACATCTGCAATTAGCTATATATGGCATATATTTATTATATATACACATACAAAGAAAGAAAGAAAACTAATAGAACTTCAAAGACACACCAGCCTAACACAGAAATACGAAGGTATGAGGAATGGCAGACTTGCAAGCAGTTAAAGCTATGCAACCACATTTTTCACTAGCATGATCAGTTAGTATTTGTAGAATAGAAAATCAGCAAACATTTTCCTACCAGTAGAAAAAAGCGTTCTTAATCAAGGAGGTAAGCTAAGTCCAACAAAAAGGAGCACTTTCCTCCAAAACATTTAAATGAGCTACCCATTTCATTATCACTAGCTGTTAAAAGCTTATGGCTCTTTTAATTCATGCTTTGCCTTCTGTATAACAATTCAAGGTGAAATTCATGACCTCAGGTAGAGGAGGAAGTTTGGAATACCTCAGGTCAGTATCCTGTCTTCCTTGCTAGGTACTTTCTATATTATTCTTTCATCCACTTCATGCTTACCTTTCACCCATTGTACCTTAATTAATAAATTCCATAAATACTATATTAATTTTATAAATACTATATTAATTTTGCCAATGATATAAAAAAGAGCAATTGCTCATTTTAATGAAGTAAGACCTTATAAAATGGTGATGTTGAATGTTTGCTTTGAAAAGCCAGAACTATACATATTTTAAGTGTAATAACTCTTAACTAATTTCCTTTATGAACCATTTACACTACAGTTGCAACTTATCGTTTCAAAAGACCTTTATTAAAATGCACAGAAGTAAGACTTGCACACATAAAGAAGATCCCCACATTGTATTAGTGCAAAATAAGCTAGTAGTTATTTGAATTAAGCTCATGTAGAGTGGAAACTTTGATGAAAAAAAGAGTTTCCAGTACTTCAGTGAAGCAAACAGAAAAGCTGCTTAATCTCATGGAAACTAGGGAAATTTTCAGTTGTAGGGGAAAGTTATCTGGAACAGATATGAATAAATTTAACTCTGTTTAAGTACTGTGGTAGAACAAACAGTGTTCTATATCATTACACAAACAATGGCTTAGTTGTGTTTCAATTTTTCGTTTTCCTAATGTGGGCAAGGGTAATAACTCAGTCTTTCTAAAAACAGCCTCCTTTCCTCCTGCATCAACTCCAGCACTAGGTACAGTCATGGTACAGTTTTGGCAGCTGTGGGACCTGGATTCAAAGCTTTGGAATGTAATCTCTCTTTTTTTTTTTTCTTTTTTTCTGAGCAGTAGCATCTTGATTGGCTTTGTAACAGAAGAAGAAAAATACAGTAACAGTTATGAATCCAAAACATTCAATCGTCATAGTTCTATTTTTAAAGTGATGTAAATAATATCATTAAATAGCAATCAGAGAAACTGACAAGAAAGTATTAGGACCTTTTGGTATCTAAGTACTTGTACGTAGCGAGAATTAAGGCAAGTGGGAGATGTCAATGGTCCATCCTATTTTTTGTTTTCGATGATCCACAGATCTCTAAAGATATTTAATACTTTCCATTTTTAAAGCAGGTGAATGTTTAAGATAAAAACCTTGATTAGCTTAGAGCAATTTAGTCTGGAGGAAACAAGTAACAAAGAATAGACTGAAAAACATTTCAGAACATTTGTGGCAGGAAATTATTTTCACTGAAAACAGTCCATGCTCAAAACAGCAAGTGCATAAGGAGCAGTCATGAATGTGGGTTGAATCATGAGACAGAAGTTTAACAAAATATTTTTTTTAAAGATTACTACATTATATTAAAGAATTTGACAATTATCAGTTGTGAGAAGAGTAATACAAAGGATGACGTTACTCAGTAAAATCATAACACAATTCATCAGCCAGTGGCCAATTGATTTTGCTGAACTGAAGGAACAGCTGAGCCAGGTCATATGGAAGAAGAGAATTCCACTGTCTGCAGTCAAGTTTCCATTTCACCAAAAAAAATGAGAAGACTGCTCTCATCTCTAAAAGTATGAGATTCTCCCACAGCAATGATGTTTAACCTGTGGCCTACAGGCATGCTGTTATTCTAAAGAAACCAAGTGGTTATGGCGTGAAAGTGAGTTTCACAAACCATATTCTGCCACGCCATGCAGCTGCTACAGGCGGCCTGTGAGAAGTCTGTGCCCTAATTGTTTCCCACTGCTTTCCTTACCACCCCAGACAAACCCCCAGTTTGATTTGGATCACTCTGAGGGCATTATGTTCCAGACAACTCTCAATTCCTGGTCTGTGGGTGCAAGCAGAAACTCAAGGCAGCTCTGCTTTACACCCCAAAATATTGAAGTCAATCTCATGGTTTTGCATGACAGACTTATGATTTCCAAATAATGGGTTTGGCAGCAATCTAGATAGGACTGTCTTAACTTGCACCAGGGAGATCTGTTCTCTACAAAGAGCAAATACAAGGTAAGGCTAGTCAGAAAAGAGTCCCTCCTACCATCAAAGCATTTTTCTTTGTCTGTCATGTCAGCAACTGCATGGGGCAGGCCCTGTAACTCCTGTGGTGTGGTGATTTCCCATCCCTAAGGAGCTCATAGCTGGATTCTGCAGCAATGTTTTATAACCATTTAGAAATACGTGATCTTTAGCTAAGAAGCTTGGAAATTCCTTAGTCAATGGGCTGAACATCCTCTACTGTTACACATCAAATGATTTGGAGTACAAAGGGGAAAAAAAAGAGTTGTTCAAAAAATAGCATAAATAAAATGTTCATTATGTTTACAATCTGAAAATTATCCCCTCCATCTGAAATGCATAAGCAATACACTGTAAATACCAGAATCAACTGTTACACAGGAGAAAAATCCCGAAGTTTAGACACCCATCTTAGATTTTCTTCACTGTATACAGGACTTGCTTTCATTCTTACTTCATAATGATGTAGAGAAATTCTATTCAATAACTTTATCTCAGAATAAGACCTCAGCACAGAAAACTCTGGATTTTTAACTAAGTGTTTAAAATAACTTCTAGGTACAACAGTTACTTCTTACAGAGTTGCCTCAGGATTCATGAATCCCAAATAGTATTATCCCTGACTTTCATGAACACTCAAATAGGAACTTTCAGAAAACTGTAGGAGAATAATCTTTGGGCTGTTCATTAAACTAGGAATTTCCTTAACCCTAAGGTTTGTTTCCACTGAACATCCTAAATCCATGTGCTCCATTATACTTTAATTATTTTGCCCTAGTTCTTCAATTATTTTCAATATTTTCTCCAGAAAACAGAAAGAAAAATACCTTAATTTAGGAATTGAGAGTTTCATACTTCAGTGGCTTCCTTTGAATAATTTTGTTAGTGTAATCCCAGCTATTGGTTTTGCACAAGACAGAAAATGATAAAAATATAAATCTTCTCTGGCTTCTAGTAATCTCCCCCCGAAGTTAATGATGGTAGAGCTAGACAGATAGACTTGGGGTTTAGTGTATATATTGAAATGGAACCTCTAAGACCTAATGGCTACAATATTAAGAGGCTAAATCACATTATTTGCAAGGATGGAAATATAATTTATAGATAAGAAAAGCATCTCTGTGAGCCATTTCAATGACCATGATAAAGCCTAAAGACTGTAGAAACAGGACATCCGCTATGGTACAGCAAAAATGGTGACACACTGTACTGTATTATTCATTGGCCATTGACCATTGCAAGCTAAGTTATTTGGGCTACCTTACACTTTTTAACACACAAGCTTGCAAACAATTGCTTAAAACTGCCTCACAAGGAGGTAGTATGAGTATTTCCTGTTTATGCATATTTGCTCTAGTGACTGGTTACAAAAAACACAAGTGCTTTTGATCTCTCCAGCTTTTGCTGGGAATTGCAGTGTATTATTATAGCACTATTGCTAACAGCTTTAAGGCACAGGACCAGAAAGCTATACATGTCTGCTCACTGACTGTGGCCATTCTCTCATTTATACCATAAGAGACTCATCTGGCACCTCTGCAAATGCACCTCTTCTCCCAAATGGTTATGGAGTTATGGGGCTATTACTTTTCAACATCAGAAGTGAATCAACCTTTTTAGATGCTCTCAGCTACCCACAGAAATAGTCATATGTGGTCTTTTTTTTAAGAGTGAAGACACATTCTTCAGACAGTAACTTCAAAATCAGGATCAGCAGCCTGACTTTTCCCAGAAAGCATCGAATCAGCTCATGTTATCATCCAGGGAAAATACAAGGTTAAAGATTTTTATAAATTATAATTAAGACACTAGCTGCACAGCTTTCCTTGAGGCTCACACACTGATTTTGAAAAGTTGCAAACAGATAAGCCTACCCTATGTTAGTCACAGGACTCCCAAAAAGAACTGAAGTGGGAGTTTTATTGGGGAAGCATGATAAAAGAGGCTGTTTTCTCTGTGTCTTATTTGTTAGGAAAACATCTTTGCAGTAGATTTTCTCATTAGATATGCTATGTTCACAGTGGAAATTACAGGGGGAAAAAAGGATTAGTCCCATAAATTGAGAAAGATTGGTCCTGAAATACAGCTTGTGTATTCTGTTCTGGAAAGTTACATCTAAGCCTCCAACTCTGGAACAGTGTTTGTATTGCTCCAGCCAAGCCACTTGTAGCATTTTTTTCTGATACATTAGAAATCATGTATTCATTGTTCATGTAGGTACCTTACTCCTTATCTTCAGTTTGATAGACAAAGATGCTTAACAATCATGATTGCATCTGAGGCCAATAGTTCCCCTCTAAATTTATTGCTATGTCATGTGAGGTGAATTGAAAAAAATGGATCCTTATGTGTTTCTTAGAGCACTCAAGGTAGATGCTTTTGACATTAATGTCTGTGAGCCTTTGAGTCTACATCTGTAAAACAGGAACAATACTCTGCCACAGAAATTTAGGAAAACAAATTCACTAATATTTAAGAAAAAGAAATTTAGAATAAATGCCAGAGAAAAGCCCTTTTTGAAATTAATGCTTGCATTTGAAATAAAGTCTGCATAGCACAGAGTAAACAAGTCATGAGACCACACATATATTTAAAATATTTCAGGCTACATACAGTAAAGTTACTTCAAACTCTTCCATACCATCTGTTCCCTACTGAACCAGTCACACAGAGAAAAGAATATGTGCTTCTGTAGTTGAAGATGGTATCACAGAGAGATTAAGTTGGAATAAAAGTTCCTTAAGTCATCTAAATGAAGACTGCAAAGTCATATTTTCTGTGTGATATTCACTTAGTGTAGCTGTGTTTTCATACACACAGTTGCACAGAAAGGAGATCACAGGAATGACAAATCATCCTTGTGAAATAATAATAAAAAAAGAACACTACCTTGAAGTCAAATCTATGAATAATTTGCAGAGTACTTTCTGCTTGTGTGAACACAATTATGACACACTTACAAACAGGCATAAGACCAGTACAACTCAGAAAAACAACAAATTAGTTCACTGGTACTGACAAAATGGTAATAAAATGCTGCTTGCTTCTCTGGACCACAGAGAATAAATGGTTTTAATGAATACAAATTTCAGCCATACCTCCTCGATGAGTGGATGGGGGTGGTGGAAGACCAGCATTCTCTGTTCATTGAATCTTTATTGTTCTGGCAGTAAAGCAGTTGCTTCATGCAATCCTGAACTGCCATAAAATTACCCACAGTGGTAGAACAGTGTTGGTTTTGCCTATCTGAAGTCTCTTTTAGCAGCTGTAAAGCACCGAGGGTAACTTGTCTGAGAGCAGATGGATTAGCACAAACACAGTGGATTGTTTAATACCTTCACTCCTTTGTTAACTGCATTCTTTATCCTGAGCAACAAGACTTATCAAAAGACATCCACCCCATCCTTCCAAAGTTCTAGCTATACATGGTCCCACCAATGATAATGGCTAACATTCATTCATGCACTAAGAAAGGTAACTTCAGGCATTGCCCTCTGAGGCTATGAGAAAAAGTTCATTAAACAGGTGGTAAGTATGGCTGTGCCAACACTTAATTATTCTAGAATCTCTTTCCTTCTCTTTTCCTATCCTAGTCTTTATTTTGAACTTTAATCCCTAAAATACATCACCAGTTCATGGTAATACCAGATGCTAATGCACCACCACTTCTGTTAAACCACAATGTGTTGGATATCATAATATATCAGCCCTTGACAATATCAGACCTATAAATCTACTGCTGTTTAAAATCAATTAGCTTGCTTTATTTTATGTCAAATCAAATCACGATTAAGCATGACTCCCAAGTTCTTTACTTTGATGGTCTTTTCTTCAAAAACATCAGACAATTAACTGCCTGAAGGACATGAAAACGTTCAGACCTGAAAAAAATACCTTGCCAGGCATATATAGAAGAGAGTGAAAATATATTTTTCATAAAACTGTTTTCCCCATTTGTTACATTCATGGTGCATTTTATAAAATTATTCATTTCAAAGCATTATTTATTTTTAGATAACCTGTGAATTTAACTTTACTCATTCATATTCAATAAAAAATAAATGCCCTTTGTATCTGCAAATCAAACAACTGTAGCAAATTAGACTGCCAAAATTCTGAATGAGAAAAATTTTCATTAGAAAGTAACAGACAAATCTGTGCTTCTTGGTGCTTAAGGAAAGGTCTGTCCTTAAAATAACAATGAAACCTCCTATGTATTTGACACCCATCCTATGAACAGTCTTTATTTACATGGAATTTCCAATATTTTTAGAGTGACAATTTTATGTAGCAAATCTAATTTTGTAACTTTCCATAAATTGATGAAACAGAATGAAAGACCTATCACAAATATCTATATTTCTGCAAACATTTCTGATCAAATATTTTAGAATAATAGAAGATTCCTACCAGATCTTCTGTTTTGTGGTTATTCAGCAGATCAGATAGGAAATCATCATGAAGACTTTCTCTCCGAATCAGTGTAAATTCACGTAGGAAAACTGCTCCTTGATTTTGGTCTCCACAAACCTAGAAGGAAAACACGATATTAGGAAAAGTAAAATTTTAATTCTGCCATAGACACAATCATAATATCCAGACAAATCAGACTGGAAGATTGAAATGTCCATTAATGGTCCTTTGCCTTCCATTACTAAATTCTTTCTAACCATACAGGATTGCCATTAATGAAAACAGACATACATTTAAAGAAAGTAAGTTAATGAATAAAACTGCCATTTACATGAGATTCTGTTGTAAAATAAGTTTCTGTGTTGTTACTTAAAGCTATGGTCTGTAAGTTAGTTAACAGTTATAATCTCTTCTGTGAAATGAATTAATATTTAGAGTGTATTTTTACTTTTTGGAATAGATAATAGTTGTCCAGTATTTTGACTGCTCTATCACAGGAAGTTAGAGCTTAAAACTTCTGAGGGCCAGAAAAATTTTATATATAACAACTTTAGCTAGCAAACTTAAATATGCACATGCATTCAAAATCATTTACACCTACTGTTATCAAGTTTAGGAAGAGATATAAGCCATTTGGAAAGGGGTTGTTTCTTCAGTAACTGTCTAACTAATATCAAAATATCGTAGGTACTATTATGGCATTGTTATAGGTTTTTTAAATAAATAACTAAAACAAATCCACATCATTCCTCATCCTTCCACATCCCTTTTTCTTTGGTTATCCAAGCCAAAAAATGATTTGGTTTTAGGTAAAAGATAAATTTTAAATGTTGGAAAGTGGTGAAATATCAGGGAGGTTTTTTTACTTATTAATGGAATATGTTGCTTTTCATTAGACTGAGTATAAACTATTCCACTACAGGTGAAGTATCCATAAAGGTTAACAACCAGAAATCAGGAGTATGTTATCAACTGGAAATCTAGTTGATTTTTTGGTTTTCAGCACTTAACATATTTTGAAGGTGACTCAGCTTGAGAGAATAGTATGTTTTATCAAATTGGCTAAGTAAGAGTATTTTGTACTTTAGTATTTGACAACAGAGACTGCAACTCTAGTGTGAATTAGGCAAGTGTAACCATTGTAAATAATTTATTTCCATGAGATACAGGTTTATCTTCCTACAAAGGTATATGAGATACACATGCATGGTAACTGTGGAGTTCGGAGTTTCTGGTTATCTTTTTCTGTTTCTCCATCTGAAGGACAAGATACTATAATCAGGTATGGTAAATACGGTATTTCTCATATATTTAAGATAAGCACAGGACTAATAAATGGACTGTTGTTACTACTCACAACTGCTGTATTACTAAATTTATTTTATTATGAAGAAAGTCAATGCTCTGCTGTTTTTGTTATGACTATTTCTTGCATTTATCCTCCTGCATAGCCAGATGCCATAGTTATCCTGGCTCTACTTATCCTATCTGAGAAGTTCAGAGAAAAAGAAGGGCCTGAGAGTACCATGAATACGATATGTAGTGTCCAGGGGGAGGATGAAGTATAGATTTGCCTTGCCACTCCCTACAAGTGAGCTGGTATTGCTGTTTGGGAGGAGCAGTTCTCCCTGCCAGCTGGGAAGTGAGATCAGAGCTGCTGCAAAGCTAGTGCAGCTATAATGGGGTGACTAGGAGATGAGCTAATAAAATTAAAGTGGGGGATGGGAATATTTTAATATGAAGTGGGTAATGGGAAGAAGTAAGAGTCCCTGAATGCAAACTTTATGCTGGTTAATATAACAGACTTCTTCTTTGATGTAAGCCTCTTGTCTATAGTAGTAAAACACAGGGCACCTAATTTTCTTGGTTGCTTTGAGCTCCTCTACTGTAAAATTTAAACTTAAAAAAAACCCCTAAATTCCCACACTTTCCATAAAAGGAACAGAGATTTACAAGTGTGGGATTTTAAAATTTATACTTAGCTTTCTGTCTTGTGGATAACATTGAGACATACACCCACTGATATTACTCTTATACTATTGATTCAGGGCAATGAAGAATCCTCAGGAGTGTCAGAGGACCAAGCATGCCTAAGTCCAAAAGAAGCCCTGCTACTGACACATATTCTTTTTTGTAATAAAAATTATGGACAAACCACTATCTTACAAATAAAAATGTCCCTGATATATCTCATATTTCATAAGAGTGTTTCATCCCAAGAGTGGCAAAAAATGTTCAACAATAAAACTTATTTCAAGAAAGGAAATCTGTAGTTTTATCTTTTAAGTAACAGTCTCTACTTGTGATTTTAAGCACTTATGGTCAGCAAATGTAATGATAAAATTATGATTAATTAGGTTTCTTACAATCTTGTGCTTCTAATTTCAGAAGTCAAATTACAAACAGTGTAAAAAAGTCACTTCCTCACCAATGATTCACCTTATTACTTTGCTTATTCTGCTCCTATACAAATATACTCAGGTTCTGCAAAATCTTTTCTTTGTAAGAGCAGTCAGCTTCCTGTTATTACAATTTCTAACTTGTTTTCCAAAAGAAACCAAACCTAGTAAAGTACTGTGTTGTCTTCCTAAGTTATCAATACTTAAAGACTTCATAAAGAATGCATTTACAGTATTAATAATCTTAACAAAGTACTACCAACCTTCAAAACATAACTATTTACCATATCAATATTAATGGTCTAACTGCTGATAATTACATGGGCGAGAAGTAAATGCCAGAGGCACTATTCAGGAAGAACAGACGCTCCAAGAGAGTTGAAAAAGACATTGGGAAACTGAGGACGAGGGAAGATGAGAAATTAAAAAAACCCAAGAAAAGCAGTAATGAAAGCTTTTTTTTTTTTTTAAACTCAGCAAACCCAAATGATAAAGTCTTGAAAAAAGGAGAGAACTGAAAAGCATGTAGTTATCTAAAAAAGTTTCTCTTCTTTGTTCATATTGTACACTTTTCTGCTTTGAGCAGTTGCTCCTCCTGGGTTCACTGTAATTTATACACCTGCTTATGAAACTTAGTCCTAGTAGAGCATGGCTATGGTCATTCTTACTGAGAGAGCTGAAATCAATCCATTTCAGATGAGCGTCAGTAAATTGGATTAATATCCGGAAAGACTGTTTTCCATTTTTCAAGTTCCCTTAAAGTCTTGGCTACAAATATATCACCATTTCATTCTCTCAGGAAACCTATTACTATTGTAATACACACACACCACATCTCCCAACAAATATATCACCATTTCATTCTCTCAGGAAACCTATTACTATTGTAACACAGCCACCACATCTCCCATCTCTGTTCCTTCAGTTTATGATCAGATGAGCTTAGAAAACAGTCTCCAAAAATAAGGCAACTGAACCCTTCCTAAGCAGTGAGCAAACCACATGAAGAAAGAGCAGCCTGGCAGAAATCTGACCCTTAGCAGCAGCAATCATCTGCAGCAGTATGTGGCTTTTCAAGGACCTGCAAACAACATTGGAAATGAGGTTTTGCTAATGCATACCTGAAGGTCAACAGGATAGAACCAAAGTTTCTCAGCATGAGGAAGCTATCTGGGTATTCAGATGCCCAACTGATGTTACAAAGGAGACTTTTATGAAATTGAGGTGAGAGAAAATTCCAGAAAGTATCTAAGCAATAATGTTTTTCTCATTTTATCTCAGTTCTTATCTCTTAGATCAGTACAAAAACATGAGTTGTTCCATTAGATCCAGTGGTATGAGTCCATGGGGCTGAAATCTTTGAGGGGTCAGGCAGACAAATACAGAAGTAGAAAATAAAAAACCTAACATGAACCAAAGGGTGGAAGGATGCATCCCAGCCAACAGAGTCTAAGTTTTCTTGCACTTGAGTACTGTCTCACTGTGGAAGTAGCTTCATAAATTTTGCTGTGACCAGCAATAAAATAAACTAGTACTAATTCTTTGTTACCAAGGTGTAATAGTGATACTTCGCTGAATTCAGGAGGCACAGAAGTAACAATACAGGCCAGAAATCTGATGCAAATAATCATGGTAAATTCGATAGCACCCTTTTCAGCACAGAGGCCTTTTCAGCACAGGGATTCCAAAGTATCTCAATCACAAAGCACAAATATCAAATTTAGCCTCAAATATTTAGAATTAAATATTTGGGCACATACCAGCAGTAGTTTCAAGGTGACAGTTGCTCAGTTGGAGCCTTCTTGATTTTGAATATTCAAAGCCCAAAGCACCCAGAAAATTATTACTAACATCAAAATTTAAGGCAAAAAAATATGTACTGGTTTATTAAAAACACTTCTTCTAACATTATGGTTTTAAAAATCAGTTTCTTTAAGCTTACTGGGGTTTTTGAGAGGCTTTGAGTGTCTTGATAATGATAAGAAGGCTTACTTTTCCATATTAGTAGTATTCTCAGGCATGAATCTCTTGGATTTTATGACAGAAACAAATTAGAACATGAAGCATATGACAGAAATTAAAGTATTAAATACAAGAAAGGTAGCAATGACATTTATAGTGAGGAATGAGGCTTTTAAGAAGCCAAGTTATTGTGCAACACCCTCTTTGGTTTAAACTCCACTCTAAACAGCATAGCAACTTGTGCATGTATTTCAACTCTGAATTACTCTCAGTAAAAGCTAACAACAACATTCCACTTTATAGCCTGCACACTTCCAAGTGAAAGAGCACCACACTTTTATATGGGTGACAAGAGCTTTGCTGCATCCCTCAGCCCTGCAAGACACAATCATGTAAGAAGGAAAGGCATCCTAGTGGACTCACAGGTGTGTCTTAGCAGCTGCTAGCTGCCAAATGAACTTGAGTAGTACCACTGGTGCCTCAAGCAAATGTTTAACAAAATCTCATAGGGACTTCTGAAGTAAGAAGATTATTGTTGCTTTTAATCTTCCATGGTTGTTTTGTGTTGCAGCTTTGATCCAAAATTTTTTTTTTCTTTATTCTCCAAAATGGAATTAGGGTGGGTAGAGAGGTATACAATACTAGGTCCCAAATTGAGAAGCGATTATAGACTGCTTCCAGATCTGAATTCTGAAAGCTCTTTGTCTTTACCAAAGTCCATGTAAGAACTGAAAATATGCAGAGACTTTGCAGCCTGATTCTGCCACTGTTAATCATTCTGAACACTTTTCTTTCCTCCATGGAGAGCCAGAAAGCTATGCACAATTTAAAATCTATTCTGTATGTTTCCTTCTGGGAATTTCTTGGGTATGAGCACACAATGTTTTTCAGAGTAATACATACAAGAGAAATACTACCCTATTTAATTAAGGACATCACTCTCCAAATGCTATGTTTCTGTGTTACACATTATACACTGGTCCTTCAGAAATGTTCACGATTTTCCAAACAAATTTTCTAGGTCCCCATAGGGAAATATGCAGGCCCAGGTAATCAGAGAGGCTGTGTCAATGCATTTGTAATATAGCTGACAACTTGAAACCTTTATGGTCATGAAGTCAGCTTTTGCTTTAAACCAAAGAATAGAAGAATCCATGTCTAATGTGAATTGAGAGATAAGGTAGACTCCAAAACAAAAAATCTGATTTTTACGCAGAAGTAGTAATACCTGTGGCTTAGATTTTCCTTTCTCTTTTACTGTTTCATTCCCTCAGATCGAACTAGGTCTGTGAAGATGACTGTTCTTCTCGTGAAAACTTCCTTCCCATCTACAAAATGTAATTCTGTTTAGATTCAGTCCAAATAAATGGTTTTCTTGCCAAAACAACAACAAGAACAAAAGAAAAAAAGTTCTTTTTTCTTTACTTTTTGTCAGGCCAGAAAAGATAATTTGTTTCATTTCTAGGCCATTGTAACAAAATTAAAGGGAACTGTGGGCTATTGTAATAAATCTGCCACAGGTGATGAGGTTAGTTTCCCAGTGACCCCGTAGTCAATGACAAATGTGTTCATGGGAGTGTAGATAGCTTTCACGTGAGCATCTCCGTTATTAGCATGCTGCAAAGCCAACTACTGGAGTGGTATCACTATATAGAAAATATTTAACACCACATCAGAAGACAGGAGAAAACCAGGTGATTGTACACACAACTCTCGTGCAGTCACAGCAAGTAGAAAGCTTACAAAAATGTAGTCAGATGCTCAGGATGTTCTCTGTGTTTTCCTGTCACCTCCAATTCTTTATTACCCTTGGAAGAAGTTCAGCATCTCTTCTGAAGGTAGAAAAGACTGCTCCCAGTCTATGGTAACTAATATCGGCAGGATTTCTTCCTATCTTTCCTGTCAGTATGGTTTGAAGGGCAGTTCTCTTTGTTCATGCAGAATTTTTTTTTTTTAAGGTAACCTTTAGAGGTTAGATTCCCAGCTTTCCTTGGCGTGGATAGTTAGTAGCTATTTCTTGCCTTACAACCATTACAATTTATGGCTTTGATTCTCAGCTCACTTTCTTTTAAATGGAAGAAAGGGTTGTCCACGTTTACAAATTAAATAAATCTTAAGCTAGCATTTTTCAATACTGCAATATCTTCTGATGTCACAAAATAGGATTTTATGTCCTAGGAAGGATAAGTTATATGACAGAAACAAACAAAATTTTAGTCCTGTAGAAAACAGATTTTTCCTGAGACCTGAATATCAACAATATTGCTTTCTGATTCCAGTCTTTCCAAACAGTGATGACGATGATATTATTGTTTCTGAATTAACAGCCTGTCTCTTGGGAAACTGGCTACTGTTTGTAGTGGGTTTGTAGGTTTAGAATTTTTAGAGAGGACGTTCTTATTTGGCTTCTCTGAAGGTACTCACAAAGTGCTTCAAACTACAAACCCAAATAGCAATTTATTTCCCAAGGGAATGTTTTATTCAATGGTGAAATGTTCCCACCAGAAATCTTTTTGCTTGTCTTGAAATATATTTAATCTTTTTTTCTTTCTTCCCTGCGTTTCCACAGAGACTGAATTCATTATTATCCTAATGGTAATGCCCTGACTTCTTTTAAAGCTCTGTGAGGAAATGTGTCTTTGTGCTAATTGTTTTCAGTTCTTAAACAGCCACAATAGAAGGGTCTGGTTAATGTATTCATTGAAGGAATTATTTAAGCTCCATTTCAGTCTCTCATTATAAATGAACAAAAGAAACAAAAAGTGATTTGCACTCAAGAATTACAGCATGAAGTGTCCCTCAAACAAAAACTACCAGCTACTAACATCTTGGACAGACATTAATAATGATGGGGATAAATTTGTAAAGCATGCACACGCCTACACTTGACCCACAGTGTACCAACAAGGGAGAAAGCCAATATGAGCCCATTAAATGGAGTGGCAAAAATGCAGAATGCACAAAACCACAGCAATTCTCCTGCTGCCAAGCAACCTTAGCCAAAAAAGAAGGCAGGAGGGGGTAAGCAGAGAAAGAATAAGGGGGAGAAAAAAAAAGAAGAGCAGACTGTGGAGAATAAGGTGAAGTCACATGGAAGCAAACAAATCAAAGTTATTCAATTCCTTTTAAATCCTGCTGATTAGAACCTTCTTTCTAGCTGCATTTAACACAAAATGCACAGACATTAGAAAGCTTCATGAACAAGAGATAGAATTATATTTGAGAACATTACAAAGTTTCTGGATACACGAGATATTTAGATGGGTATGACCTGTGTTCCTCAAGCAAGTTATTTTTTAAAAAATCAAAAAACTGCTGTGGTTTAAGCAAGATTTCCAAGTTCAAGCCCTATTTGTCTTCCAAAACATGCCGAACAAATACTGTTGTTCAAAATATTTGAAAGCAGACACATGAATTGCTATGTGACATACAATTAAAGGAAACCAAGACATACAGTCTTCATTGCCCCACTTGTTTGACCATCAACAGGTAAAGAATGGTTAACTCCACTGTCATTTTTCAAAAGACAAATCAGTTTCAAAATGGTCAGAATCAGTACATGCCATGTCAGAAACTGGAGCAAATAACAGCTTCAGAAATCATTCTGCAAGCTTCAGTATGTTCATTTACCAATGCACCTTATTGCTGAACTGTGATACCCTCCTAAAGGCCAGAATAGACAACAAGCTATGCCAGATTGAATGGACAAAAAATCACCTGGGATTAGCAAGATCAGTCATTTCCAAATGTTAGCTAATCAGCAATACATGATTTCAAATTATTGTTAGCATCAAAAAAGCAGAAAATAAGATTTACCATTGTTTTGCAATATACATCATAATTAGGTGTACTTGGGCTATCACAATTTATTGCACTTGGTATTCTTGTACAAGTTAGAAAAAATTCTACTAAGACAACCTTCCTGTAGTAAAGAAATAACAAAAGATAATTGTGCACCTAGGAAAATAATTGAAATAGATAATCTAATTTAATCTAGAGACCAAATAATTTAAAGAAGCCATTGTGTTCCTCTTCATTGAATCCCATTGCTCAGAGTTTTTTTATTTCAGCTGAACTACAGAATCCTCTAGGCTTCCTTCTTCAATTTTGACTGAGTTTTGGAAGAGGAAACTGGCAAGTCCTCCAGAATTACTTCATCAATCTTCCTGGGCACTCTGAGCACAATATATTCATCATGAAAATAAAATTTCATAATGATTATCTTCACATGTTCTTCAGTACTTGAATCTTGGGCTTTTGTGACCCAAGACCAGTGAACACCAAAGAACTTTTAAACAAAATAATCAAACTACTGATTCTGCTTCTTTTTTACTGTTAAACTTTATTATGTTGCAGAATAATGAACTTTCTAGAAAATTCACTGAGCTGACATTATGGACTTTTGCTCAAAACCTAGTTACAAAGAGTTGAAGTACTGGTGGTGGAAGGTCCCGTTTATTTTATTGTATCTCTATCATATTAATGCAAAATAAGGCAATTATCACAACATAATTCATTGCAAGGTGGGGTTATTTATGCAAACCATAGTTCATTCAGCATAGTGTTGTCATATTGTTGGGCCTCTGACCATCTCTCTGCTTTATTAGAGACTATAATGTCGCAGCAGACTACTGATGGGTATTTATTATGTTTATACTATTTTCTGCTCATCAAATCATACAGTATTTACAGCAAGCTACATACCTCAAATAGCCAACACAGACACTAGAAAACAGTAGTAATGCTATCTTTATGACCTGCAATTCAATCAGATAGGTTTCAGTTACCTCATTTCTTTAAAACGAAGCATTGCAAATTCTATTCAGTCCAGGTGAGTATGTTTTTTCTTGGCTGGGTAGCTAAACTGCCATTGTTTCCATCAACGCAATGATTGGCTTTGTTTGTATTTTGCTATCAAATTCATAAGCTTTTGTGACAGCTTGCATAATGCTGAAATAGAAGCCAGGATTTTCTCATGCTTGTGAAATATTAAGACATCCAGTATCAAAAGTATCAGAATGAGTAGCTTCATGGAATGAGATTTTGTGTAAGTTTTCCACTGTGATTGTCCTTGTATTAGAAGACTTGATTCATAGACTCTGAGGAACTTTTTCTTCACATTGGATTTTACATCCTGTATTTTAGTTTAAAAATACATTTGATGAGATTTGTAATGCTTTCTGCCAATGGTAAGACTGGTTTTAATAACTTTAGAGTCCTTTTAATTCTGAACAGTATTTGGATATAGAAGTTAGGCCTTCCCCACCCCCCCACC
>JANZLQ010000079.1:47087588-47098551 GCA_026212715.1 Elanus axillaris
TGGCACTGTGGTCTTCCCCACCCCCCCACCCCCTTGGGAAAAAACAAAAAAAAAGGCAGCTTTGTCTTTATAGAGTTGGAGGTTTCCTTTTTTATCTCTCCATATTTAGTATACCAAACCTCTGTCACATGTGTTATCAATGAAGTCAGTTGGGTCAGACTCTTGCAATCAGAATTTCTAACTTCTCTCAGATCTTTATGCTCTAAATAAGGAGCTGAATGGTTTCTGGAGATGATGATAGCAGGGTTGGGTATTTGACACAAACTAGCAAGTAACAGACCAGATATTCAGCTGGAGTAAATTAGCACAGCTTCATTTAAGCTATTGATTTATACCAGCTGAAGAATTATACCTGCTTTAACAGAAATACTTTTTTTAAAAAAATCACAGCAGGACTTTCTAATTATTTACTCATCGTTCCATACATCTTTCTGGCTGTACTGTTTAGCAAGATGCTACTTCTAATTCACTTTTCAGAATATTTGAGTCCCCGTTGTCCGACTGCACTGGACAGTGACACAGCAGCTGCCCAATGTTATGAGCTCACGCATCCAGCCAGAGATCACCTTCCCTGCACCCTTCCCAGCTCCTGGTAAGTCTCACTGCCTCTCTGGAGCACAACCAAGGTCCCCTTCACCATCTGTATTACAGGGTGTCTCCCTATCCGCACATACAGAGTACCCCTTTTACACTGTGCTGTGGTCCTACAGTCAGTAATGAGAGAATTTCCTAGAATATGAGTCATATACTTTTTGTGGCAGAGTTATCTGAAGCTCGTTTTGTGTTAGATACACCTCTTAGTCTCACCAGATGGTGTTTCACAGCATTTTCAGAGTTTCATAGTATTGAAGGCCAGAGGCCACATCCATTATCAGGCTCTACAGTTTCAGACATGTAATTCCTGCATTAGGCTATCAATGTACTCTGCATTACTCATCAATAACTTTCAGATGAAGGAAAATACATCTTTTAGAAGAAGCATCCAGTCTCAAAATGTATCTCATCTCTTGATGATTAGGGAGCATGAAATAACATCCTGTACTAGCATAAGTACATTGTATTACACCTGAATTCCCTCCTGAAATGCTTTTCAGTGCAGTCTATCACATCTTTCTGTTTAAAACATGGTACAGCCTAATTAAAAAACAATTGTTGTATACACGAGTGAAAGAAATACCAGCCATAGAATGTATAGCATCCAGCAGCTACTCAGAGCTGCTAGAAGATTACTGCATGTATTTAAGGTGGTAAAATAGGAAAATTGATCCTGTTTGTTTAGGTCTTCATTTGTAAAGAGAGTAAAATACCTTGATACAGAATTCTAAAAAATAATTTTTACTTTCAACTCTTTCCTGTTTATCACAACCTGGAGTAAAATGCAGTACTCCTTGCAGGAATGAACTCTAAAAGAAAGAAAAGATGCAGAAGAATTTCCAAATAAAAGGCTCCAATGCATCAAAAATCCAGGTGAAAAGAATCTTCCAGTTCATCTAAACCTCTTGACAGCTTTCACTAGCAGTCCTTACTGCTGCACTTTTTAGACAAACTACCTTCTTAATAAGTTAGTTCTGATTTTTTTACCAGTTTAAGGGAATATTCCACTAGTATACAAGTAACTGAGCATCCTGCCAAATGTAGTGTCTCATTTTATTGATACTAGGGGTCTATCAACTCAAAGTTCAGATGCCACTGCCCAATCCTCCAAGCTGCCCAGAAGCTGTACAGCTGAAACAGGGTGGTATTGTGATCACACTCACCTAAGATAACTGAGCTGTGAAACTTACTAGCAAAGGATGAACTGAATATAGTACAATTGAAATTGAAATAGATTAGAACAGAAACAGACATGTGAATTGATATGAAGAGAGTGTGAAGGGTTACCACAGTGAATGATAACATACACTGGAATGCGTAGTACCAATTAGATTTCAGGGAACAAGAAAATCAGAGATGTCTATATATGTTCCATTTGAAAAAGGCAGATTATACTATATCTGCTCACTTTTGACTGAAGTCTCTAATTTTGCAAGCTGGATATGTACCACAGGACCAGATGAACACGTCTGGTGCAGGATATCAGTGCTAGCACACTAGAAAATAAGCTTTTGATGATATCTTATATTCATGTTGCAATATATTCTACAGAACTTATTGTGTACTTTTCTAAATTAGAACTTATTATTTCAGTTTGGTCTAGTGACTGGAGCTTGTTTCACATAAAGTGAGGTATTCCTAAAAAAGAAAGTGACTAGTCTTTCCACAACCATCCAGTACATCAACAAGAAGTTCTAAACCTCAAGCAGATCATTTCTGGGGTCTTCATCTGTAAGTTTTACAGTTATGTCAGCAAAACAAGGAAACAGAAACTAGACTGACTTTAATCAGAAAAAAAGTTTTTATATAGAATATCTTCTTTTAAGAATGCAATGAAGTAACATATTCATGGCCTTCATCATGAAGGTCTGGAAGGCTCTATCACTAAACAGAAGTGGATAAAGCTATGAAGTTAAAAGCTCCTGGATCTTCAAATTTGAGTTTTAAACTGGAAGAATATTATCTGTTAACAGGCAAAGTAAATTCTTTTCCATGTTTGTTTATTCACTCTCAGCTGTAGACCTCCTGAAGATAGCTACCAAAGAACTTAAATGTTGTAGATACATATCAACATTCAGTGCCAATTCGCAGTAGAATATCTGACAAAAATAACAGTATACAAAACATGACATTGCCTCCTGTCCAGAAGCCCAGATCCAGGCCTTTATAAGGAATGAAGAAAAGATTTTCTCTCTCAAATTTCTAATAGAATGCATCGAGTCACCGTATATTCAAAGAAAGTTTGGGGAAAAAAAATGAGGTGTTGTTTCAAACAGCTGTGAAACAGCCACTATGATAAAAAGAACAAAAATGTCTTTAAATGTCACATGCTTTATACCACTGGATTTAATCATGCCAAGCCGTCATGATCCTGGAAGACAGCAGCAAGCTACAGTTTCCAAGAAACAATGTAGGAATCTACTTTTTGTTAACAATCAGTAAGATTATTTAAAACTAACTTTAGACAGGTTGAAAAATTATTTTTCACCTGCCCTGATACCTTTAGCAGCAAAGCAAACCCTCTGAGCTGAGCTTACTTTCTTCTACACAACCTGCAATTCTTCTCACATCTCAAGAATGGAAACAGGACCGTATTTTCTGGCTCCCACAAGACAGTTTCTTACACCCTTCTCATTGTCTTCAAATCTAGGAAGAAAACTCATATGGGCATCTTGAATATCTACAGCCCATAGAAAACTGAAATGGTTCCCAGGGAAGTTTAGGAGTATCTTCTGTAGTGATTTCATTCACAGGCACATCTTGATGAAGGACTTTAAATTCCATGTAAGTAATTCCTGGGATAAAGAAGTTTACACTCCAGAAAAAGGCAGCTGATGTTATGAATGGCAATGAAAAATCTTGTAAAAACTAATATACTCCAAATCTTAGAGCAGCAAATTGAGACACTACACATAATAGCTGCCAAAGAGCTCCCACTACTTCCTTAGTCTAATGCCACTATCATCCATCTCCTTGGCACTTTGGTAACACACAGCAGCAAGGAAAGAAGAAAAAATGAACTCTCACATAATGGTAGTGGAAATGATGGATGAGAACACATGGATAAGCAATTCCCACAGGAGTTGAGAAGCTTACTCTTCTTCTAGTCTTAGAATCCAGAAATTTTGAAACAGAGCAGAAGTCAGAAAAAAAAATAAATTCAAATGAAGTTACTGCAAGTAGCTAAGAAATGACTAGTACAGTTCTACAATTCTTTCAAAAGCAAGAAAGATAAATAGAATCTATGTACTCAGAAAAACAGTATTTAATTTATGACATAGGTGCCATATATTGAGAGAATGAGGAAAAAGAGGGACAAGAAGGCAGTAAGAAGAAGTAAACATAGTATTATTAGAGGATATTGTTACAGTCAATAGATTTGGAAAAGAAGAATGCAACATGCATCACCCTGAATAGGACATAACAGTGTATTTCAGTGGTAGAAAATAAATTACAGGCAGTGCTAATCAAAAATTTTGATTCACTGACTTGATGACATAGGAAAAAATTCCTTTAAAAGTCTAATAGACCACAATGTTTTTCCCATTTGGCCTTAAAGTTACAAACAACATTATTTGCTTAAAAAAGTATCCATGCTCTGTTGCTGATTTCCCAATTTGAAATCTTACTTTTTTACATGTTTATGGCTTCTTCTCTGTCAGTAAACTTAAAAGAAACAAAGCCATCTGCCATGAGGTACACACAGCTGCCTCCCACCCAAACTGGTGCTATGCTAAAAATATCTTTCATTAATATTCTGCACAAATGCTTATCATAAAAGCTGTAGATAAAGCACAAAGTAGGCAGAGAATTTACAAGAGACCACTTACTAAGTTCAAAATTGCTCCCAGTTTTTACTCCTCTGCTCATTTAATAGCATAATCATTTTTCCTGCCTAATGAAACCCAGTGCAAAACTTCATTTATATGAAAGTTACTGACTGGCTGAAAGGCTTGACAAAAATTTAATTTTTACATTGACTATTGAAATGTAGTTGATTGGTAGCTATAACAGCTGAGCAAACACTCATAATATATTTCCTAAAATAAAATCTGCCAATTTGATATTATATCCTTACAATCCTGTTTATTCTCACTCTACTAGCACTCACAGTAGTGCTTTATTGTTGTTAAAGTTAACTAAGAAAAGTCTTTCTATAAACTTCCAGTGGTCATATATGAGCCTTTGCTTTCTTCTCCCACGTAAATTCAACTTAGTTTTAACAATCTGTTAATCTTTAACAATCTCTAATTATAGATTAGTCAAACCTTGATTTCAGTCTTGCTCCTCAATACCTTATAGATCAGTAAATTGAGACAGAACCACCCTTGAACAGATCTGCTTATGTATAATCTGCAGAGAGCTAAGCATTTAACAAATCATTCACTGCACAAAAACTTGCTCAGCAATGACAGTTTCTAAAATACAGTTAAGCAGCTTGTGTAAAATGAAGTAATTGTCTCACTTTTTTTTCCCTAAAAAACAAGGGCACTTATAATAATTACCTTCATATTTGGTTCACTGGTGAGTAAGACTAAAGCTGTGGGACTAGAGATCGAGCAGTACTTCATCACACAGCCTGTTTGTTTATATATGTCTCTGAATCACAGAAAAATGAGATGTTTTTATGAGTATAGTTGTATTAGACCTCCTTAATTTGCATTTTTAACTAGTATAAAATAAAGCCACCTTTGTTATTCTAATTAGAATTGCAAATAATGAGGAGTTTGGGTTTTACACTGAAACTTCACCAATATAACCTTAAGTATGAGTGGTAAGTCATTTAAAGCTGTATATTCAGTACACAAATACGTCTGCCCAAAAAGAAAATCCAGACACGATATGGAAATTAATATGTACCCTAGACTTCAATTGCCCTCTTCTCCTTTATTTCTATGTATTATCCACACATTAGGTATTGGAATCTTTCTTACATCTCAAAGTTGTTCATACTTTGTGCAACACAGTGCATAACCTATTGACATTTGCTTCTGTCACACTTGAGTGTATGTTACATCAAAGATAGAAACTAATTTAATTCCAGTAGGAAATCAAGGATTGAAAAAACAGTTCTTGTCTTGACACATGAAGTTATGTTTCACACTCCTATTTTAGTATCAGATGGGGGTCCTGGAAACACCTCCCAGTTCTATTTTCATATGTAGGAAAAGTGATTCACACAGCACAAAAAAAAATATTTCTTTTTCAACACCTCTTCTGGGGCACTTCCTTCTTTTGATAAATGTACCTCAGCATACGAGCCACATTTATTTGAGAAAAAAAGGGTAAAACACTCATCTTTTACTAGATATGAGGCCTTGAATTTGCCTTGCTTCAGACAAACTTTTTTCTTCTTCAGGTGAAAGTTTTAATCAGACACAAGCAGAAGCCACTTCAAATGTACAGTTTATTATATATTACTTTCCTTTATTATTTATTTTTGAAGAACAGGACTAAACTCAGAAAACATTTTGGCAAACTTTAGAAAGGGATTATTTAAGGATAATTTAAACAAAATAAAAATCTTGGCATGCTTCAGGATCTTATCCAGCACATGAATATTAATGGTACCTCCTTATAATTCCCAAAATGTGTTTCTATGAACTACTTTATGTAAACTACAGCAGGAATTTACAGGATATCATGAACCAGGGAAATCATCACTTGACTCATCTCAGATAATCATAAGTCCTCTCTACAGTATGTATGTTCTCAGCTATTACACACTCTCAGCCATCTGTGAGTGTTCTTCCAGGATTTAGCAAAAGTAAAGAGGGCTCTCTTCCTATAACTTTAATTTTACAAAATGGGAAATTTGACCACTAGAGTATATTCATATTATTGAAATAATGGAAGAACCAGGTGTTTTCCAATAAGAAGTCAGTTCCCAGTTGCACTGTTCCATTAAACGGATTTCCCTACTTCTCTCTTGCCTGACAGTGACCCAGTTCCAGAGCTGTTACATTTATCCAAGTGACAGCAGGAAAAGTTTTAAATATTGTTCAACTGTTTGCTTAATGTTTAGTTCTCAAGAAAATGGATCACTTCAGTTTTATTCAAAACATTTTTTACCTATATTACTGCAGCATTTACATAATCTAAACACCACAATGTGTGGATAAGAAGGGAGCAACCAATGGTCATTTGTTTGATGAACTTTTTATGGGCTTGTAAATTGCTTCAGAAAAATAAACGTGTGCCTCCACCTACAAAAAGCCACAAATGGTTTTGAAGTTGCTCAGATACTTGGTTTCCTGTTTTTCCAATCAGTTTAATTTCTCCCAGGAGAGAAAAGTGCTAAAACTCCATTAAGACAGACAAACTGCTCTTACAGCCATTCCAGATCAAGAAGGGGCAGGAAATACTAGCAGTCTTACTGTAAATTTTCAAGCAATTCCCAGCTAAATTTTGCAGATTCTGGTGGCTCAGACAAAATTTGAGGTAAATGTCAGAAATCTTTAAGGGACTTAGGCAAACTAAATCTAGAATCTGTATTTTCTCCTTACCCATATAAATATACCCAGCCAGGGCTCTCTGAACGGTGAGCATGCAGCTCTTTGTAGAATTAACTTCCTAGATAAAATATGGACAGACGCTGCATTAATTTTATCTTCAGTGCTACTTCAATTTTCTTTTAGAAATAGGCTTCTTTAATTAACTCCTGTTTAAGACTGTCTAATATCATACAGAAAACTGCTATGAATGTTATTGAACAAAAATAAACTGAAGCTAATATAAACTAAAACCACTTATTTTATTTCACGCTATCAACTTTCATGGTTTACTTCACCTGAAGCACATTTGAATTTTGAAAAAAATTCTACTAATCAAAGTAATTCTTTTCCCTATTTAATATGCAAATATAATTCTACTAAAATAAATAAGGAAATTAAGTTATGGAAGTAGTTACTACCAGGTAAAAACTTGTAAATGTCCAGTTTAGTAGCCATTTCCAAAAGTAAAGTAGGTGGCTAGATCTTCATCTACTACACTTCAAAATAAATGAGCACAGATTATTAAGTACTTGTATCACTTTTTAAAGACACAACAGATATGCAGCTGCTATTAGTTATCTTACAAATAAGACTGATGCCCTTCAGTACGTTTTGAATTTTCAAAGTCTCTGTTTTCTTTTCACAGTCATAATTATCTCTGTGGAACAGAAAATCACAAAGTCAGATTCAAATATTAAACGCAGTTTTACTGCCATGAAAAATCATCTGTATAAAGTAATTTATGCAAAACTATATACTAGTAACTAGGATCAGGCTCTCAATTGTATGTACTTATCCTGCCTGCCTAACACCTCTTCTTTACCCTTCACTCTAGATAGTGCATTGATGCTGACCCTGCTTCAGGTTAAAAAATCTTTTTGCCCTGGAGAATTTCTTTGCTTCTGTATTAAGAGGCCATTACATCAGATTAGCTGTGATTGAGGATAAATGCC
This sequence comes from Elanus axillaris, assembly GCA_026212715.1. Taxonomy (NCBI): domain Eukaryota; kingdom Metazoa; phylum Chordata; class Aves; order Accipitriformes; family Accipitridae; genus Elanus; species Elanus axillaris. The sequence continues at coordinate 47,095,630 of JANZLQ010000079.1, forward strand.
ACTCAGAAGTGATTTGACTTTTCAACAGCTTTTGTCTCACTATCTTGAATACTACTTTATTTGCAGGGAATTAACAAGTAGGTTTTGCTGGTCTGACATCCAACAGCAAGCCATTGTTTAGCTACTTTTTGTCTGATCTGTCATTCGATTTCTACTCTGAAAGTAAAACCACATTCTAACTGAAGGAAGCCTGACAGATCACTTTATAGGAGCAGATCTCAAATCAGCAATTCAGAGAGAAGAGGCATTTGCTCACCACAGTGCCCAACACTAGTTTTGAGAGTTAAAGTATAAAACATGGATGATAAGAAACAGAGACATGCAGTCATCTTTTAATAAGAACCAAAAGGATGTCATGCGAGAAGAACGGGAATTGATCTTCAGCACATTCCCTCAAGCATTCCGCATGAAAAGGGTTATCTTTTTAGGTAATATACTAACCTAGTAGCACAGAAGGAGAAACCCAAAATGAAAAAAGCACTGTTGCCAAAAAGACAACATATTCCAAAACAGCAAGGAGACACTTGTAATCTATCCTCTTTTCCCTGAATTTCTGCCATAGGGATCTGAAACACTGGGTCTCTGAGGAGGAAGAGATGCCAACTGTGCTCCTCTTGAGCAGCCCCTAGTCATTAATTCATGAAGTGTCAATGAAAGGCTGCCTGTTCACCGCGTCCCTCCGGCTGGCTGTCTGCAGCAGTGGGTGGTGACTAGTGGGATGATGTAACCCAAAGTGGCTGTCCGCAGTAGGTCATGGTTCATCTGCTTCCACTAAGGAATTGCAGCTGTGCAATCTACATCCTTTACTTGGGAGAAGATCGGCCACATGCATGAAAGCATCCTGTAGCTGTTACTTCTGTCTTCCCCAAAGAAAGACGCAGGAAAGCAGGAGATTCAGAGAAACGCAATGGGTCACTGGTATGGCTGACATCCAGCCTCAATGAGACAAGGGCTATTAAACAAAGTAATCCCAAAGTATTAGGACATGCAGGTGAAAACTTAAGGAATATAAGTTGAAAAACAAGCAAAATATTTGAAAATGCTGTTCAAAGTCTGCAGCCTCCAGGTACCAATCCATTTTTTGAGCAGTGATACAAACAGATTACACTATAAAATCAAGCATAAAATCTGCAAAAAGGGGTAACATTAGTCCTTCAGAAGAAGGGCCTAGCAATTCAGAAAAACAAGATACACAAATTAGTGGAAAAGATGCTGGAAAAATAATGGTAGGAAATTAATTTCATAGGAAAGCTAGTGGATTTCTCATTTCAATGTGTGCTCTTTGTCTCTCATTCTCCTGAGGGACATTCTAGTGAAGATCAAACTGAGGATTTTTTTCAAGAATGAAAAAAACCTAAGGAAAAATCAATCAAATTTGAAAGGAAAATACAAACTCATGCTTTCTTTCACCCTAGGCCTAGTCACTTCTTTTTGTTCCTTTCTCCCTCTGAATTTAAGACTGTACCTCTTATACACCTTTGTATCCCTACTCTGCAGGTTAACAGTGATGACTCTTTATGCAATGCAACCACCTGTGCCTCTTGTTTCTCTAATTTTCATCAATGCAGATTCTTATTTTCGATTCTAATGTTCTCCATGTCCATTCAGTTCATCTGGAAATGAAAAGGCAAGACATTCTGAAACCCAGGACTGTTAAAAACCTTTCAAAAGTTGGCAACTGGTATTTTTTCCTCTTCTTCAAATGTATAATAGTAATATGGCTTCAACAAATTCTCAGTTGTAAACTTCAGCATGCAGCAAAATTTTCTTAGTAGATGCAAAGCTCTCTCTTCTTTGAATGATTATCTGCTAGAATTATGTCTGAATTCTTTCCAAAATGAATTCATGGAAAAAAAATGACAGCAGACAAGAAATAAATACATTAGGAATTCAGATTAATTTGAAGATAGGATAGAGGAAGCTGCACAGGAAGATAGAGGAAGCTGCTAATAGCTAAGGATGAAATTCAAATTTGTCCTATAGCTATTAATGTGCTCTAGTCTAGTATCAGAGCTGTGCCTGTGTGTGCATTCAGTGAGCTTAAGTCATGAATTCCCTGAACAATCCAGGAACTCCCCAGCCAGCCATGTGCATCGGTGAGACAATGGATTGATTTGAAACAGTAAGTTGACTACAGCAAAGCTGACTCACTGAAATCCTAGCCATCTTCAGAACAAAGTGCCTGACTACTTCGTCCAGGAGTACTTTGGGTGGTAATTTTGGACTGTCTTGAAGATGCCTCCTGAAATGTGGTCAAAGTTCTTGACCAGTTTGTATGTTTCAATATGGTGATTAAAATCCTGGGTGGAGTAATCCCACCCTTCTTTCCAGATAGCCCCTAGGAGATTCCTCTTCAGAACTGAATAAAGACTGCAGGAATAGGACAGTTATAAATAGTCGGTGGAAACTCTTCCTGCAGATGCAGACATTGTCACGTGCAACAGTACTTTGTACATGGTTAATACAGTTAGGAGATATTTTGCATGTAATCCAAGCCAACCAATAATGAGGGATCATGCGTGTTCTGGAGCACTGACTTAGGACCAGCTGAGTGTAAAAAGTTGTTCAGAGAGTTTCACCTGATCCTGCTGAAGTCAGCAAGGACCATTGCTATCACTATTTGGACAGTAACCAATCACCCCATTTGAAAGAATTTGAGAGCTCTATCCTATGCCAGGATCACAATAAATTGGGGCACTCTTTTAAAACAAATTTTCTGCCTATGAGTGTGCAATAGCAGCCCACTAGCTAAAGAAAGTGACCATTGAAGCCTGTGGCCACAATCAGAGGCAACACAAGAAGCAAGCTTCTGGAGGATAGGAATACATGCAGTGTATTTCACAAATACATGTATATCATACTTTCAGATCAGTAACAAAAAAAGAACTGGTAGAGAGAATAGAATAGAATAGAATAGAATAG
>JANZLQ010000079.1:47098651-47133996 GCA_026212715.1 Elanus axillaris
AATAGAATAGAATAGAATAGAATAGAATAGAATAGAATAGAATAGAATAGAACAGTTGGAAGGGACCTACAATGATCATCTAGTCCAACTGCCTAAATAACTAAGTCAGGGGCTTTGCAAAGAGGGACTATGCTTGACGCCAAAGAGATCAAAATCAGAATATCCATCTATCTGCCAATATAATGCTACAAAGTGCACTCCAAATCCTGAAAAGTATCCTAAGGTGGTGGTAGTGGTAAATTGTCATTGATCAAGCTAAGCCATCCCTGTGAAAGGATGTTTCCAGGCAAATTATAAATCTGCTGTGTTGGGGAAGAGGTTTCACAGAAACAGACATTCAGCTGACTTGTAGTGGAATTCTGTTGCTTATTAGAAAAACTGATTTATGTAATGACAAAAAGCAAGAACTGGGGCACTAGACTGTCTTTAGCTGTCAGAAGACAGAAATGGAAAAAGGACAATGAATATATATAGTCCAAAAATGTAAAATAATAGCTTTCTCAGGTCAGGGCGAGTGGGAGACTGAAAAGAGTTAAACATAGAGAGAGGAAAGGCTTGTTTTCATAACCCTATGTTAGAGAATGTAGAAAATCAGGTAAAATACAATACAAAACAGATTTTAAAGATCTACAGAAAAGTTAGAGAAAACACAAAAATGAGAGAAAAAATCCAGAGTTGGAGAGAAAAAATAAAATAGGAAACACAGAGGGTGAAAAAGCTGTCAAACTTGGTTTGGAAAATGAATGAAATCAATGAGAAATAAGCAAGATTTTTGTAGAATTATGCAAGAAGGCCGATCAACACACTGAACAAACTAGAGTGACATGTATAAGACATGAAGCTTCGTGTAACATAAACCCCAAAAACTTCTGAATATAGGTACTGTGAGGGAAGATTTGTTCAATAATAGTGGAAATAAAACTGTTAGGTAAGCTTTCATGTACTTAAAAATTATCTAGGCAAAAATTATGTTGGGAAATAATTATTTTAAAAAAAAGGGTTCTAATGGGAATGTAGAATAAGTCTGCCAATCACAACTATAGTCCCATTCGGATATAGGCAAAGATCTCAGTATTATTATTAAAGAGGAAACCACTGGAAGAATTATGTCATTATGGAAAACTAACATTCCAAACATACTTTGGAAAAGAAAGGACTACTAACAATGGTAGGCCCAGTAAATTCTAGATGCAGTAGCTATGAGAACTTTAAAATGAATGAAAAACATTTAAGCAACTAACGGGGGGGAGGAAGTACTTATCTACTTTAGACATAGTTTTGGTAAGCAGGAATGAAATAATAGAAAATATACTTGGATGAAGTAGCTGTATGTTTATTTATTTAAATAAACAGGTGGAAAGATAAAAAATAATTTGGTAGAATAGGCTTTTATTGCAAAAGTGTCCGTGAGGAATTAAGGTCTTTGGTAAACAAATTCAGTTAAACTAAAGAGTTCAAAGTCTCAAACTGTATAGGGGCCTAAATTTCGCCAAGTCAAAACTACATAAAAGCCCTACTTGGAACACAAATCCCAAACAAGTAAGAAAAGCATCCAGAACTAATGTTATGAATCATAGTATATAAAGGGCTATCAGCAATATATGTGTGCCTGCAAAAAATGAAGAAAAGAAAGAAGATTCTGAACTTCAAAGGAAGCTGGGATTTAGCACTGTGAGGATAAAACAACATTCACTAAAAGCCAAACTGGATATAACCTCAAGGAAAAAAATAATAATGATCATGAGATGGGAAAAAAGGAGAAATGCTACTGACCAAAACTGGAATCAAGGTTGAAGATGGGGAATTTCAGCCTAGAAACACAAGTGAAGTTTCTTTATAAATCTTAAACAGGATTAGTTGCATTGACCATATGGGTAAAGGCATAGAATGACTATTATGGAGTAAGAATGCGTAAATGTAACTGCCACAGCAAATGTTAAAATGTAATTAAAAAACTTACAATATTGTAAAAGGAAGGTAAGGAAGGCAAGAGACAGTGAATAAGTTCCATGTGGGAATAAGAACAAGTTGGTATTTATCACACCAAATGTCTGGTATTTCATATTTCTTCTGCAGCAAATGGTGAAAAACCAGCAAGACCAAATGAGAGAGGACTGGAATCTGAGAATGCTTCTAAGGGCCTCATATTCAATATTTTATGATATTTTACTCATAACCTTGGCACAAAAACCAAAATGTGATGATGACATATTGTCAACACAACATATTGTCAAAGAACCATTATGTGACCTTGAGAAACAAAGGGATAGAGAAGAAATGACATTGGGTAATAGGAAGTGAAAGTCACACACAGGTATCCTATTCCATAAAATTCATAGTGAAGAATTGTATTTATGAGAACTTCTGACCCTACAAAGAAAAGAGCTAGTACAGAACCCTAGGCTTCACAGGCACAATAGAAAAGGGCTATTTAAACTGGATACTTCTGGTTCCTGAGAAACCTTCAAAGCCCAGGAGCTTTAAATCCGGCCCAAAACACTGATGACTACTTTAAAAATCATGAGCTACAGAAGTGCTATAAAAAACTATTAGGTTTGTTTTCATTTAACTTGGATATTTTTATGTTGTTACTCTGGGGCAGCTGCTCTCTCCCAGTCTATTTTGCAAGCATCCTATGACAAAAACCTAGGGCTGCCTAAAAAAAATGAATTCCATTTCATTAAAACCTTAAAAATAAGCTTTACTGTGGCTTCCTACGTACTCTGCAGTGAATTCAAGTTCTGATTAACCCTATACTTAGTACAGTAACTGACGCTGTATATAAAACAGCTCTGTGGAAAAGAGACGACCTAGATCCAAAAGCTTTCTTGTCTGATTTGACACCTTACCTACACAAGATAAGCAATACCTTCAGCTCATGCTCTTGCTTCATGCTCTACTCATTTTTTTACTTCCATAGTCTTCTATCACCTCATCTTTTTTTGTCAGGAGAAACAAATGGATCTCCTACTCTCCAGGAGTTTTCCCTACTTTTCAGGCCTGGCAAATCTCACACAAAAAAATGCAAAGCTCCCACCCCTCACCGCCTGAAAGCCTGCAATACAGGCTGCAACATGCCTGAAGGAGTACCTTCAGCATAGGTCCTGGGAGACAAGGCAAATGTTACTGCACAACATGTAAAGTCTCAGGATAGGGAAAGGTTATGGCACCTCTTTGGTGACTGAAAAACTTGCTGACTGAAAATATTGGGCATGTAACATAGTCCGTTTTCAGGAATCAGTGCAGTCTCCTGTCTCTTTCTTGGCCATTGACACAATAACCTTTCTGTAGAAAGGTCAGATAATAATTCTTCAAAGCCAGAAGTTGGTTGCTTTGGTAAAGATAAATAGATGAGGAGGTCCATGAACAGCTCCTGGATGCCTTTACTGAAAAGGTGTCTTTACTGAAAAGGGTAGGGAGTTAGTACTCATTTTGATTTAGGGTAACATTTCATAAAAATGCATAAAGCAGAAATATATGAGAATTTTAAAGAAAGGCCAGCCCCCAAAATATTGAAAGGTTCACAGTAAAAATATAATTACTATAGTTGAGTTGCACAAAAATTCCTTTGCCAAAATGTTCTAGAAAATTTGTTCAAAGGTTAGACCCATAGCAACACCACACAGTCTTTCTCTTTAGGATGTCACAAATTAGAGATCATGTGCTGATGGACAGGATGTCCCATTTCTGTGACATGATGAAAATTATTTAATTTAATTAAGGTTAATAATGTAAGCAAGAAAGCACCTTTTGCTGTGCCAAATTTGATTTATGAGAATATCCTATCATTTCAAAGAGATAAAAACATTATAGAATACAAACAGACATTTCGTCTACAATCCATCTTCCAAAAAGATTTTTTTGAGCAAACTGTGTAAGACTTCTCCTTTTTTACAAAACTGCCTTTTGTGATATAAATAGAAAGAAATTATTACTTCATCAGTCACTACCATAAGCCACCATCTTTTCATGGTATGTACTTTTTCCTTGCAAAATTGAAGAAGGCATCACGTGGGATAATGGCCTAAATTTAACACAATGAAAATAAAACTGACAAGAATTTTAATTCTGCAAGTACCAGGAAGTGCCAATACTAATTTTTTCCACAGGCTTTATAATGGTTTTTAATACTGTTAGGCCTGACTGGAAAATTGAATTTCAACATCTCCTTTTGTTTAATGTTAAGAACACAGTAAAAAAAACCCAACGATCAAAGTACTGGGAAACAAACAAACTGATATACTTTGACATTTCCAGTTACAAATATAATTGAAAATTAGTATTTTAAAATTATTTGTATGCCTTGAAAACAATCTCTAGCCTCCATTCTTCTATAATAATTGAGTCACTGTCAGACAACATGTCCCATATTGCCTCACACACTTCAGACACTTAATGAGACTTCTTCCATCAAGGAATTCTGATTTACAGAAGAAATCAGACATCAAAAAGGTTGTGTTATTTTAGGACAGAGTAGTGTCAAACTGACTTGAATCCAATAAATTATAATAATTGCACAAGTCAGAACTTGACATATCAACATACAAGTACAATAGATCAGGATAACTTTTGAGCTAAAAACTAGCCTTTTTAACTCTGATATATTACAAGACCTAAATTTCAGTCTTAAATGCCCACATTCATATTTGTCTTCTCCTTGCTGCTCAGATAAAGGCTTCATTATCCATTCCTTAAGACAGACTTATATCTGGTTTTGTGGACAGGTCTGCACTTTTCACTTACAAGCTTTTTCCCCAAATCTTGGAACAAATGCACTGGAACAAATATATTTTTAACAGCAAATTCTGCTTTATCAAACTATTCCTTTATTCAGAATTAAATATTTGGATGTTACAGATTTCTATAAAGTCTGAATTTGTGTTTAAATAAAAATTTCCAGCAAAATCAACACTTTGCCTGTTCAGGAATTTGCTTAATTTCAGTCAAACCCACATTTTTGTAAGAAATTTTCCCAGATATATCTAACAATTTCTTATACTTTTTAGTTTCTGAGTTGAGGTGAGAGTAGAGAAATGGCTTCATTTCTTCCCTTATTGAATTGCTATTCACTTATAACTTCACCTTTTTTGATGGTTCTGCATCAAGCAGGTACAGTAAAACTGCACTGTTTTAGAGACAGAAAAATCATTAGAAATTTTGTTCTACAAAGTCAAAATCCAACTAGTAAAAATATCTATTAATGTAACAGTGCTTTTTTCTTTTCTCTTTCCCTTTTGATAAATAATGACTCTTATTTGAAACCTCACAGTTTGTCTTCTTTGAAGACAAAAAATACTGTACACCTGTACACTGCTAGCTCTGTTATAAAAAGAGACTTATGACATCCAGAATTTAGGTCTGGAAAAACTTGTCTGGGCGAAGGTGCACAGAAATTGTACAGACACTGATTCTCCCCTCATCCTTTCCTTTTTGCAGTTATCTCTATTACCTAAATCCCTGCTATGAAAAGAACACATTTAACACAGCACTGACGTATTCTGATTTCTTTTTTAAAACTGGTATCTCAAACAGCTTTTCAGTTTTAAGAACTAAATTGCTTTTGTCAGAGTTCTTGCAAGGATTTTGGTTCTTGTGCAATTATAATGCAAAACAGGTGACGTCTACAGGTACACAACTAACATTTAGCAGGTTTCAAATGTATTTCTGACATACTGGATATCTGCCAGCACTGGCCATGTCTTTTACCTTCCTGCCTTCTCTAAAGCTGACCAGCATTCCCAGCCCGACCACCTGGGCAATGCCTTTCACATACAACTACAGATGACTTCTCAAATTGTGGCTGGGAGGCAACATAAAAATCTCATAGTCTGAGGGAACCATCTGAGCAGAGCACAAACTCTGTGTCCAGCAGGGCCATTTGTGCTACCAAAAACCCTGCATGTTTCTTGTTGCTCTAGGAGCATTGAACGGGGCTCCAGAAACAGCATGTTTCCTCCTGGCTGCTTCCTGCTAATAATCTGAAGTCTGCCAAAGTAGCTCGAACCTCTCCCCTCTCCACACCCAATCCCTAGGTCACTAACCTTCCCAGCGCTGAAAACAACGACTCTCTGAAAAAGAATGAAAAAATCTGAACCATCTTTCCATACACAGGGAATGGCTTGCCAGGGATTTGATCTGTGGCAAAAATCAGCCCTTCTGAGCCTACCATTATTTTTAAGAGCCTTCTGGTTATGGGGCATATTAGGATTTTACACTCTTCAATGAGAGAAAAAAAGCCAACAACAAATCTCCAACAGTTTATTCAACTTGCCCTCAATTCCACTACTCCTTTCTCCCCCCCACACCCACACACATTTTATATCTTTATTACATCAGAGAATGCTGTCTCAATGATGTAGTACAGTATAGTACAGTACATCTGGTGGCTTAGGTAATAAATCACAGGACTATTTTTCTAAGCTTTTAAATAAAATTGTTTTATCATCTGCTTCTTCCTACTAACAACAACATCGATCCAAATGGCTTGCTTGGCTTTGCAAGCATTCCCACTAGCTCACCAGGCCTGGCACAAAAATTTCACAGCTGTGCCATATGCTTGACAGCGTTAACAATGAGTCCCTGGTTACACGATAAAATTTCATTTTGCACTCCCCAAATCTCCAGTCCCCACATTCTACAAGGATGACAGACAGTGTGGGATACCAGCCCTGCCCCCTTGTCTGGCAACAGAGGCATTAGTGAACAATAAAAACCAACCTTCTTGTTTGGGAACTCCCAATATCTTTTCAAAACACGACTATAAGAAACTCCAGAGCACTAAGGACCTTTAGCCTCAGGTTCCCCCTCCCCACTCCACTCCTCCTCCACCCCAAGCCAGGCTTGTGAATTACAAGCACAACACCCACTCATGTAGATTTAACTACTTGGTTATTGAAATTGTGCCAGTAAGACAAACATTTATATACACACCATTTGCCTAAAGGTTATAGCATTCCTTCGTATTTCAGGCCTCTTCTACCAGTAGTGTGTTAAAATTGGTTTTTTAAGATTTAATTTTTTTCAGATCTTCACTCTATTTCTTGCTGTTTTGTCAGACTAGCATGTTGTTTGGTTGCTTAAAATCATATATATATACTGCAGGCCAACTAAGGGAAACACTGAGCAGCAACTTCAGCTGAGCCCAAGTAGTATCAGCTGACAGTTGTACAGCACATCTGTCACTGGCTACATGGATATGCTTATACTCTAGTGTACCTTCAGATTACCCCACAGAGGAGGCAACAGCCCAGATTTACAAGAAAATCACTTTTAAAAAAACATACAAAATATTTAGTTGTCATAATACCAATGCATGTTGTACATTAAACATATTGCTTGGAGCATCTACTTGAAAAACATCAGTATGCTGAACCTACATGTTACTAGTGCAAAGTTTCAGTGTGCTTAATTCAGCAGTCATTGGTAGCATTTCAAAGTAGCTGCACTCCTTTTTGTCAAGTTCCTTCTCCCACAGATCTGTTTTGCTGGTTCCATTGTTCAACAGTAAAAATCAGCAGCATCTTGGGTAAATATTAAAGAAGCTCCAAACCTGGTGATTCATGCACATAACTGGTTCCACTACATATGCGAAAATAGAAACACTAAGTATATGTAATTAACAAACAACAAAATATTATATTCATTTATTAACACATTATTAAAATAATAATTCCTTATTTCCTACAGTTATACATATTTATTTACTTGTTTTAAAACTAGGGCCATCTCTGGTTTTGTCTTGTAATTCCCATGAGGATGATGAGGGAGACCAAAACATCCACTCAAATGTCATGAGTCAAGGCGCACTGAAGTAAAACCAGGAAAAACACTGCAAAATGAAGCATTCCTCATTATTAACACTTATATTCACAATGAATGAGAGTACTTGAGAATAACAGTTTATTCAAATGCTACTTAATGCCAAGTGCAAGAAGAAATTTTACTTTCACAGGAAACTGTCTTCATACACTCCTTAGGGTTAAGGTTACTTTAAAATATGGTGATACTCTCTTCACTATCTCAGCTCAATACTCAAGCCCCTCAGCTCAAGCCTTAGGTGTTTAGTATGCTGAAAAAAATCATGTAGAAAACTCAGCATTATGTGGCAAATGAAAACACTATGGTACATATTAGAAGAGAATTTGTAAGTCTTTGGAGGAAATTAGGATAGCTGCCAGGTTCCTGATGCTGCTTTTTAGGGCTTCATGTAGAAGCAAAAAGACTTGCCTAAACACAGTTCATATTATGAAGATTATCTTCAAACTAATGAGAACTGAGATTTAAAGTCACAGTTTCAAAGTGTGTAAAAGTGCACATTTCACCGCAACTTTTCATGCTTGTACTTGATCAGAAGCCTAGCTTACTGAGCAAACTGCACCACCTTCCAGTGGAGACCCTGCCGACATCTGGACCAGGCTCACTGCTAATACAGTATTTTGCTCAAACCACCTCATCTCAGCTTCAAGTCAGTTAAAAGTATATGAATGGAGGATAAGTAATTCAAGCTACACCAATGCAGCATTATAAAACCTGAAATGTTCTCCTTTACAGTGGTATACACATGCGACCAACTATGTTACATCAGGCCAAAGCTTTATGTGGTCCAGTTGGTAATCTAGAACAGTGGCCACTAGCAGCCACTTAGGGAAGAGTAGCAATAGGATAGGCATTCTTCTCTGAGGGTACAACCATTAATAGGACAGCATAAACATATGCCTATATTCATAATAAATCTAATATTTCACAAATTCATGGTGATTATATTAGAAATTCAGATCTGAATCTCTAGTAACAGCTAAGGAATTTACAGAAGTCACTAATTCTTTTAATAACAGCAGGTAGCATTGACTAGGAACAATGACCTTGCTTGTAATCATCTCACATTAGAATTATGAGCTATTCACCACCAGAAAAGACACTGCTAAAAAAATAAATTACTTTTAAAAGGACTCCCTCAAGATATGGCTGTCCTAGTGCTACCACAAAAAATAAGAGCAGAATGAGTTCAAGACTTTGGAAGACATTTTGTTTCTGTTTTCTGAAAACAGTAGCTAAGCAGCAGACAAGGACTATTTATTCCTCCTCTCTGCAAGGCTGTGGAACATCTAATGCTAAATCTATGCCATCTAATTATCACTGTGCAGAACGATGCAGATTCTATCCCCAAAATACAGTAGTGCCAACTTCTGCAGCTCTCTCTATTAGCATGGTTTGTACTATAGTTAGAAGGCAGCCTGTTATAATTTGCTGTTCAACTCTTTCTTCTATCTAAGTAATAAATACACAAGAATGAGAGAAAGATATTTGATTATTCAGTTGAAAGCAGTCCAACTCATTTGAACCTGAAACTATTACACTTTGGAATACACTCAGTTTTCAGAAGCCCCATCTATTCCTAATGTTGAGTGGAGCTGGATCAAATCATCATGTCCCCATTATGTGATTAAAACAGCCCCTGACCATGCTGTTTCTATGTTTGTCTCTGTTTTCGACTTCTGTGGCTCCAGAGTATCCCCCTCTGCCCCCATTAAAGGCAATCACAGATTGAGAGTTGGCTGCTTTGCCTTTTTGTACATACCACTTGGATCATGAGTAATGAGGGGCATTTCATTTAGGGGTGTTCCTAACAACGGGACCCTGTCCAACTGCCATGTGTCTGTTAACTGAATGTTAAAACAAGGTAGGTTAATGTAAGGCAAGTCTCCCTGGAAAGTTATTAGCACAAGAGACTGTTTATTGCTAAAACATTCTTAAGCAAAAATAGAAATATATTTAACACTATGTCCTAGATTTCTAACACACAGCTCCAAAGAGAGTGTTTTAATCATTTTGCACTGTCTTTGTTGTCCTCAATAATAACTGCTAGCTGGTCTGATAACCCCTTTTGCTGTTTCATTCCAGCTTCAACAAGAACAGCAAATAGCAGCATTATAACACCAAAATGAAGTTCCACGATCTTCCAAGTTTATGAGATTTCTCAAATTACCAGAAACAATAAGGCATTAATTTTAAAATCAACCTAATCCTAGCATGTTTAGGATTAATGAATATTAAATTTTCCCCAAAACACTTCTCTGGGGCAGGCAAGAAAGTTTCCCAAGGAATCAGTTAATCATATGTGAAGCATTGGCAAAATCACATCACTGCTTTACACTAGCCTGGCAAAAGGAGTTGAGGGTGAAAAAAGGAAAGAAAAGAACACGTAAAAATTAATCAGGGCAAAAACAAAAGACATTTTCACTTATGATGGCTGTAGCTCACAAGTTCACAAACTGAATGGATGCAGCCAAGGCAAACACACTAATCTAAACATTATGTGTTTTATATAAACAACTTAGTTTAATTTTGGTACTCTAACCTATATACCTGAATTAGAAGCAGTTAAGAAATAGATGTTATGGCATTGAGCTCACAAACACTGCTATTTTCTATTCTTCACTTAAATGCCTTTCAAAAATTATGAGAAATATCATAGGAAAGCACACAGAATTTGATGGAGGGATGGTCACCACAGTTTGGAGTCATCTGCAAATCTAACAAGCTTACCCTCCATCCCCTCCTACCAATTACCGAGAGAGATATGAAACAGAATAGGTCCCAGGACAGACCCTGTTGAATGCCCCCTTGTTGCTGGCCTCCAGACAGAGTACAACCCTCTCAACATGACCATCCAAACAGCAACATGACCATCGAAACAACGTTCTGCTCATCCACCTATTCAAGCTTCATTGTCCTAAAACGAATACAAGGATATTGTGGTACACAATATCCAAAGCTTTGCTAGAGGCAATGTAAATGACATCCAATGCCATCACATAATTCACACATCCAGCCTTTTTATCCTTCATGAAAGGCAGTCATGTGGATCAGGCAGACCATGTTGGAGAAGACTGAGGCAAAGGCGGCACTAAGTACCTCTGTTTTATCCATGTCCACTGGAAGCTCTTTCTAAGCTTACATTATTCTGAAAAGAAAAAGTAAGAAAGATGTCCCAGAGGAAAAAAAGGTTATTTCTCTTTCACATGGAAAGAGGCTAAGTATGCTGAAAGAGAAGAAAGTTTGAGAGCTGGCATGGTATCTCTGAGGTGATAGAAAGAAGCATTTCCTTGGAACCAGGGAGAAATGTCTGAGTTTGCTACCAGAGTTGGCTGGAAACAAGCAAGTCCTTTAAGAACAGAAATAACAGAGAAAGAACTGCTATTATAAATCTTCTGTTTGTTTCTACACTTACTGAAGTATTTCCTACTAAGTTGTCTTTTTCTCAATTTAAAAAGCTGAATTTATTGGTTTCATTTTTTAATTGCTTTTTGTAAGTTTAAAAAGCCTTTTGGGGAACTCATCATAGGAGAAAATTTAAGCATATCCACTTAAGAGCTCTCACTGAACCCGCATCTCATTACTGCCATTTAGTTGTTTCTTCATTAGTTCTGTTCTTTCTCACTTTTATGAAAGAAATAGAAGTTTGTTATTTTCTCTAATCAGGGAAAAGAACAGCTTCAATCACCCCAAACAATACTTTCTCTGCACTGCATTTTATATCATGAAAATTATTTCCATCTATTATCTACCATGCCTTAAAAACCTTTAGATATGTATGCATGGGCCAACATAAAAGCATCATGATCATCTAATGCAGCTAAAATAATTTTCCATATGTGAAATAAAAATTATTTTCCAAAACAAGTTACACTTAAATTTAGAAAAGCACTGCTGAGCTTGAGTTGCATTCAGGTCCTACACATGAATTTACAGAAAACAATGAGAAGTAATCATTTACTTAGGCTTCTTGTTTTGCTTTCTGTGTGCACGTAAATATAATACTTCAACAAGTATTATTATAAAGAAATTCAGCTCTTTCATGAAACTGGAACAGCTTTTTGTATGCACCTATTACAGAAGGAAAGGTTAGTTTAGGCTTCATGCCAGCTTAATCCCTGGCATTTGTTCTTAAACACCCAGCAACATGAGTTTCAATTAGTATAAGATGTAGGAATGTTGTTTTTGTAATAGACACACCTGTTTGCCTTGAAACGGGTTGAATCCAACAACCTGTTTTACATACACTACATGATAATCTCATGTAGTCACAATTCTTCTCTTTCCATCATCCTTTAGTGATGATATGCTTAAAAAAAAAATAAAGAGAAGTTATTTGAAAATACTTTGGGTTCAGTAAGTATGAGAAAAAACAGTGTTCTCTGAGTTCATTCTACATCAGTAGTATAGTGGTATAACATCTTCTTGCTTTGACGCCAAGAGACTGCCTAAAGGAAAATAGTTGGATGCTTTCCAGGACTTCAAAACACAGCCAAGTAAGCTTTACTGTATATTTCATCACCTTAACATCACTTTAAAATACCACTGAAATAATGCAAAAAACATATCAGATAAGCCTTCATGAATAACCAGAACTCCAGCTGAAAAAAATAAAAAAAATAATTAAAAGTTCTAATGTCTTTAAATGGAGTGAAATCCATTCAGAAGTTTCCAACAATTCAAAATTCATTTTTTTTCCAACTGTTAAGATATCTTTGTTACTGAACAACTGAAACTTAAAAAATAATCAATAAAAGAAAAACCTTCATAATGCCATTGATTCTATCAATATAAATTTATTTTAAAGATTCCAAGGGATCTTTTCTCTTTTAAACCCAGTAAAACTTGCAAGGTTTTTTTTGAGAGAAGGTGAATTTATTTGGTAACTACTGTTTTTAATTTTCTTGTTAAAAAAATAATTCATGTTAATACCACATCATTCTTCCTGGATCACTCAAAAACTTCTTGGAGATGACTGTGTCATTTTGACCAAGACTGCCTCTTCCATCAAATACAAAACCAAGTAGGGAAATTTCCCTCTGGTCAGTGATTTATAAATAATTATTTTTTTAAACTTAAACTTTTTTTCAATTTACTGTTTATGTTATGATAATCCTTAGTGTCTTTGAACAATTATGTGGCATACAAACTACAACCAAGACACTGATCTTGCTCTAAGAAATTTTTAAGTATAAAAAAGACCCAAACTGAAAACTTCAGACCATAGCATCCTGTGAGGCTGAGTTTGAGTAACTCATGCTTTTTTTGTGTGGACTTGCCAAAAAACAGACCAAGAACTTTCACAACACACTTCTATTTCTCCTCCTCCTTATCCTATAGGAATGAGAGACTGCAGCTTATTACAGGGAATAAACTCAAGCAAGGGAGAATACACCATTATTAGCTAAACTAACCTGAATATTGAACTAATTGAAGATTAAATATTTCCTTGAAGTAATTTCTCTGTTGTACTGGAATGGCTTTAGCCAAACCAAAGCATATGGTCCTCCATTTAAAACCACAGAAGTGAGTGCAAGAATTATTATTGCGCTTAATCTAAACAATAGAAACATTCAGACCATAGCTTGGGAGGCGAAGTACTGCACTACGTCCTTTATTTAGCATAGTGCTCTGTTACTTTGGACAAGCCATAGTCTGTGGCATCAAAGTATAAGAAATAAAAAAAATTGTTCATGAACAGACAATCTTTACCTCTGGTTTTATGTTACCAAGTTCAGTGAAGGCAGGTCATAAGTACTATCACTCTAAATTATTTTGCAGCAGTACATAACCCTGATTAAGACATTCTGCTTGTTCAAAGAATGCTAAAATGAAGCTAAATAAATTATACCATATGACCAGCAGCTGTGAAAACCGCAGTTTTTTAAAGGTGAGGCAAGACATATTTCAATGTCTCCTAATGTCATCCTTGAGTAATGACTAGAGCTAATATTGTATACTGTTTTAAGATAGTCTCACACTGGAAAATTCAAAGTTACAAAACTTCATCAAACCCAAAGCTGCAAAAAAACCTCAGTTCAAAAAAATTCTGCAGATTAATCTATCCCCTCACTTCTTGTTCTCTGGAACAATGCAAAACAACTTTTTCCTCCAAAATTTCAGTTTATGAAACAAAAAATGAAAAAAATCCAGAATATTTCAACTTATATCCAAAGCATTTTGACAGATTTACTACTAAGTTTTGTGAAGATATGAAATTTGACCCTTTAGCAAGAATAAAATTCTTACAAAATGAAAGTTTATTTTACTACCAAACCTCACTTGCTTTATTCTAGAACAGATAAAAGAATGCAGATGAATGAGTACATGCAGCTTTAAATGCAACATATTCATTTTTAGAAAATTTCTGACTTTATGTAGTGAGAAATTAACACTTTTAAACTTGTGACCTGTGATAGTATCAAAATATGATTGTAAATACACTGAGGAAGTAACAAGCATAAAATATATTTGCCAGAATATTTTAGTCCTCAAAGTTTATAACTTGTTTCACTTGTAACATTGATAATACTAGACTTCGGACTAGCAAGTCTCCAAAAAATCAGCAGTTTCCATACTTCTACACTTCTGTTCCCACTGGTCCTCTGTGTTTGAAGGAAAGTTGAAAAGTATGGATTTATGATTCATTATGTTTTTTTTAATACACCCCACCACTTTTTTTTTCTTTTTTTTTTAGCAAATAGTTACATGTATAGCATGCTTCACTAGCAGAAGATCTTATTGCAACTTTTTGCTTCACAGCCTATTGCTTAGAAGATTTGGGCAGGTGCTGGTACAACAAAACACAGCAATAAAATGTTAAGCAGTGAAGCCCTACATCTGTGCAAAGTCAAGGTCCTCCATTAAATATGACTTTATTTGCCAAAAATTTTTTTGAGGTGGTCCAAACCTTATAAACAAACAGCCTACTCTACTTTTTGGTAAATGTGGATGATGTAAAAGATGGCTGGCATTTCTTTTATAAGCGTATTACACTTACTGTGCCAAATATTCTCTATTCTTACCCTTTATTAAATGCAAACCCTAAACTTTTGCTTTTATTTATTAGAGGTACTACATGTAGTGAGGTAAAATGAGCTTTGCCAGAGCACAGCATTATATTTTCAGTTAGGAAAGTTTACTTTTGCAAATTTAAAATTTCAACAGAAAATTAAAATGCATGGATATAATTTAATTTCTATGCCTGTGTAAGCATATGTAATTAAAATGCTTAGTACATGAAACTGCTATTCATTTCTATAAATTCTACCATTTCTATCAAGTCAACTTTACAACCATCCCAAATTACCCTGACGGTACTATCAAAGTGTCATTACATTATCTGTAGGAATTATTCAGATTTTAGGCCTAGCAATTGCTCAGTTACATTAGATACAATTTGTAAATTCCCTGTTTGCGACAGATATGTCTCTATTTTGCACTGACTCAGTAAAATCAA
The DNA here is from genome assembly GCA_026212715.1 of Elanus axillaris. Classification (NCBI taxonomy): domain Eukaryota; kingdom Metazoa; phylum Chordata; class Aves; order Accipitriformes; family Accipitridae; genus Elanus; species Elanus axillaris. The sequence continues at coordinate 47,113,926 of JANZLQ010000079.1, forward strand.
TTTACAAGCTATATTAAATTTTAGAACAATCACAATTATACTGTATTGGATCAACTTTTTTGTCCTGAATTGTCATCTAAAAGTCATCTGTGTTTTCAAAATTACATCACAGTGTATGCTTAAGGTTATCACACTTCTGTGAAATACTCCAATAAAAAAAGTAATCACTGCAGTGATTAGCATATTTTTCATTAATAGATTCCTAAGTTTCACACGGCAACTGCTTGCATGGAATATGCATTGGTTCCCTGAGTGTGATACTATTTAACAGCTGAACTATTGGTTCCACTATTATAAAGAACATTGTTCACGGTCTTGCAGTGAATGATGTGCCTCTTTAAAGATAAGGGCTGCATTTATATGATGTTGAATGACTGCAACTGTAATTAAACCCTCAAAATTTCTAAGGTACTCTGCATCACACAAAAACATGACCCTCTAACAGAAATGAATTTACAGTTCAATCTGACATAAACCATTGTGCTCATTTCTTGAATAAATACAAAGAATTATTGGGCTACTTGCAAGCTTTAGAACCAGCAGAAATGAATCGCCAACTCCTGATGCACTTGGGAATTTGGACAGTAAAAGTCCAAGAAGTTTTATTTATTGTTTTTCTGGCAATGAAAAAAGAGTTGTTATCACCATGAGTTATTTCTTAAAAGTCAAGCATTCTCTTTGTGCCATTCTTGTAGTGTGCACAGCCACAGGAGTTAAGAGCTAGCCAATTCTGTCAAAACCTGTCATTCATGTAACTGTCTCCACAGCCACAGTCACCACTGTGAGTATGCACTGATTATCCATCTCACTTCTGTACTCTCAACAACACCAAAGCAAATCCTATTGGTCAGTTTTAAAAACGGCTCAGCTGCAAAGCTAATGTCAGTTATGATTCAGCCCTAATTTTGCCTGTCAACAGTCTTGTTCAGCTTCCCAGATATTCCAGCTTGTTGCCAAGACCATTTTGTAAACGAAATCTCTCTTTTGAAAATCACCATATGAATATGTCAACAGGTCATGAAATATTTTCATTACAAACCTTGAAGAAAATCTAAGCTCTAAAGCAACAGTTAGAAAAATGTCTATTTCATTAGGCAAGAGTGTGAAATCTTGCTGGAAAACATTTATTTTGGCAACTCCCTATTCTGTTGGTGGCCCAAAAGTATCCTGACTAGACTATCCTGGTGGGAGGCAGCACCAGCTCCAGTGAGGAAGCTGTAGCAGATGAGCTAATAACTACAAGTATCACTCTAGAGCATGAATTTGCAGTGTGCAAGTACCTAAGCAGCTGCAAGGTCAGACAGAAACAGAAATTCAGATGTTACTTCAAAAAAAAAAAAGGTTGAAAACTTGTATTCATTTATGCAAGGATGAAAAAGGGCTTTAGAAAATCCACAAGAGACATGATTTTTTTTCTCATGCTAATAATGGGAATAGATGTTAACTCACATACTGGGGAACGGGTTCCTTCAGCCTCTTCATAGGATTCCTTCAACCTCTTCATAACCTTTTAAAAGTTGTGTGGTCATTTTAACTAAGATCCTTCAGTTACTTGTGAGACCTAGCTAGCATCCATCTTTAGTCTCACTAAGTCTCCTGCAGTGCACAAAAATCTGTGATTTTAAAGCTTAAGAGCATATTCAAGGCGCAAGCCATAGTCAATTACCTGACGCACAAAGAGACTGCTTTCCAAACAGGAAACAGGTAGATGTGGATAGGGCAGATCATGTGTGTTTGCATGGGTGTAAGGAAGGGTATGTGCGGTGCACCCTAATCCATGAAATAGAGGAAGAAAAGCATAGGAAGATCCACTACAAACCTTGAAGTGTCTCTATAGGGAGAAGATTTTATCTCAGTTATCAACATCTCACGCTCTCTCAACCTCCCACCTCCAAAATTTCCAAAGATTCATCCTATTCCTACAACTGTGAAGGTTTCCAGAGGCCCCTGCAACACAACTCAGGAGGGCTGCATAGAGAAAAAAAGTATGCTGGTTAAAAGATCCCTCTTGAGATCTGCAAAAGGAAAACACCTACAGTATCTTGTCACAGCCATGTCCTTTCAAGGAGGACTTAACGCCCATGAAACTCAGAGGGTTTTATCATAAAACTGAAATTTAAGATTTGTGAATCTAATCTCCTTGAACATCCTGCATGACTGTATTTGAGACAGTTTTGTTTTCTTAGACAAATGCAATAAATTCCAAAAACATTATTTATCCAGAGAAAAAATATTTAACAATAAAGCACACAGCTGATTGTCAAGATACGCATTCTGCCAGAGATCTCCTATGCACTCCATCCAAAAAAATAAATACTTATCTCACTTGTGAATTTCACATGTCAAGTCATTGTCTGTAAAGTATCCAAATTCTTCAAATACACTATGAATTTAACAGTCTACTGAGTGTTACATTTAAAAAAATCACTAAAAATAATACTGCAACACTCTTAGTTTCAATTCTTTATTTGTAAATGTTTTTACTTACAACCCTTCTTAAGTAGCCCTTTGCAAACCAAGTAAGTCTGTACACTAATATCGAAATTAAAAAAACATTATTTGAAGGGGATTTTTTGAGTTTTGGAAACTTTTGGGTTTAGTCAGATCAAATGCATGACTAAACAAAACAATCTGGCAAAGTGTGAAATATAATGATTCCTTCCCTTCTCTGTAGCAAATCACCATACTACCAAAAGGATTGAGTGGTTTTACACTAAAATTCAGAAGGAAAAGACAGCTTTCCTACTTCTTTGAGATGAATTTGGAACGTTCCTTCAGCACTCAGGTATGAAATTACAGAACTGCTAGCCAAGGTATGTAACCTACCATTACAAACAGCCACTGTGCCAGTGGACTGGCAAGCTGCCATTATAACTCACATCTACAAAAAGGGCTCCAGAGCAAATCCTGCAAACTACAGACCAGTAAGCCTGACTGCTCCCATCCATGGGAAGATGGCAATCTGTCTTTAAAAAAGAAATAAGAAAAGGAAAAAAGAAAAAGAGTGGAAGAAAAGGTTACTTAATATGCACACAGATTAACACAGTCTTCTGTGGGGAAGCATCAGTGTGGCTTCTGTAAAGGGAAATACTGCTTCATTAACCTGTTGGAATTGCAGAAGGATAATAATAACCATGTGTATAAAATCTAACCTGGATTTTCAAATGGCCTTTGACAAGGCTTCACATGAAATGTTATAAAGAAATTCCATTGCTGCGGGATTGGATAAGAAGTCTTTTTAGCAAGAGGAAGCCAGTTAAAGCAGAGGAAACAAAAAGCAGTGCTTAGGTGTCGCTTTCAGGATGGAAAAGTGCCAAGAGCAGGGTCCCTCCCTCATGGGTTGGTGCTGGGAACAGCTTTGTATCACCTCCCTTTCAGTGACCTGGAAAGGAGAGGCAATTGTGAAACCACCAAGCTTGCAGGTGATACTGAGCTCTTTTGGGTAGTCAAATGCTGTGCCCATGGCAAGGACCCGTACAAGGGACTCAGGGATGTGGTAGGTAAGCATCAGTGTAAGGTGGTGCTGGGGAAAAACAACACAGAACTGGCAGTTTCAACTCAGAAACAAGATCTTGGGGTCAACCTTGGCAGTTCTATGAAATCATTAGCTCACATTGCAAGGGCATCTGAGAAGCCAAGAAAAAGTTTGGCTGCATCAGGAAGGTCTGCACTGAAGACAAGGTCATCTGTTTGCTCCTGTAACAAACATTGATGTGCTCACATCTTAAGTGCTGTATGTCATTCCAGTCTTTGCATCTCAAAGGGAAGGTAGGAGAATTAGAGGACATAAAAAGAAAAGCAACTAAAATTGTCCAAGAGGTGGGTTGGCTGCCTTACAAGCAGAGATTTAAAGGGCTGAGTAGTTCTTCAGTTTGGAAAGGAAAAGTCTGAAGAGGGTTGTGACTGAGATTTGTAAATTACTAAAGGCTGCAGGTAACTTGAATGGCAGACTGTGCCTCACCAGATGCCATGGTATGAGCATAAGGTTCACTTGCTGAAAGTAGCAGGAGATCAGGTTAAAACAAATAAAGCCATGTATGGTGTCACACAGAAAAAAAATACAGCCATGCACAGTGTCATATAGAAAACAAATAAAGCCATATGTATGCTGTCGTATGGTGGCTGGTGAACTTCTTGAATTTGTTTCCATCAGGCAGTGACAGTGGGTACAAACAGTGGTCAGATGGATGCACAGGCAGGAGATCTGTAAGCAGCTACTGAAGAGAAGTAAGGAAGGATGTCCACTGCCACCTTGTGCTCTTCTATTCCATATGTTGGAGGAGTACAAGGGGTTTGGACTGAAGAAACTGTTAGATTTGTGCACTCTCCTGAAGCAGCATCTGCTTTTGTCTCTGCTGGAAACAGACCACTGTTGGTAGATGTACCCATCGCTGGTCTAATCCTGTTGAGCATTAATGTTCCCATATGTTTTCCGCTGTCAAGATAGACTACAAGGATACTAACTCTACCTACTATGCTTCTGACACACTAGATCCATGACCAGTTGCGCTACAGAATCATTTCAGGACAGTGAAGAACAAGATGCAAACACTAAGACTGAAAACGGAGGGGAATTCTCTGAGACTCCTCCTTGAAAGACAATTCCTTCCTGAAGTTTAATATGGTATTCCTAATCACATATTATTCATACTGAAGAATGACTTTTCCCACATTTTGAATAACTTTTTCCTAAGCTACAACTACTCAGGTCAATTCATTGGTGTGATATTTACATTCCCTGGGCAATTGGGAGAATCTAAAAATCCTTGTACTGGATACTGAGAAAATTACATCCATAATATAAGCACTTTATGCTTAATTAATTCTTGCCATCCTACATACTAATTAGCTGTTTCACTCTGTTTCATCTCCAGCTGAGGGAACTCAAAAAGCCGTTGTCTGTTTCAGTGTTAGGAAGCTAACACATTGCCATCCTTGGCTTCTGTCAGAAGAATTTAAACCACAGGGCTAAAACTCAGTGTCTTCATGCTGCTTACTGGTACTTTCATTTTTAGATGCTTGAATCAGACACAGCTACTTTTCACAGCGAAGCATCACATCACACACTACAGAGAGAAGCTGAGAGCAACTGCAGCTAATTCTCAGTATCACTTGTTTCACCTGAATTCACACAGAAACTTGCTCATAAAAGGGACACAAACTCTCTTTTTAAAAACACCTCACTTACTTCTTGGGCATAAGGCCAACAACTGAAGTACTGTATGAACTAAACCATGGCTGTTTAAACGGAAACCTTTTTACACTAAAATATTAACAATAGTAATATTGGGGGGGGGCATGAAAGGTTCACATTAGTACTTAAAATCACACACACTCGCCAATGTGCAGGTCTTCATTATTCATAGCTTTACCAGATCGATGTAATGCAAGTCACAAACATGATTCAGAGAGAGTTTTATGGATGAACCAGCAAGGCAATTGCCTGGGACCCCAGGGACCAGAAGAAAGCACCCCAGGAAGCCAAGCTAATTAGTAGTACAAGTCATCTAATGTATGGGTAGGAGCAGGGAGGGGACTATGCTTCAGCCTGTCTGGAGCCTTGGTGTATCTAAAGCTAGTTTCAATTCTCACACCCTCTTCACCTGTATTAGAATAGCTGTGTTGCTGCTGTAAACAAAAAAAACATATCCCACACAAATTTTACAAACACACTGCAATGGTACAGTTAGTCTACTGGAAATAATTAGCATTTTCTGAAAACCAGAAGGAAGGATTGCTAACACACTAACAGCAGATTAGTAGTCTACAGAACCAAAACAAATAGTCAGCTGGAAGGATTTGCCAGCACTAGTGTCATAGCCTGCACTTAGTCCTGGTTGCTTCTATTTTAGCATTTTCCTTGCCTAATAAAGGACTTTTTTTTCTTAAATTTGACTGTGTAAGGAGTTAGACACTATAGCATTTACAATTCAGAAGGTGGATCTGTATATTTAAAAAATATAAGCATTTGTTTTACAGGTCTGAATTTTTTTCTCAATCAGAAGCACAGCTAACAGTTTACTTTAAGGACTGCCATGTGTTCTCTGTAAAGGATTTTGAAAAGCTGAGTAAATAGAAAATTATTCAAAGACAGCTTGTGACTAGTTATTACAAGTCATCATGAAGGAATACACTGTATTTTAAAGATCTTTCACCATAATCTACCTGCATGCAATTTTTGTAAGACTTATTAAATATTTAATAGGACATCGGACCACCATGATATATAAAGTCAGATGTAGGCTTGTTAACTGCTTCTAAAGATTGAGAATGTTCTATAAAGGGAGAGTTAACAGAAGCCAGTGGATACAATGAGAAAGACTTAAACATCATGTTTGGGCCTGACTCACTCTTTTGCTCAAAGAAAGATATAAATCCTAAAAATTGAAATACAAATCACTCAACAACTCTGAACATCTTACTGGGATGCAGAACCCTCCATGACTGATATTTATACCCTTGATATTTTGCTTATCCTTGCAAGAATAACTTTTTAAACCCCAAAAGTCCCATCTTACTAGTTCTGCATGTTAAGCATAGTAATTTTATGTTCTGTGTCTGACTGATACACAAAGAACTACCAGCATTTTCAGATGATTTTCAGCGGGTATGGACAAGATGATCCTGTCCACTCTACTTAATTGCATGCATATGCTGCTGTGACCATTCCAGGGGTGGGGTAGCCCCATTTTGCATTTCAGTAGAAACCATTGACAAAAAAAAACAGCTGCAAAGGCTTTTCCAATAAGGCTTCTTGAGTAGTTTACAAACAATCTAGAATTAAATTAGGACTATTTCCATACTTGTGTTTCAGCCTCTACAAATACAATTCCTGCTGATAGGAAAAGGAAAGTACGTTAGACATCATAAAGTTGTGCTTTAAACACTTACTTTAATTCTGTAGTGAAAGCTTTAATGGGAATATTCCATAAAGGCCATAGGTAGAGAGGTAGTTCCTGAATTAAATGGGCAACATCTTGGAAATTCAGTCTGTATATGGAATTTAGGATCAATAACTCATTGGACTACCATTGAGCGAAATGTTAATTTGTACAAAGATAATATCTAAAAAGTCTAGTTCAGACTAAATCAGGAACCCTTGCCAGAAATACTTTAGGTGGTTGTTACCCTGATGACAAAGTCTTGACTGATCTGCTTAAATCTCTGGCATGCCTTTTCCTTCCTTGGGAGTTAAGATTTCTCTTTCTACAGTATGTCCTTGAAACACTTGTTTAACTGTATGGTGCAAGAATGATCCTTTTGCCTCAAGATACTATACATGGGATCAATACACTTACCCTATCCTACAATTAGAACAGTTCAATGAAGTAATTTTATGGTCCAAATGTTACAAGCTATGACTCGTGTATTGCATGAAAATTTTACCCTCATTCAAGCCCTGTGTTCATTCTGCATAAAGCTAGTACCTTAACCAATATGCCCGTATTTATAAATCAACTTTTTTTGATGTTAGAAAAAAGAAGACAAAAAAAATTACCATCTACCCAGACAACCTATGTAGTATTTAAATCTTGTGATTCAAAATACATCATAGAGTGAGGCTTCAATACCAGTATTATTATGTTGAAATTTCAAACAGGTTTCAGTTCTTCTCCACCAAGACATCTGAAAAATTCTCAGACCAGGGAGCTGACATTCATATTGTCCCAGCACTCAACCCACAGGAATCCATTATCAAGGACACTGAGGAACTTGTCTCTGCTCCCAGTGCTTCTGCGTGCTTACAGACTCTGAATGGCTTTCTTAATTTATCAGGTCTCCTGTGTACTTTAAGTTACACTAAGGCTTCATCGGAACCTGAGAGTTAGAGAGTTACGGCCAACTTCTCTCTCAAACTGTCAATATTTTGGGACAGGGAAGATTTGACCCATAGATTTCTACAAATGCAAATATTCCCATCAAATATGTCAGCTGGAAAATAATCAACTACAAAACCAGAATATTTAAAATAGAGGCAATGGAAGTAAACTGCACCAAACATGCAATCTTTATCTGGAATTATATATTTATATTGTAATGAAATGAGATATGCAAATATATGCTAGGTGGGTTTTTTTCCTGGATTGGTAGATATGCCTTGCTGGTGAATAGCTGAACTGTTTTGATATTCCTTTTCTGTACCTGGAACCTCTTACAAAAATGAAAGCTATGTTAGGCACCTGAAAAAAAGCACATTTTCTTGAGGTACCAGATGCAGAACCTTAAAGAAAGTTGCTTGTCCTTATAGCAGAGATTTTTAAAGCACTGCTACTTTCTCCATGTTGTCCTTCGCAAGCTTTTATCAATGTTACCAGACCACTGATTATCACCATATGTCAGTGCTGTATGCTTCCTCTTACTCTGTTTTTGAACAGGCTGGTCTTTGCTTTATAGCAGCTGTGTGCCACTGCTCCACTTTTTTCAACACCTTTTCCTATGCCTCACCCAATCAGACAGAAGGTGATCACTTCAGTTCATCACCTTTTACTGTCTTTTGTTCCCACATCCTCTTGCAGCATGAACTTCCATTTCCCTTGTGGAGTCTTATGGGAAAGCACATCAGCTGCATGCAGACTCTCCCTTGGATAGTAATCACCTACCTTTCCTTCCTCACAGGAAGCTGATGTTTTTATTTCCTTTCATGGAGGTCCACACTGGCCAGCACTGACAGCACTATATAACCTACTGAAAGCTTTGCACTTCCACAAGTATTTTGGAAATGTAGATCATAGCAAAATCACACACAATAAATAGTGCATGCTTCCTAAGTTGTAGTAAAGATTATATCTGTATTTCTAAGTTTGCATTTAACTGCTGATTTTTGTGATTTCCATTGTAATAACACCTTTATTTTAGCAGCCCTGAAATAATTCCTTTTAGAATGATTAATTACTCTCCTCCAGGATGAATATTGGCCTCATTTTGATAGATACTATTTCCCTCAGTTCTCCTTTCTATCTCTCCCTCGGCCTTGCTTTGAAAGCTCCTGTTTCCATGGATTTCAGTATTATTTTAGGCCACTCAAAGAACAGAAAATCACAGTATAAAGCACAAAGAAAAGCATGAAGACAAGATCATTGCTGTATGGAGCTGGCAGTCCAGCCCTGAGAGAAACGGAAACATGTTTTTGCCAAATAGGTCTAATTCATTCACCTTTTACAGCAGCACGGACTACATCTGGTCAAAATAAGTAGTCTTAAGTCAACACATGAACACAAAATATATGCATTTCTGTCTGGCAATGACTGAGCAACAGGTAGTATTTTTTTTTAATTTGAAATCCTGTTTCTCTATATCTTTACTACATCACTTTCCTGTTGATAGGAATAATCAGTACTTAAAATTGGTCGATTAACACAGGTAGGCCAAAGTGGTCAAAGGCAGTGAGGGTTAGTACCTTGAACAGCTCCAGGATGATAATCAGCTCCCTTTGAAATCCACAGGATTAGTCAACAGATTTGCTGTCAAGAATGAAGGAAAAGCCTGAGCTCTGTCTGTTTGCCAGGAGATATCTGAACATGTTGAAAGCAGAGCTTGCTAGGTCCTGACACTTTAAATCACTTACACAACTGTCAAAATTAATTGAATTTATTGGTGCAGTTTAGAAATAGCAAAGGGGCTCAGAGAAGCATCCAGCTCGCTGTGTTCAAGACGTTTACAGAGGGTTGGTCTAACAACATACAATTCTAGCAGAGCACCAGGATGCATAAAGTATCCTGGGTTTATTCTCCAAAAGTTTTAATTTTGTCAGGTCTATTATCTTCAAGTTCTAACAACTACATTTCAAGTTTCATTTGAACTTGAAACACATATTTCTCCTCATAAAATATGTCCTGGAATGCCTTTACATGTGCCATCCCCTTAGACTTCCCATCAAAGGCTGCATGACTAAGCATTTTCCCTGGTGAAACTTCTGCCTTAGCTGCATTCAAGAAAAGCTTCTTATATTACTTGTAAGAAACCTTCTTTTCCAAAACATGACCACTGTCAACTTGGAAGTTATAGGAAAAGAGTTATTAAGGACAATCTAGTAATTTTACTTATGCACTAATGATGGGGAATTGGATGACATTAATGTCATGAAAGGCTGTGGATATCATGCTCTAAAACTATCATTTGTTGCATCAAAAGCCCAGATGAATCACTCTTACATATCAATGCAATTCATTTTTATTCGCGGGACAAATTAATCCTTCAAGTCATCCTTTGACTTTCATAGAATTTCACAAATTAATGTAGACCAATCTGTCTGAAGACAGTGGGAAAATGAGGTCATGAAACTCAAATATGTCATGCTATCTTCTTCTGAAAAGTAAATGGCCAATTACCAGACTGTAGTTTAGGCAGTCATGATTCTAAGAAAGTCACATCTCTGTCCAAGGCTCTTTGGAGAGGAAACCATGCAGGAGCATGTTTTCTGACAGAGCCTGTGACCACGTGGGAGGGACCTATACTGGTGGAGTTTTTGAAGAACTGCAGCCTGTGAGAAGGACCTACATTGTAGAAGGTTGTGAAGGACTATATCCTGTGGGAGGGACCCCATGCTTGAGGAGAAGAACATGACAAGGACAGGTTGGCAGAGGCAAAGGATTATGAACTGACCCCAACACCCATTCCCCATCCCCCTGCACCACCTGGGGGGAGGATGTAGAAATAGAAAAGTCAGGCGTGAAGTTTAGCCTAGAAAGAAAGGAGTTGGGGGAAAGTGTTTTTAGTTTTGTCATTTGTCACTCTCATACTCTGTCACAATTAATTGGCAATAAATTAAATTAATTTTCCCAAGTTGAGTCTGTTTTGCCCATGATGATCATTAGTAAGTAATCTCCCTGTCCTTATCTCAACCCATGAGGTTTCTTGTCATATTTTCTCCCCCTGTCCTGTTAATAGAGGGGGAGTGATAGAGCATCTTGGTGGGCACCTGGCAGTCAGCCAAGGTCAGCCCACCACACTAATGTTCTTTTCTGCTGATAAACATGAGACTAAAGCCAGATTTTACTTTATCACCCAGGTTTAGCTAAAGGGATTCTAAAATGTCATTTGGGTTCATTCTACTCCTAATGAAGATATAACTTGGCCTCCAGTAAATCAATCACATATTTATCACAGTTTTAGGTGATAGCTAAGTTTAATATAAATTCTTTACATAGTAAAACTGTTTAAAAATTACAGAGTAACAGAATTTCATTTTTCAGGTCGAGGAGAGGAGAGGAGAGGAGAGGACATAATCTGGTATCTGAAAGACAGGTCATAGTATTTCAGTCAGAGTTTATACCTATGTGTCCTAGATAAAATGCAAGACTAACATTAAGTAAAAAAAATCAATCCCCATTTTAAAAGGTTTATAACAATACCACATAAACAATTAAACCAGAATAAATTATGCAACCCTTAAAATTAAACAGTACTTTTATGGATTACTCCATAGGAAAGCAAAAAGTGAACTCACATGTCCCAACAATTTGCAGTGATGTTATGTTGCTGTTTCCCCATAGGGAAAGAAAAAAATAAATCTACCTAAAAAAAATGAAAGGGGAGAGGGCAGACTGCAGAGGATGTTTGTTCCCCAACAAAACAAACCTTTTTTCTTTTCATTTGAAGGATACTTATTTTAACATAAGGCAAACTAATGAGAAGGTTTAAAAACTGACAGAGAAACTGAAAAGGTATAGAATCTACATTACTTTTTAAATAGCTTTTCCTTACTACATTCCAAGTTGAAAAGCAAGAAAAAGTTTCTTAACTGCTTACACAACTTAAGAAATTCAGACCTGTGATCTATTACCCTTAGGGCAATTCCAGCACTATATTCACACTCAAGCTGGTCTGGTAACCAGGGCAGCACAGTGATCCAGCCTAACAATTTGCAATCTTAGTTATTTCAGGCACCCCCATTTTGCCTATCAGCTGCTTGTGTAAATATACTTTAAGTCACGTAGGCAAGTTCAGAAATTCTGCTACTGCTACTGCTGACATAAACCCCTGTGAACCTTGACATACACAAACTAAACTCTGAATGTATAGGGAACTCACTGACAGATCAAGACTGGTTTTTTACATGACTTGAAAGGCATTTAAGGAGCCTTTGACCAAATGAAACTGAGAAATAAAACCCAGACCAAAGTCTCACAGTAGACACTGGGAACCTCTTTAAGAACTTCAATAGGCTTTAAATCTGTTACTAAGCAACTAGTAGCCAAGCAGAAAAAAATGTTATTTTTCTACTTTTAAATTTCCAGCAAGATTAATAAAAAGGTAGGAAAACAATCACAATGATTTACCAGTGCTTTCTGGCAATGAGTTAGCTTGTTTTATCATTTAGTAACAAAACAACCTTCCCACCTCTTGGTTTTATGTATTTCTTTTAAGATCTTGTTTTTGCTTTCTTTTACTATATTCATCAATTTTTTTTCCCATTGACCTTTATTTTAGTTAATCTAGTTCTACTAAAGTAAGCCCTTTCCTTCAGGTATTCCAATCTACCTTATGTAAGCAGGTAAAATTATAACTAATTGCCAATCAAAACTGGTGTTATTCTGATCAATTGGCAAGGTCTTCAGTGAATGACTGTTCTAGCTTTTGCCTCCCCATCATTTAAACAGGCAGTCTTTTCTGGTTCATTCAGTATAGCACTGCTAAACAAATTAAAAACTACAGGCCTCTGCACTGACATGACACCTTGCTGGTTTTTTTTTTTAAATTACATGTTCTAGAGCAAAGGGTTAGCACCGCAAGTTTTATCCCACTGAATACTATTCATACTAAATGCTTCAGCTAGTTCATTGCCACTGTAAAATTCAGTCACCCCACAACTACAATTTTTCATCATTCCTGCCCTGACTATGCACCATAAATGTCCATCAATTATAACTAGTTGGAATGGGCCACACTCAGCCCAGTATAGGTGACCCTCTGCTGAGCTGACAGCATATATTTTCTTGCCATGGCACTCAGACGACAGGTTTAACCCTTTTACTTTTTGAAAGTGACCAGATGACAACTAGGATGAGGATAGGTTACACTGGCTCCACATGATAAACTATTCTATAGAAGCCCACCCTACCTGAAACATTATGCTACACAGTTGTTCGAAAGCATGACTGTAGACTAGTTGTAAGCTCATGATGGATGTTACTGATATATTTGAGAAGTGACCTGAAAGGAATTATGCACAATTCAGGAGAATAAAAATAAGTGTGAGATTTCCTATAGTTTTAGGTTTTGGCTCAGTGATGGACAGGCTGGACAATGTTCCCACCAACCAGATCAGCTAGTAAAGGGGTAGGATCAGTGAAGACTATTAAGTCTAAAGGACTGTTCAGCTATTATTTTCTTAAGCACAGATTCCTTGTCTCTCCACATTTTCTTTACTTCTTTCCCTTTTTTAAAAAAAGAATTACATAATTTTGATATAAATTATGTTTTCCGGTACGTTAGGGATTGTTACGGAGATAGCAAAAATTAGAAATACTTTGAATTAATTTTTTTATTAAAGGTTTTTGTCTGTGTTTTCTTTCCTTATACATCATGCATTTTTTTCAGCTAGGATATTGCAAAAATAAACTTTTAATTTATGCTTTTGTTTACATTTGTTTGCAGCTAGTATGCTGAAAGGAACAATGTATGTATTTTCAAGATAAAGTCCTTTACTCCCTAAAATATAGTGTCCAACCAATTTTGTTTTCACAGGGTCTCTTGAATATTTGGCAATTGATGAGTGGTTATAAGTGGTTATACAGCATTTATGATATCAGTTATGTATAACATACAGCATTTTTATTTTGATGACCCTTGTGGAAAGTTATAGCTAAAGTCACAGAATGCCCCATTTCCATTATCAATTCTTGGATCAAACTCAGAAGTGAACTTTTCCTGCTCTTGGCTTCAGATCTCAGTCTGGGAAGATCTGTCTTCTTTTAAAGAAAATATATTAACTATTTTAAAATTTTGCACAAAAAATAACAATACAGATTCCCCTGATACTGACTGCCTTACTTTAAATTCGCATTTAAGATTATCAATGCCACAACAACTTGAGACAAATTAATCACAGAAGAAAATTATTCCTGATGCAGAAAGCTGGTGCCAGGACATTAGAATTACTGCTTCATCTGTATTACCACTCTGAACTCCAAATATTTATTTCCCTCTTTTTCACCCTGCTTATCCCAAACATACCCATGCTCAACCCAAATAAGCTCATATGTAGTTGCAGGAGCTTTGGAGCTGTGACTATAGAGCTTCAGCTACTGTCAGTGTCATCTTGCAGAAGCAAAGCAGTGAAGACAAATTTCCTAGATGCTACAGAACACTTTAGCTGTACATGAATTTCCTCTGCAAAATGCCAGCTCTTTGAACTAGCTTCTGTGGGGACAACAGCTTCAAGTTAATTTCCCTGAAGTTCAAATCTTGGCAAGTATTAATTTTACCCAATAGTCCACAGGAAAATGATGAGCAGGTATCACTGTTACTTTGGCTTATACAATAAACAAAGGACAATAAAATTAGGAGGACAACTGTAGTTGGTGAAATCACACTTCCATTGATGCCCTACCTTATCTCCAACAGTGGACGCCTCTAGAAAAACACAGCTTTTCCCTACAATACTGTCACTGATTCCAACGATTTGGAAAAAATGTCCTTGGCCAAAAATGGCATTTTTACAGGATTTTTTAGAAAGCCTCTACTGGACTTCCTTTTCCATGAGAATATCCATTTATCTTACTATTCACACAAAATTTTAGTGTCCACAGAAGCTTGCAACAATGAACTCCATAGCTCCACTACACCCTGAGTGAAGAACAACCTCCTTTGGTTTGCTTTGCCATGGGCTAGTTTTATCTGATGCTCCCTAGTTCTTACACTGGGTAGAAAAAGAAGAAACCATTTTCTACATATCTTCCCTTTGTAACTGGTGGTTTTATAGATATAGATTTATGCTATTAATTCTGTCTGGAAGAGAAGCCATCCATACTTTTGACTACCCTTGTCACCCTTCTCTGAAGCTTTTTCAGTTGTTAGGGTTATTTTCTGAGATCGCTTGGATCAGTACTCTACATATCAATCAAAATAACAGGCCCCACATATTTAAAAAGGGACATAGTAATGCTATCTTTCTTTTTTCTCTATTCTTTTCCTAATAATTTTCAGCATTTTTTGACTACTACTAGACATTACTGTTTCCATAGAACCTACTATTTCAGTTATTATTCCTGGATGATGTTCCTTCACTTACAAAATTACAGGCTCTGTCCTAAGATACCTCCTTTCTCCCATAAAATGTCACTTCACATTTATCCATATTTAACATAATTTGCCATTTTATTGTCCTGTCTTTCAGTTTCATATGGTGTTTTTCCAGTTCTTCGTATCTGCCCCCACCTGAAATAACTTAGTATAGCCAACTTACTTTCCTACCTAATGATACATACTCCGTTCCAAGATCTTTGGTGAATCCGAAGAGCTACCTGCACCTGCAGAGTTGCAGAATCCCTGAAAAATTCTATGGGTGATCTTGCTATGCTGTGAAAACTGGCCAGTTAATCTGGCCATTCTTTTATTTGTTTTTCAGCCAAATACCTGGCTATTCAAGGACCTGTCTTCTTTAATACTCAAATACTTAGTGGTGAGGGACCTTGTTAAATGACTTCATGGAAATGAAAGAGGATATATCTCTACTCAGCACTGGTAAGGCCATGCCTGGAATCCCATGTCCAGTTCTGCACTGTCCAGTACAAGAGAGACATGGACGTACTGGAGAGAGTCCAACAAAGGGCCACTAAGATGATGAAGGGACTGGAGCATCTCTCCTATGAGTAAAGGCTGAGAGAGTTGGGACTGTTCAGCCTGGAGAAGACTCACAGGGGATCTCATTACTACACCTAAGTACCTGAAGGAAGGGTGCAAAGAGGATGGAGCCAGGCTCTTCTGAGTGGTGCCCAGTTATAGGACAAGAGCCAATAGGCACAAACTGAAACACAGGAAGATCCCTCTGAATGTAAGGAGACACTTTTTACTGTGAGGGTGACTGAGCACTGACACAAGTTGCCCAGAGTTGTTGTGGAGTCTCCTTCCCTGGAGATATCCAAAAGCCATCTGGACATGGTCCTGGGCAACCAGCTCCAGGTAACAGGGGTGCTGGACGAGGTGACCTCCAGAGGTCCCTTCCAACCTCAGCCACTCTGTGATTCCATAATATCAACCAAACATTCTGTATCTACATGACTGGGTAGAAAGTGGAGTTCTCACAAAGAACTCCAACAGGTTTCAGAAACACTATATTTTCTTCACCTCAAGCAATTTTACAATGAAGAAAATAATTTTTAACTGATTTTGATCCCATGGTTCTTAAAAGTTGTAGAAAACTCTTTTAAAACAGCCATGACAACACATTTTAGAAAGCAACTATTTCATACATTAATGCTTCCCCAAAAGAATTCCACAAGATCTGCAAATAGCCAAGTTAATTGGTTACACAACAGATTTAATTGTGTCCCCCACCAAGCAGTATGGTCCTTCATTTTAAAATACCCAAATAAAAATAATAACGAAAACCAAACTCTATACACTCCTAAAATTATAGATTAGAGAACAAACCATTTTTTAGTTTGCCAACTGACATACCTCTTTCCTCCTTTTTCTCAGTTTTTATTACAGATTATGTACACAAACTTGGGACAATTTAAAATGATCTCAGTTTCCCTTGCATCAATTCCAGAGTACTAAATGAATAATTCTCTAGAGGAAGCCTGAACTGAACATCTGCAAACTGTGGCAAAAAAAGAGCTCTGAGAAACTTATTTTAAAAATTGCATGTAGTTTGCCTAGTCTGCATTTTTGCTACCTGAAAGACACAAAGACTGCACAACTCTTCCAGGGGCTTCAGAAACTCTCCCTTAATATGTGTTGTCATTTGGAGATGTGTCTATGACTTACAGTCTCTCACTTCTGAACCTATTCTATGACATCCTGTGTCATCTCCTGTAAGATGATTTTGCAGATGTACAACTGCTACCACCTTCTTTCTCCATGAACAAAAGTTTGGATTGACAAGTCCTTTCCAGACCTGTCATGTGAGAATACAAACTAAATAACCATAACAGTAGTTTACATGAAAATGCACATTCTTCATTGAAAGCTGCCTTCCCCAATATCATGCTCCAGCACATCAGCAAAACTGACTGTTAATCAGCAGCTCTGGTTGTAGGAGACTGATGAATACAAAACTGCTCTTTGCTTGTAGATAGTCACCAAAATCAAAAGGGGTTATTTTATTTTGTTTGGTTTGGTTTTCATATGAGCTCAGAATTACTAACTCCTTGAGGAAAAGCAAATGGGCTTGACCATATGTTTAAGTTTGCAACCAATATCAGCCAAACTTACCAAATTTCATACAGCAAAAACATTCTTACGTCCTCACTGGAGGGTAGTTAAGACATTTGAAGGCATGAAAATTATGTGTGTGTAGAGTCAGCTACGTAAGCATTCAATTAAAAACGTCAAAGAACCAGGCCAATTGTAGCAAAATGAATATTCAACTTCACAAGTGTGTTATGTCACAAATGCCTCACCAGATTTATGCCTTTTTCCGTTCTTAAGAATTCTTAGGAAAACCAGTGGACAGAAACATTATCCTTTGCTTCTCTCTCCAATGTTCACCTCCACTAGATGAGGCTTCCAGCTCAAAGGATTCAGCAATGTCTGTAGAAAACGTTACCTCTATTCAACAGGTCATACTCTCCCACATTCCCACCATATTTTGAAAGATATGAATATGAAATGGAGAAGTAGCTGGAAGCCATTGTATAAAAATTGGTCAAGGAATCCCTGCCCCAAACAGCCATAGCTGTACAACACAGATCACATGGATCACAGTGGCTGTTCTTTGATGAGATGAGTGTGATTACAGGTATTTTACCAGTAAATCCAGAGAAAAAAGTCCAAATCAGTAGCACAGTAAGAATTACAATGCTGCACAGAAATCCATTTTTGAAGACCAACATCTGATAAAAAGTGATTACAAAGGGCTGTTTTCCCTTATTTATAAATACTGGACTGTACCATTGATGAGATTACTTGTGGGGAAAAAAAATATTGACATGAATAAAGGTGAAGGAGTTTGGCTGTAGCTGTACCTTTAGAAGGACTTTACAATCCTCCAAATTTCTTACTTGTTGCATGTTCTAATCAAGGCATAAACATTTGTGACTCTCAAAAGTAAGCTGAACTAGAGTAAGTCAATTTCTGTTAGTGGAGAGGCTGAATTGGTCTCAGTAGCAATTTATTAGACAGGTAATGCAGTATAGCTGTTTGCAACAGAGTGTCCTAGACAAATATTCCATTTCCAAATCTCACCTAATCTCCTAATCCTTTTTTTTTATGCCATCAGCATGCAATCTTTGATTTACTGAAAAGTATTTACTTCTATCTCTCTACTCCTTTTTTTTCTCTGAAATATGGAAGTCCCTTCTTGCAGATCCAATTCCTTGTGCATCAATTTTATATTAAAGCATTTGCTGTACGAAGCTTAACTAACTCCTATTCTAAACCTGGATAATCCTATTTCAAACACTGTAAATGTTAACTGGGAGTGAAAGATGACCTTTTAATGGCAATCATGGCAACAACATTGAAAAGAATAGCTGGTTTAAGAGTAACTTTTGAGCTCTTTATAAAAATAACAAAAAAAGTTGGGGGAAAAAAAAGCATTCGGGTAAAATTGGACATGAACAAAGATCACAGAAACATGGGTCCAGGGCCAAACTGCCTTGCCAACAGAATTGTTACTCAGCTGGGGATAACATTCTATTACAAAAGAAGATTTAAAGTAGAAAGATTTGAAGTAATCACAAGAGCAGGAAATGTTTAATGACTGAAAACTAGACAGTTGTGCTACCTCCATATTTGTGTTAAATACCCCAAACTCATTTTTTCAGTTCATTTCTGAATGTATTTGGTTTCTGTGGCAAGGTTTTGGTAGCAGGGGGGTTACAGGGGTGGCTGCTGTGAGAAGCTGCTGGAAGTTTCCCCCATGTCCAACAGAGCCAATACCAGCTGGCTCCAAGATGGACCCACCACTGGCCAAGGCCGAGCCCATCAGCGATAGTGGTAACGCCTCTGTGATAACATTTTTAAGAAGGAAAAAAAGCTGTGGGACAGAGAGAAATGGCAGTTGGGGAGTGAGAACATGTAAGAGAAACAACTCTGCAGACCCCAAGGTCAGTGAAGAAGGAGAGGGAGGAGATGCTCCAGGCGCCGGAGCAGAGATTCCACTGCAACCCGTGGGGAAGAACATGGTGAGGCAGGCTGTCCCCCTGCAGTCCATGGAGGTCCACGGTGGAGCAGATATCCACCTGCAGCCCGTGGAGGACTCCACTTCAGAGCAGGTGGGTGCCTGAAGGAGGCTGTGACCCTGTGGGAAGCCTGCGCTGGAGCAGGCTCCTGGCAGGACCTGCGGATCTGTGGAGAGAGGAGCCCATGGAGCAGGTTTTCTGCCAGGACTTGTGACCCCGTGGGGGACCCACGCTGGAGCAGTGTGCTCCTGAAGGACTGTACGCCGTGGAAGGGACACACACTGGAGCAGTTTGTGAAGAACTGCAGCCCATGGGAAGAATCCATGTTGGAGAAGTTCGTGGAGGACTGTCTCCCGTGGGAGTGACCCCATGCTGGAGCAGGGAAGAGTGTGATGAGTCCTGCCCCTGAGGAGGAAGAAGCAGCAGAAATAACATGTGATAAACTGACCATAAACCCCATTCCCTGTCCCCCTGTGTTGCTGGAAGGGGTAGGTAGAGAAACTGGGAGTGAAGTTGTGCCCAGGAAGAAGGGAGGAGTGGAGGGAAGGTGTTTTTAGACTTGGTTTTATTTCCCATTACCCTACTCTGGTTGATTTATAATAAATTGAGTTATTTTCCCCAAGCGCCTGTGATGGTGTCCTGGTTTCAGCTGGGATAGAGTTAAGTGTCTTCCTATTAGCTGGTACACTGCTGCGTTTTGAGTTTAGTATGAGAAGAATGTTGATAACACTCTGATGTTTTTGGTTGCTGCTGGGTGGTGTTTATACTAAGTCAAGGATTTT
>JANZLQ010000079.1:47134096-47149343 GCA_026212715.1 Elanus axillaris
TCATTTTATTAGTGTTGTTATCATTATAATTACTTTCTTCTTTTCTGTTCTATTAAACTGTTCTTATCCCAACCCACAAGTTTTACTTCTTTTCCCAATTTTCTCCCCCATCTCGCTGGGGGGAAAGGAGTGAGTGGCTGCGTGGTGTTTCGTTGCTCGCTGGCGTTAAACCACGACAGATGGTAATTGGTGAGTCATCTCTCCTGTCCTTACCCCGACCCACAAGCCCTTTGTTATATTTTCTCTCCCCCGTCCAGCTGAGGAGGGGGGAGTGATAGAGCGGCTTTGGTGGGCACCTGGTGTCCAGCCAGGGTCAACCCATCACAGGTTTGCACATATTTACCAGTCAAGGAACAGAATATATTCTAGGAAACTAGAATAAGCTAAGGCAAAACTCCATTTTTTCTGCTATTCCAAATGAATACAAGGTTTCAGCCATCCTTGCAGAATTTTGTCTAAACTGTAATGGCATTATGGACATGCAGAGATATTAAAATTCCATTGCTCATCTCCTAGGATGGTAAGGGCATATAAGGAGATGTTCCAATTATCTGGGTTAAATTTACAGCCTTGAAGCTCAAAACACAAAAGGTGTCATCAGCCAGCCCTCAGAGCACTTCAGCACTAGACTCTCTGTTCCCTTATTGTTCTGGTGGTACAGAAAGCACTAAACCAGTGTTATAGTCAATTAACCCATCCTTGTTTGTTACAGAAGAACTTATCTTCACAGGATTTACCCATCATATAAAATTAACATGGGGGGAACTATTAATTTGTTCAACTGTGTCATTTCAACAATACCCTAGGAAATTATTTCACTGCAGCAAACTCCAGTTCTATTGGAGCTCCCATTTCACAGATGAAAATTAGCACTGAGGAGGCTGCCTCTCCCTCCATACTGATACAGAAACAGAGAAGAGGAAAATACACCCTTGGCAGCTATTTTCAAAGGTCTGCTTGGCTAGAGTAGGTAGCACACAAGAAAACCTTTTCCTTCAACCTGCTCTCTTTTAAATGCACAAGTCACAGAGTGTAAAATGTGATACTGATCTCCAGAAATAAAAGCACCAGGCTACCACTACGAGAAGATGATGTCAAACACAGGCAAATCAGCAAGAAAGCTGACTTCAGGTGCTTTCAGATTAAATCAAGTTCACGGATAAAGACTACTTTATCACTTAATCACGCATCATGATTATTACAGAAAAACAAGATGAGCTGAATATGATTCTTTCTAAAGGCAATAATAAGATATATTTTCTACAAAGCAGTACAATACTTCAAATAACAACTGACAAAGCTCCTGGTCTTCTTTGCAGAGAAAGCATGCTCAAAGGGAAAACAGATGCATGAGTGCAACCTGCATGATTCAGCACCTTCCCTTTTGGGTGTTAAACTGGGAAGTCAGTTTTACATGTAGTTGCTTTTCCAGCTGTTGAAAAGCACTGTTTTGAAATATTCCTCCCTCCACCACCAAAATATTGAGCTACTCCAAATACATTTATTTCATTTTTTCTCCAACTCAAATGCTTGCTGCAGAAATTGCTTATGAAAGTCCTAACAACAATTCTTGTTATGAAAGTCAAAGTCAGCTCAGCACAGCCACAAGTTTCCCACATCAAAGAGTAGTAACCTTTATACATTATAGAAACTAACTTCAGCCAAAGGCCACAAACCCTTAACATAAGCGTCCCTAGAGCAACACACAGCTTAACTGCTAAAGAGAGAGAAGGGCTAATAGTACAAGAAATAAGGAAAGTGGTATGACCATTTCACAGGCACAGAAAGGGCAGATGGAAGTAGTCTATATGTGGCAATTAGTCCCTAAAGGACAAATATTACAGTATTGGTATTGATCAGGAATCACTGAGTTAATTTACCTGATTTTCTTATGCTGAATAAGAACATTCATGAGCAAGTCTTCACCAGGGATGGATGAAGAACAAAGTTGTAAATCTTTCCGTTAGACTTTTGAAGTTGCACCAAAATTATTTTCCCCAAGAAAAGTTTTTTTTCAGTAAAAATTATATAATATGTGGTAGCATAACAGCATCACCAAACAAATCACACCCAGTTATCATCCAAAACCTCATCTGAAATTTCTTAAAAGTAACATACTCACAAAGGACTTGTAAACCCATGGAGACTATTGAGATTGGCTTGTGATGAGTTAAGTTTTCTGCAATGAAATGAGGATCCACAGGTCTGTTTCTTGAAAAGAATGTGGCAGCCAGTTCATTCTTCTCCTCATTTCTTTTTGCTTTTAAGAAAGCAAAGTTTTGTATCCAGCTGCACAGTCCCAAGAACATGGAGATCAAAATAGTTACTTTCATTTTTTCTACAGTTTGCCTAGCATTCAATGGAAGAGGGTATTTTGCCAGACACTGACCACAAATGTGGTACTTGTACATAATACCTATCTCATTTTATTTTTAAAAAGCCAAAATAAAAGGGAAAATAAAAATAATTTCAAAACCAAAACAAAACAAAAAAACCCCAAACAATCAAAAGCCAAAGCCCAGGAGATACTGTAACAGAAGTGCATGTGAATAGTTCGGTTTTGCCTTTCAGAACCTGGATGGAAATTAGAGTAGAGCCTGGCTTGTACTCAGAACACCCACTTGACAAAAGAGGTTTACAACAGCCAAACAATCTGCCTAACAGCAAGAGGCATGTTGTAAAAGAGGAGTTTGTGTTATGTGACAGCCAAGCTTTTCAGCAAAACAGCTTTTAAACAAGGGCGCATGCTGAAGAGGATTCCAAAGTATCTTTTCTCTAAGAGGCTAAACAACTTTTAAAGATACTAAACCAGTTTTAATTAAAAATATTAACATGCATTTCCCAAAGTAAAATTTATTTCATTTTAGGTATATAAAAGATTAAACAAATTAAAATCACTCACCTTCCTGAATTTGTTTAATTTAATTTTAAAGCAGTACTAAGAAACAACTGATGCTAAAATAAGTCCTCAGAGCTAGTTAATACTGACATGACATCCTGCCATGCTCTCCAATGGTATTAAAACAGTGGAAACAAGTAGCCGTTGAGGATTTGGCCCAACAGTTCTATAGTAATACCTCAATTGAAAAGCTTCCTATTAAAATATTCTCTACCACACATCAGACATTAACCCTGTACTTCAGTACAGTACAGCAAAGAAGTGTGATATTTCTCCTTTCTGGGCAAATGCTATATTAACATGTAGTTGATACCTCACATTGTCAGTTCCCCTGAGCTAACTTACTAACGTCTGTTTACTCCCATTAGCCTTAAAAAGGTGCAGAGGAAATAGGCTTTTGCTTCTTTCAGATACTGAAGGAAAACAATTTGCTAATTTTCCCTTAGACGACAAATATTACTGAAGGCAACAGCCAGGTATACAAAATCTTTATTGCTAGAGATTAAGTGTCATTGAGATTAACTTTGAAAATCAATACCTTGTAAAGATGGTGATAAGAAATGGCATTTTTTACATTTTATACAGGACATCTAACCATTTAAAATTATAGACGCACTTGAACAATTCGCTTTACAAAGACACACAAAACAACATTTTTGGACCAGAAGAGCAGCTCCCATTTAGTAAACTTTTAATATCAACTATTTTCAACTGCAAGGAGAGATCTACAGAGAGATCACATAAAATGCCAGTGGTAAGTCTCTCTACCCTTCAGTTATGCATATTCAAAATATCAGCTTTAACTGTTGCTCTAAATTTTACTTCCATGTTAATCTTTCACATTTACACTTTTAATAATTTATTTATGGTCAGTTGAAACCACTCAGGATCCACATTGGCATCATGGAGTTTATGACAAAGTGGGGGGGGGCATTCTTTCTACATATATGTGGGGGGAGTCTGGAAGCCTGCACAACCCAAGAAAAATCAGTGTTTCTGCTCAATCCTTTATGTATTCCAGAAACAGCAGCAGACACATTCTATCTTTTTTAATAGCAGTGAATAAAATTGCAAATGAATAGTCAGCACTGAAACAGCAGTGTAAGTGGGCTAAAATATCAGACAGAGATTTACAAGCAGGGCTGCAGCCACTGCACGAACTCCTAATCTGAGTATTTAGCTACTACAGAAGATTTCCATAGTGGAATGTGCAGGCAGGATAGGAGAGAGATTTAGAATATCAAGAGATTCAGACAGCAGAGATTATTCTGTAGAGCAGTGAGTTATCTTTCTTTCCCCTCCCTCTATTTCTGCCAAGAATGCATAAGCTTTGCTAACACTGGGATTATTCATTTTAGACTACTGCTTCCTTCAGGTTAATGTAGTGTAGAGCTTGCAAGCCAAATCCTTTCAGGTAGGTTTCTTGCTACATTTAATTATATTTGACAGTAATATAGAAATACAAGGGTGAAGCCTACTTTGTATTTGGAGTAACAGAAGAGTAGGATATGGACAAAATCCATTTGAAGGAAATATTTTAAATTGTGATCCTCAAAATGAAAGGAAGAAGTAAAGAAATGCAAAATAAAAAAGAAAAAAATCTTTTCATTCCAAGACAAGCAAATAATCCAAACAACTAACACATTAAATTTCAGTGCAACAGAGATTTTCAGTTAAAAAGCTCACATGGGACTGGCAGAGTAATTTGTTACTGGCAGTAACTTCTGTGATTTTTCCTGCTGCAAAAATATTTATGAGATACAACCATTCTTCTCTCACTTATTCATAAAAACAAAACACCACAAATACCATAGATGTACAGGCAAACCTGTTTTGGGTTTACTTGTGGTGGGTTTTTTAAATTTATTTGTGTACAGATGAACACCTGTACAAAATTTGTTCTTTAAAAATTATGATATAGTCAACTTTTGTAAATACTAATTTCTCAGTTAATTGTGTTCTCTCCTTAGTGGTTCTAGACTGTTTTCAAAAACAGGTGCTGTGCACAGTCTAAGATAATAATTTTAGAATATTCATACAAGGCTCAGTCAGGAAAGACCAGTATTGCTATAGGAAATGTTTCTGGTTGTGATTATGCTAATTTGAAATTGATCCATAAGGAAAGGAGATGTTTGCCTGCAGAGTTTAGGTTTTTATTTTTCTTTCTCAATAGAAAATAGTATTTTTTCTTTTTCAGATAGAGAATTTGCATTGATTTCAGTGAAATTCCCTAGCAGCACCCCGTTTCTACCATGGCCAAAAAAGTCACTTAAGAGGGAGTATAAGAACAGAGCAAGTATGAGCCTATTTTCATCTCAGCTATGATCTCAGCTCTTTGAATCTGTGTCTTCCTACAGCATAATTATGTACATTTTGAAGAAATACGGCCAATTTTTTTCCTTTTTATTTAACATCTATTGCTGTAATTTGAGGATCTTCAATTCTTGGATTGGAAAGGATAGTAACGAACTCTTCTTTATTCATGTGCTCTCCATTCCATTCATGATTTCATCAACTTCATCAGCCTCTCAGAGGAATGAGCAGAGATACAGCCTGCAACTCCCCATCTCCTCGCCAAAAAAAGCCCAAAGTATGGTAATAGGTTCTAACAGGTTTTTTCATTGCACAGTGATTGGTCATTTTACTATATCTGCATGCCTAATTTGACCATTATCTTACACTGCAGGATATTTATTTTTCATTGGGAAGAATAAAACCAAAAGCTGTAACAATGAAGTCAAAATTCCTGTTCAGGCAGGTGCCAGCATCGCAAACCAAACTGTGCAGATGAAATATGTGCACAAACCAAATATAAACAGAACGGCCAAAAGCTATACTCCCTCAATATCTTCCAACACACAGTGACTTAATGAACATGTTTCATCCCATTTTACAATTACAGCAGCAATTGACCACCATCCGAGGTGCCCTTCTCCTCATGCATTTTCTTCTGCATCCATAACTTAAACCACAGAAGTCCAGGTTTTGAAAAGTTTCTACCTCTCCAGATGTGTCCTTCTTACCTTTTCCTTACTCACACTTTCTTTCTTTTTACTCATCCACCCTACTCCTTGTAATTATTACAAGAAAAGACAAAAGGAGTTGAGCTTTCTTGAACTCCACTTTTTTCCTCTACAGGAAAAATATAAAGGTACTTAGCTGCATGTAATTTTTTCCCCATCAACCATCAGAGAGAACACACAGGGAATGCCAGCCCTCTTTTTTTTTGGTGAGGAGATGGGGAGTTGCAGGTTGTACACAGTGCTGAGGAATTGTTAAGGGACATCTTTATTATACATCATAGCTCTCAGGGATACAAGAAGTGATAGGTCAGAAGAAGGAGAATAGACACTGTGATGAATAAAGGCATCCGCCTTTCCCAGAGGTTCCCTTTCAAATTGTGCTTTCTGACTCAGCTGAAAAAAATCAGAATGAAGACAATGAGCTAGCTCCCTGAAAATGTTTTCTACTTCTGTTTAAGACTCTTCTATTCATGAAATAAAACATTATCTTCAGTTGCACTAAGGAGAAGTATGCCATGTATTTTAAGCTGCCCATACCTTTTGATCATTCTCAATCTTGAGAAAGAAGAGTCATGTATTTCAGATCACCTTGTATCACCACAAAAGCTTTCCTCTTTCATTATTCCACGTGCCTTCCTAACCAAGTCTATCAGCAGGATATGACAACACAATCCAAGAGACATTCTTCATACAAATATCATTCCTTAGAAAAACCTGCAAAACAGGCACACACAGAGAAATATATGGCGTTGCCACAAGGCTGTATGCTTGTGCCAGTCCTGATGTGAGAAAGGTACATATATAAAAATGCTATACACTGTTTTGATAGAATATACTGCTAAGGCATTAGCAATAAGCATTACCAGATGACTTAGACTTATTGGGAACAATCTATGTGTTAGCCTGGACATGCAGAGTGGTCAGGCAGAATGAGGATGTAGAAGCATCCCCTACAAGAATACTTTGCAACTGTTGGCCAACTGAAAGCACAAGTGGCTTCCAAGCTGGGACTACAAATTCCGCCACAGCATGTTCCTCACTTTGGAAAAACATAGTTACAGTAGGAGGACACAAGAAGAACATAATGCATGCAACAGGAGCTCTTACAGATAATTTCCAGTGGCTTCTGCCAGTTCCAAGAAAACAGAGTTAAAGTTATGTGCTCGTATACCTAACTCTTCATTTCCTCATCAAGCATTTGCTGAACTCATTATCCCGTGAGATCGCATGGTATTAACCCATAGCCTTAGACACTTTCACTTATGCAAAATTTTAGTTAAATTTGCAGTTAAGTGTAAGTGTAAAAAAATACACTTTTCATCAAGAATCAAGTATCTTTTCAGGGCAATTTTTTGCTACATAGGGAACAAGGTGTCAAGCCACAAAGGGCAGAACTTCAGTGGAAAGGTGGGTGCGTTACACTTGGTAGCTGTTCAAGTGAACAGTTAAGCAACATACAGTAAATTTGTTCTTTATGAAGATAAGTATTAGCATCATTTATTTTTGCCCATTAAAGTTATTTTATATTTCCACATGCAGGAAGGCAACTTTTGGACAAAGCAGTTGAAATTCTTTGAACTATCAATGGAAAGAAGTGTTTTTTAAAAAAATACTGTACGTTTTCATGTATAAAAGAACTTCCATAAATCATCAAATAAAAGTGTTTTGAATCTCAGTCTTTCTGGACACTTAGAGGCAGAGAAGGCACATGGACATGGCAAAACAGAAGAAATGACTCAAAACAAAGAACCTGTAAATGACTGACTATGAAATGCTGCTGTATGTTTTTTCTTTACTATTGTGTATTAACCGTACATTTATGTAAGAGTCACATTATATCCAAGCAGGAATAAAACTCCCTGGTGATTTCCATGGTGCCTATATGGTCCAAAATGAACATGCCTATATACTAATTATTATTCAGTGGTAGACCCTTTCTGAGAGTAGTGTATCACTTCACATACTGCCTTGCTCTCATTTAAAATATCTTTTCATATCAATGGTAATTTTCTCCCCTCTCATGGAATACAAATTCATTATGATATTTTTTACATTTTTGATTTAGATAGTCATAGCATTTTAATGAAAAGACTTATCCCACGCCTGGAAATTTCACAACTTGAGAAAAGAACTGAAGCTGATGAGTGAGCATGCCATCTTGTCCTTTTACTTTTTTGGAGAAGAACACTCATCATCCAGCCACAGAGGCTGAATACTGTTTTCCATAGTGAAACAAATACTTTGCCAACAAATACTTCTCTAGGTTCACTAAGAATTATATGCCCTCTGAGACTTTAATTCCTCTGATTTCTCTGTGCGAGAGATAGTTCAAGATTCTCTCACTTTGCACTATATATTTTTGTTTAAATTGACTTGCTACCATTCATATGAGAAGAAATATGTTATTCTCTGCATTTCCATACACATATGTTTGGGCCTGCCTCAGATTTAGAGGGATTTAATAACTGGTTTGAATATACTTTTGGAAAAAATATAATTAACTTACACATATAGCCCAGCTTGAAAACACACAAATGTAGATCCCAGGGGGAATTTCAGCAGGATTTATGACTAACTAGAGAAGAAAGAGGGACAAGCCTTCAATTGTTGATCTTAATTGTAGACTAAACAGAAACAATACCCTTCACACCATTTCTTACTTTTTTCTTAAAAGAATGTGAGATCATTTGCTTAATATATTTCCTCATTAAGACATCACAATATCAGCTCACTGACTTCCATTTCTTAGGTACACTGAATAGATGATAGAACTGCTCAGATTATAGTGCAAATCAATGTGAAGACTCAGTCCTGAAGTCTAACTGCCATCACAACAGATCTAGCTCCTCTGCTTTTTGGTTTAAAAGGCATGTGATTTCAACTTCACTTAATTATTTTTTTTTTTTAATTCATTCCCTGCCATATGTATGCTTACAAGCAGAACATAAAATTGTGCACAGGAATCTCTTTCTCTGTCAGTCACATACCTGATCCTTCAATAATGCATTTTCCATATTGGAGTGATATAAAAATGTGGGAAATTATATGCTCCAGTGGTATCAGTTGGTAGGATATGGGAAAACAATGCTGTTTCCCTTTCCTGAAGGAGAGGTAAGAGTGACGGTCAAGGGAAACTCCTCCAGCTTCCTCCTTTTTGAAAGATCCTCCTATAGCTGTCAATTCTGGTATTTCTCAGTTCTTCTAAATAATCTTGGTAACCACATCACTCTTAACATTGTCATCAAAATGACAGCAGTAAGACACAGATGCAGTTGGTAGCATAGTATCCAATTCAAGTTATTTCCCTATCATGAATGTCTTTATTTCAACTCTATTATTTATTTATCCCCCTCTATTATTTATTTATCTCCCCCCCAGCCCCAGCTCCACCCCCAGATGAGAAAGAATTCAAGTGAGAGTAAATGTCCCATTTTAGTACATAGCTTCTATTTTTCACAGAACAGAACTGGAACAAAACATTAAAATATTTGTGTGCAAAGCTATAGTGTCTTTTAAGGTATCTAAGTAAGATTGGTCAAAAACTGCCTGTTGGAATTTCAAAAAAAAAGAAAAATACTTTAAAGTAAAGCTTTTCTGAACATCCTTACAATTTCTTTGGACAATTGAGTTTGGCTCAAACCAATACATTATCAGGTAAGAGTTTTCAGTTTGCTTTTGCAAAAGGTAAGAATCTAGTCTCAAGTTCTTTTTTTTATCTAGGACACATATCTGGAATTGGCTAGCCATATTTCAGCTTAGCCATTTGTCATTATTTATCCCATTTGCTGAGATATGACTGTATCAACTTTAACATAAAAATAAGTAAAATAAATATTTCTTCTTTAACAAATGTACTACTCAGAGGACAATTTACACCAAGTAAATGTGTGGAAATCTGACTGTTGTCTTTAATGGAAGAAGTTTCAGATAAACTACATATGTTTATGCTACATGCTGTAATTCCACCTCTAACAGCTAAGGTAAGAAATATTTTTTCAACCAGATCGTTCAATATCAGCAGCTCCCATCCTCCTACAGTTTACTTCTGTATACACATGCACACACTTCCCAGAAGTGTGTCTGCAGCCCTGTCTTCTGCAAAGGAAAGTCCTCCCAAGCTTATCTCTGATTGCAAGTCCTGTGGAAGAGTGTCCTGGTTTCAGCTGGGATAGAGTTAATTGTCTTCCTCGTAGCTGGTACAGTGCTGTGTTTTGAGTTCAGTATGAGAAGAATGTTGATGACACACTGATGTTTTCAGTTGTTACTAAGTAATGTTTATATTAAGTCAAGGATTTTTCAGCTTCTCATGCCCTGCTGGCGAGAAAGCTGGAGGGGCACAAGAAGTTGGCACAGGACACAGCCAGGGCAGCTGACCCAAACTGGCCAAAGGAGTATTTAATCCATACCATGGGACATCATGCCCAGTTTATAAACTGGGGGGAGTGGGGGCTGGGGATCACCACTCGGGGACTAACTGGGTGTCAGGAGGTGGGTGGTGAGCAATTGCACTACGCATCATTTGTATATTCCAATCCTTTTATTATTACTGTTCTCATTTTATTAGTGTTATCACTATCATTCTTAGTTTATTCTTTTCTGTTCTATTAAACTGTTCTTATCTCAACCCATGAGCTTTTACTTCTTCTCCTGATTCTCTCCCCCATCCCACCGGTGTGAGTGAGTGGCTGTGTGGTGCTTAGTTGCCGGCTGGGGTTAAAACAAGACAAAGAGTTAAATCCAAAAACTCATTTTCTGTAAAATTCAACAGCTGCGATCCCTACAATAGTATTATTCACTTGGCATTTATTCACACACCGTAACTACGTAATGACCGTGATTCTACTGTTAGGCTATGAAATCTGGGCCAGCATGCTTAGTTGTTTGTGTTATACCTTGTAGCCACAGTAAGAAGACCAAGAAGAAATTTTGGTCAAAGATGAAATCACGGAAGAAAGGAGAAGAAATAACATATAACTTCATTTTTTACCTGATGCAAAGGATATTGGAAAATCTGAAGAAAGGTCAGGTAAGTCAAGAAGAGAAGCTATAGGACAGACAAAAAAGACTTACTTATCAATTTGTATCATACTGTCCATGGAGCTTTCCTACAAAATGAACAACAAAAAACAACAAAAAAAAAAAACCCCAAACCAAACCAAACAAACAAACAACCCAAGAAACCACCACAACAAAAAAAATTAAACTTGGACTCTATTCCAGAACAAGTAAACTGGGCTCTGAGTGTTTATTATACAGTTAGTGAAAATAAGTCCTGTATTTATGTATGGTTGATTAATGCTGTAGAGTTTAATTGCAGGTAATACATGAATAGCAATATATTGCAGCATCAGCTGAGTTAATGATTTATACAATACTTAAGTCATGGCTCATGACAGGGACCACAACAGACTGGAGATATGGGCTGACAGAAACTTCACACAATTTAACAAATGGAAGTGCAAAGTCCTGCACCTTGGGAGGAATAATCCCATGCATCAGTGTATGCCAGAGAATGACTGACTGGAAACCAGCTTTGCAGAAAAGGACATGGAGGTCCTGGTGGACACCAAGTTAAACACAAGCCAGTAAAGTGTCTGTATGGTGCGTAAGACAAGTGGTGTCCTAGGATGCATGAGGAGGATTGCTGCCAGCAATCAAGGGAGGCAATCCTTCCCCTCTACTCAGCACAGGCCACACCTGAAGTACTGTGTCCAGCTCTGGGTACGAGAGATATGGACATACTGAAACGAGTCCAGTGCTGGGCCACTAAGATCATGAAGTGACTGCAGGAAAGGCTGGGACGGCTTAGCCTGGAGAAGAAAACGCTCAGAGGGGATCTAATCAATGTATATAAATACCTGAAGGGATGCTCTTTCCCAAGTGGGCAAGTGACAGGACTAGAGGCAACGGGCACAAACTGAAACAGAAGAGGCTCTGTCTGAACATCAGGAAACACTTTTTCACTGTGAGGATGACTGAGCACTGGCACAGGTTGCCCAGGAAGGCTATGGAGTCTCCATCCTTGGAGATATGGAAAAGCCATCTGGACCTGGTCCAGAGTAACAGGCTCTAGGTGACCCTGCTTGAGCAGGCAGAGTTGGACAATATGACCTCCTGAGGTACATTCCAACTTCAACCATTCTGTGACTCCATGATTCTGTGATAAGATAACGGTTCAGCCAATTCAAAGTAGTGACATCCATATAATAAGAAAGCTATGCACTCAGTTCTCTGATTATAAGGTATGCCAAACTTATCCTAATACTAGGCAGCTTAAGTATGAATATACCTGTTCTGAACTGCAACTGAAAAATTCCAATTCATTGATACAATATTTATGGATCAAGATGTTTTGAGGAAGCTGACCAAATATCAACATTTTCTGAAACAACTATCAAAGATTTTCAACTGAACCATAGAGGAAATACAAACAACAGTCAGGGTGTTATTCATGTATTCATGTAGAACTATCTATTAGGCCACTAAGGCTCATCTCCTGTGAAGCATCTCTTGTGAAGTACGTCAATCTGCAAAAAATTAAGAAGTGCAAGAAAACTTGGCCCACCATAGATCTATCACTGCTATAGTGGTAAAGACGAAAAAAAAATCATAAAGGTGTCTAATTCTCAGCATCTAAACCAATAAAAAGATTTTGAGAAATGAGCTAATAAGATAGCAGGATGAACAGATACATCAAAATTTTTAAGATAACTTTTAAAAAGCACACCTTTGCCTCCTGGCACCACTGCAGGAGAAATTATCTTTGCTTTTCTCAACCTCTTTCAGGCACAATATAGTCTTCTGATTTTTACTCAGGGTTGGCAGTTGGTTCCACCCCTCATACTGGGTTTCTGCCCATTGGCAGCAAGGCCACCTCTCACTTTGCTGTTGGGGTTGATTTGAGAATAGCAACATTTTTTGACACCCATCTATGCTTTCACTCCCGGGACCTTTGACTAAAGCATACTATAAAATAGAAGTCTCAAAAAAATAAATTGTATATCTTAATTTCTGTAAATGCACAAAGCAAGTTGAGCCAAGGATAAAATGACCATTCGGCCACTATCCATGTGTTCGGTTCAGCCCTTAACTTCTAATGCCAGCTTCTATAAATTCCCCTTGGCCCTTCCCTGGCTGAAGTAAAAATATCCTGCTTGCAGCACAAATTCTGCCTTTGTGCAGAAAATCTCCCTAGCAGCTTTCAGTGATGCCAAACACACCCCTTATTTAGGCTTGGAAGGGAAGAGGAGATGACAGTTGTCTCCTGGCTTGGTGTTCCTTTTTATCTTCGTCCTCAAGCTTGGTGAAAAAGCAACAGTGCCAAGCTGTTGTTTCTCCACAGCTATAAACCTGACTGTCATGCTTAAGCTCAGGGAAATTCAATCTGATTGGCTTGGGGTTATTTTTGACCACCACCTCAGAGGTAATTACACAACAAATAAGTTACATGGATATGCATAGATATACAAGGAGAGATATTTCCCAGTTCATAGAGGCAAAACTGTGCAGTGAATATTTGGATGTTAGTTACTGTTACATGCTGAAAAATCCCAAGTTCTTATAGCACTAGGCACTTTGTGAACATTTTTAATTTTTTAGGGTAAAGAGTTCACTGCACTGGGGAGAAGTACTGTGTATGTACAGCCAAGTCAGGAAAGCAAAGCTGCATTTAGCCACAACACAGTAAAACACTCAAAGCTCAAACTTCATCCAGTAGATATGTGCTTTTCTTATACATACTCCTGCATTCCCCTCCCCCTCCCTTTTTTAAGTATCATTTAGATCTGCTAACATACACTTTGACTTCATGCAGACTGTAAGACAAGAAAGGTCCTGTCAGATGAATTGAGAGCTCAGTATTTCAGGACAGAAGACTAAAAATGACTTTTGCCACCTTTAACTGAAAAAAGACTCATGATGATAGAAGAATTTTGATATTGCAAAGAATTTATGGTACAATCCAAAGGATGTCACAAAATCTGTGAAATTAATTAATGATCCCACTCCACTAGCACTGTAATTAAAATAAAATAAATAATTTTACTATTTTATTCTATCTTTGCTCACATTTAACAGACAAATTCCACAGGTCCAGATTCCATCCTTGCATGAGAGCTGAATTATGGGGTTCTCTAGGAAGGAACACCAGGAAAGCAAAAATTAGGGAGATAAATCAGCTTCATAATTAAGCAGTTTATTCAGCAGTTTCTTTGACTTAATCTGGCACTGAGAAAGTCACCATTATGTCACTACACTCAACATTTTCTGGGAACTATGTAAAACTCATGAGCAGATACTCCATCATATTTATACCAAATGGTGTAGTTAAAAGTATACAGCAGATGAAACATACCCCAACAGAAGAACATTAGCCACAAGCTATGATGGGCTAGAATGGCCTATGATGGGCTAGAATGGCCATTAGCCTATTAAATTTGCCATAAATCTCACCTGGCAGAGTTTCAAATGCTGAAGAAATGTGATTACCTTAAGTTGTACTTGAACCGCATTGTGTATGTACAGATATACCTTACAGATCATCATCAGTGATCTAAAGCAATAACACTATTTAATGCATGCAATCAGCATCATTCAAACTAAAGAAATACCTAAACTTAGTATTAGCTTAAACCTCTAGTGATATTTAGACTGTATCCCACAATAGTGAATGTCTGCAAGTACAAAAGCTAATGTATTTTTTAAATGCTACCTGACTTAAACATATTTTACCTACCAGACAGAGTAAGTTCTCCACATTCATAAGCAGTTGGAGAGATTTTGTTCTCTAGTTAGGAGATCCTATATATGTGATTTTATCACTATCAGTATTACTTGTGAATTGTTAACCAAGATGTCTGCAAACATACATGCTCCTTTCCATTTTAAAAGTACTAGAAATACCAAAGACACCTTCCCCTGCAGAGGATGTCTTAACAGTTGTGGTTTAACCCCAGCCGGCAACTAAGCACCATACAGGCACTCCCTCCCTCCCTGCCCCCCCCCAGTGGGATGGGGGAGAAAATCGGAAAAAAAAGTAAAACTTGTAGGTTGAGATAAGAACAGTTTAATAGAACAGAAAAGAATAAACTAAAAATGATAATAATAACAATAATAAAATTACAGTAACAGTAAAAGAATTGGAATATACAAAACAAGTGATGCACAATGCAATTGCTCACCACTCATCAACTGACACCCAGTTAGCTCCTCAGCAGCAATCCTCCCCCCTCCTTCCTCCCCCCGTTTATATACTGGGCACGACATCCCATGGTATGGAATACTCCTTTGGCTAGTTTGGCTCTGCTGCCCCAGCTGTGTCCTGTGC